>CM024468.2:47337426-47725483 GCA_014182885.2 Eucalyptus caleyi
CTTAAAAGATTACAACAAAAAAAACACCAACTGAACATTAGCTACCAAGATGGTATATGGTTCGGACAATAGAAGAAAGAGGAAATTTACAACCAACTCAAATGATCACGGCACATCCATCACAGAGAGCCATCACAACCATATGTCGTTGTTGCATTGGGCTTTGGTGTGGCTGCATACCAAATCCTTCCTTCTTATCTCCGTGCTACAAAGAGATTAAAAGAAGATCAGCATACTCCATCTTGAAATCATCAGTAAGAGCATTTCACTATAATCAGTACCCCCACATACTTGCAAACCAATATTATGTCGAAATTGAGTAACTTTACATAGAGAATTCCTTGGAAAAAGCTTCACTAGATAATTGTGATTTTAAAAGAAGTATCCGGGAATTCTCAAAGTCCAAAAGCACTCATCTTTTTTTAAAACTTTTAATTTTTTAAGTAGGCCACCAAGTAATTTGCAATTCTATCCAAAATTAGTTGAAATGACTATATTGGTAAATTATTAAAAGTATTATGACTAAATTTTGCAAAATTGAAATATTTATAATTGAATTGGGATCCATTTAATAGGTTTCAATTTTTTTTTTATTGACAGTTATCCCATTGTAAAGTCAAATCCTCCAAAAACCATTCACTTCATGCGGAAGTTGAGGGGTTTTTTTCCTCTATCTTATTTTTATTGGGGGGCCAAAATGGAAGTTGAGGATTGTCAAGAGCTCCTTATGTGGGATTGGATTGGATTCCAATCTTGAGCTTTTATAATGCAAGATGCGCCAGTCCCTAATAGTAAGTTGAAGCACGTTATGCATCTAGAATTCAGGACACATTCATAAAACTCTTCCAATATGGCTAATTTAGTTTTAAACATTTTGACAATATACTAATATAGTCAATCCGACCAACTTTTGTTAGAAATAATTGGCATGGTCGTCAAGCATCCTATATGGCACGGCTGACACCCAACTAATGCTAACATGGATAATTTGTGCAATTTGTTAAGGGTTAATATCTTGAAAAATCCCAAACCAGTACACATATGACAAATTTGCCCCAAACTATTTTTCATTACCAAAAACCCCAAATTTGTACACTTTTAACAAATTTACCTCAAACTAGTACACTTGTGATAAATTTATCTTTTATTAGTTTCTATTAAATTTTACTATAAAATTACTAAGTTAAATGACACATGACAATTGACTTGGTGTATCGAGTTTGAGATTTTACTCTCCGTTTGTCACAATTATACAATTTTTGTAATTTTTTGTGGTATTAATCCAATTTAACGAATGGTATATTTATCACAAATGTACAAGTTTATAGTTTTTGACCGTCAAATAAATTAGTTTGGGGTAAATTTATCACAAGTATACCAGTGTAGGATTTTTTTATGGTCGATTGGGATAAATTTGTCACATATGTATCAATTTAAAGTTTTTCATGATAAAAAAATTAGTTCGAGGGAAATTTGTCACACATGTACCAGTTATGAGTTTTTCAAGGCATTAACCTATTTTTTAATATTATATCTTAATTTTTCCTCTTCTTCCATATATCTTCTTTTATTTCTATTATTTTTTTTAAACGAGATCATAGACATCGCGCGAGGGCATCGTGGCCTTCACCCAAGCCCTTACCAAGATCCAAGTGAGGGTGTTGGGCCCTTGTTTAGGGTTGGTTGGGGACCTTACCCACCCAAAGTTAGAGGAAAAATGAAAGAAAAGAAGAAAAGATTTCAAAAAAGTTCAAAAATTGCAAAATTTTTAGTGCCAATCGTCCTACGTACAAATTTGTCACATAGGAAAACTAGTGCTAACTAGAACGCAATATCAGTGATTTCTAATAAAAATTTATTGAAATAACTAAATTGGCAAATCGTAAAAAAGTATATGACTAAATCGGCACAATATTTTAATTAAAAAACTTGCCACAATTAAAAGGTTTATGATTAAATTGACTGCAATATGATAGGTTCGAGATTTTTTGGACAATTATTACAAGGAAAATTTGGTAGAGTTTTGACACAAATTTTTTTTTTTTTTGGGTCAGTGTTTTGGCACAGTTTAAGCGTCCCTTCTTTCTCTATGTTCTTTCCATATATCTTCTTGACATTTCCAATAACAATCATTGCAACTCCTGCGTGATCCCCACTCTGATTGCTCCACATTTCCATGATTTCCTCTATTTCGACGATTTAAGTTACTCATAAGATAATCACGTGTCATGCAATAACTACCCATTCATTCAAGATTCAATCTGTTTTGTAATTGTTCTAGCGCTTAACTCAAACAAGGTAAGGTTCCATTTCCTGACTATAATCAAAATGGCCAGCAACACACCTCAGATCAAAGTCATGTCACACGACCTCCGGTTAAAGTTAAACTGGATAAGTTCCGAATCGAAGTCGGCCTTAGTATAACTGGACTCGTTATACTTTGCTAATAGTTGAAATATCTCCTCAATATCTAAGCCGAATGTTCACCACCAACTAGAGATAAAGAATAATGTTGTGAAAATCTCTAAAATGGTATATTGAAAAAGTAAGAGTACTAATGAGAGTTATATGATAAGAACTGTAATTTTCATCTCTCATTTTGCTAGTACTCTATCTTACTGCATTTATATTATGCTTCCACTGAATAAATTATTCCATCATTTTGATGTTATACATCCCATGATTGATAAAACTACTTTTGACCTTTAAAGTAAGCCAACTAATAAAGACCAAGTTAGTCTTCGTCGTCTTCATTTTTTGATAGCGAGGATTCACAAATTATTAGTTCCTAATGAAAATTGTCATTTTCATTTCTCTGCTTTTACTAAGCTTTATCTTATTGCGTTTCATGTCATATTTCCACTGCTAAAGTTGTTTTATGATGTTGATGTCATGCATCATGCATTTTCATAGAGCTTCTTTTGATCTTAAAGTAAACCCACCAACAAAGACCAATGTTGACAACCATCATTTTCATTTCTCTTCTTTACTAACACTCTATCTTACTACATTTCATATCATATTTCCATTGGTGAAACTGTTTCATCATTTTGAATGATGGCATGCATCACACAATTGACAAAGCTACTTTGATCTTTAAAGTGAGCCTACCGACAAAGACCAAGAGTTCGTCTTGGTCGTCTTCACTTTTTTGCTAGTGAGGGTTCACACATTATTGTTCATATTGAAAGATGTTGACAACTATCATTTTCATTTATTTGCTTTACTAATGCCTTATCTTACTGCATTTCATATCATATTTCCACCGATGCAATCGTTTTATCATTTCAATGGTGTGCATCATGCTACTGACAAAGCTACTTTTGACCTTTAAAGTGAGCCAACCGATAAGGACCAAGTTAGTCTTGGTCATTTTCATTTTTTTGCTGGCAAATTCGCACATTGTTGGTTCATATTGAAATCATCACTCAGTTCCAACCTCACAGTCACATACCCAGACCCATCTTTTCGAGAGAGAGAGAGAGAGAGAGAGAGAGAGAGAGAGACTTTTCTTTTTGGGTCTCACTCAATCCCTATATATTGTGTACAGTGGGTGCACAGTGTTGCCATGCATGTAAAAGATAAGAAAAGTAGAAATTTGCACATCCTAATATAGACATAATCACATATCTCATCCGCCCAATTAACCCTTTACATCCTAAGTCTCACATCTTTACATTTGTCTATCATAATAACTACTAGCAATACTTTCACTGAGTTCAAGACATCCGTAAGTAAGAGCAACAAAGATAAAGTAATAAATAAAACATGTGACCGAAAGAGTGCTAACAATCTCATAATAGTGCCAACATAATTTGGTAGAGCTTATAAGTTCTCTTGACCATAAAGTCATGTTATCACGCATCTAAACACTATCTACACATCACTCGTGCGCAACTGTATAGTGTCTTGTCACTACTCTCTAATAACGCCAAGCGACTATCGGATCCATGAGATAAACACCACCATTGGTCACTAGGTTGGACTGACCACTCATCCCCAATGTCTCGTTTGCACGTGCTTGTGGCTAACAAATCCATTAATATCCTTTATAATACTGGGCTTTTTTTTTCTTCCTTTTGATAAAGTATATGATTTTTTTTTCCAATGTTGAATGAAATGTCAATTGCTACTTCAGTTTTGTCTTTTTTTTTTTTTTTTTCCGGGTGACTAATGCCACCTTGTACAAGTTATAATGGACAAAATGCCGAAATAAGAAGGAAAAAAAAATATCATTTCCATATTTTTGACGATTTTAAGCTTAAGACTTGATTGTATAGAGATGCGTTTCCAAAGCACGAGAAGCAATATCGCTATAAAGTCAAAGTGGGACAAGATGCTCCTATCCAAATAGGTGCAATTAAGGGTTGGAACCTAAATGACCAAGGAGTGGCAAGATACTCTACAAAGTCATTCCTGAAATCATTGACTTTTCTCCATATGAAAGGAGAAACATTAATATATCAACACAATGAAACAAAAAGATAAGTGCATAAACCTTAAGCATTGAAAAATTGATAAAGGTTTGGATGATTTGTAGAGTGATACGTGTGAGGTAGTTTGTTGGTTATTCATTGATTTAGTAGTAGGATTCAAACATAAAAAAAAAAATATGTTGACAGAATTTTTATTTAGTCTACTGTCAGTATAAAAAATAATTTACAATTCATTATATAATTAACATGTTGAAAGTTTCTATTACGTAGCTATCTTGAAACACACATGTCACATGTTCAATGTTAAATCCGTTAGAAAAATTTACATTGGTATTAAGATAATAATAATCCTTAGCGAATCAGGCAAATGCTCATTCAACATTGATATATAAAAAATATGAATGGAAATGAGAATGTTGTGAACTCAAAGGTTTGAGATATAAGCTTTGTCTTAAGCAAGAAAAGAACTTTTGTAGAAGAGATTCTATACAAGAAGTAGAGCGTAGGATAATGCAATGTGACTGCACGATTTCCATTTTAAAAAGAAGAGGAAATGCAAAATACTTACTAGACATACTATTTAACAACAAACACCATCTAAATTACTATTGAATATACAAAGAAATGTGTCTATTAGAACATACCATCTTGAGAAGAGGTGTCTGCATTTATTTTATTTAAAAAACATATTCATCTCTACGTTGCTTTTTTCTTATATTTGTCAAGTTATATTTGGAAGTTGGTGCTACCAGAGGGTGAGATGAAAGGAGAACATAAGATAAGAAATCTATGTTACATTTCTAACGATTTATTCACGTTTATCTTTATTTGTGTTTCTTCTGCAATAAACAAAGAGCACTGAAAATTGCTGTTATTTGTGTCGAAGGTCTCTATTGTTCACCCCTTGTTTATGTCGTATGAGGTGCTCTGTCACACAATAGATAACATATCTGAATTCTGGATTATGCCATCTGAGAGATTTTGGATTGGGCAGGTTTATCCTTTTGTCGGTACTCCTCATGCTATGATGCCTCCGCCCCTTGACCTGGCAGCGGCACAAGGGCCTGTTCATGGAAATGCTATGCAGTATCAGAGAACTTTGAGACGAAAAGAAGCCCGTGCTAAGCCTGAAAAGCAACCGATCAAAGTTAGAAAGGTGAATTGCCTTTATAAAAATTAATTTTTTTTAATTTGAAGATACTCCGTTCGGATTTGCTTCCTTAGCCACATGTTATAGTGTCATTAAATGCTATTTTTAGGGAATTTTGTTTTGTGGGAAATAGTCTAACTGCATACTTCATCTTTGTTACAGCTTTTGCAGCTATTTCAGCATTTAATTCATTGGGATTAAACTTTTTTTTTTTAGCAATCATTGGGATTAAACTTAATTGATATCTTTTCTTTGCTCGTTCTCTAATATGGTGTCGTTCCTTTCTCTTGTCTTGGTTTAATCGGATCTATATTCGTATCTTCATGAGTTGCGGCACCAGCATGCCATGAGAAGAGTCAGAGTGGAGGGCGGTTTCTTAATGTAAGTAATATCGATGCTTCGAATGATGCAGTTGAAGAGAATGGCACAAACTCTGGTCCGGCTGTCTTCCCAATCTGCCAGTTCATTGGGCTCCGACCCTGTGGTACCTCCTCTGAAATATGGAATTCATCTAGTAGTCACATGGCTGGAAGGTCACAGGAAGGGATATCAACAATTCAATTTGGTTCGGGTTTTCAAGAAATCCGAACCGAACCAAATCGATGTGGGTGGGCGACTGAACCAAACCAAATCATGATATGAACTGAATACAACCCAAATGAAAACTTGATTCGGTTCAACTCGGTTTTCTCTTTTTCTTTTTTTTGTGAGAAAAATGCTTCTTCTTTTTTCCTAATTTGCTTTTCTTGTGTTTATTTTGTCTTTATTTGGGTGGGGGCAGGGGACTAGACTGGTCTGGTCTATTAAAAATAGAATAAAAGGAAAGCTGAAGTAGTTTACATAATTATGACCAAAATAAAAGGGAAAAAATTTGGGTGGTTATTCAATGAGTGTGTAATATGTATTGTAAAAGCAATTCAGGAGAGTTAAAAATAAGAGGGAAGACACTTTATCATTATTCATATAGATAATTCGATTCGCTTGCATTGGTGGCCCGTCAATTGTTTTTTATTTTTTAACATGAAGTAGTCGAGTAGGTGTTTGATTGAGCAAAGAAGTTGCATCTCCTTCAGCTGCTCCTTTGTAAAGCCACCTCTCTATTTCGCTCTAAAGTAAATCCAAGTTTCATAATTGCATTTTGCTTTCAACATTAGGCTTTAAGACTGCCACGAAAATCAACTCTTTCCAAATCCGACATCAACATACTTAACAGAACAGTTGTTTTGTTGACCATTTGGAAATTCTTTAAATTTCTTGACTATGTCATTAGCCCACGAAACCAATGACATTATTACTTCATTAGGTGCACAAATTAATGTAGCCTTGAATGGTGTATATCATGTACCGGTAAAAGCTTATGCATTTTAGTCCACGGGCAGGCCATTATTAGTGAAAATATATATATATTTAAAGGTTATGTATGTGTTATATTCGTACACCGCATATGGTTTAATATAGATGTATAAGTTTCTACATTCAATATAATGTCTTTTAGCCTATTGTCATGCTCTATCATTAGTAATGATACCAAATATATTTAAAAGTTATGTCTATACTGATCTAGACAGGTGCAGCTTGATTTCTGGATCCGACGTCGGTTGCGTGTACTTACAAGCATGCGAAATAATTTTAAAAAGGTTTCGGAGGGGATGAATTGGCGTTATTTCTTCTACTGGCAAGATCCTCGGCATTCTCCCGCAAGTTGCAGTAATTGAATTCACAAATCGAAGATTGAAGTCACATCTCCTTCGATTTCTGCTTTGTACAGCCACCTCTTCATTTTCGCTTCTCAAGCTTCGAAGGAATCGGGCTTTGTAGTTGCGTTTTGCTGGTCGCGTTCGGCTTTAAGATGGCTGCGAAAGCCAATTCCTTCTTCTGAATCAAACATTCACACCCTTAACAAGAAGTATCATCGGTTGACATGGGAAATTTTTCTAAATTGTTGACCAAGTCATAAGCCCAAAATAAATAATAATAACAACAATAATAATGTGACATGATTAGTTCATATATTGGGAAAAATGAATGTGGTTTTGAGTGGATATATCCTGAATAGATAAAAATTTATGCATTTTAGTCTACGAACATGCGGTTACTAGTAAAAATAATTTTCCTCTAAAAAGTAAATATATATTTAAAAGCTATAATTTTCCTCTTAAAAGTAAATATATATTTATGTATGTGCTGATTTTTTCAACCATCCTATGGCGAGAAATTATTATAATGAGAGCAGTATTTATACTAAATAGAATTTTGGTATGGAAATAATGATGAGTTTCACGTAAATCCTACTCTACTAGATCTAATAGCCCAATAGAACTTAGTGAACATATTGGAGTCGATGCGGTTTTGTTTGTCGTCCTTAGAATTCAATTATTATCCATCACGTGTCAAATTTGTGGTTCATCTTTATCACTTTGTATATAGTGGACTTGTGGGTCCACTCTTACGTTTTTCATAACACAATGAATATATGGGTCCATTCCTCTTTTATTGTTATACCTCCTCCATTATTAGTGTACCTCCTCCACCTTTAAATATATTTAAAAGCTATGTACGTGTTGCTTTTTTTAGCATCCTCTAATTCATGGATTACTCTTCTTAATGAGAAATTACTATACATGATAATAGTATACATACTAAATTGAATTTTGATACGTAAATAATGAGGAGTTCGACGTGAATCTTGCTCCACCAAATTCGACAGTTCCATTGACCTTTAGTGAACGTGTTAGTTACTCGAAATACTTGTTCATCGTTGGTCTTTTATTTATCATCTTTGGAATTGAATTATTCATCCATGACGTGATGTTTGTACTCATTTGTGAAATTTATAGTTCATCCTTATCATTTCGTACACAGTGGACTGACAAGTCCCACTCCAACTTTTCCAAACCTAATGAATAGATGTGCCCCCTTCTCCATTATTTGTGTACCTCATCCACTTTTCTACGGGCCATCGACAGTGTTAGCCAGATAACTCACAAAATCAAAACACTCAGGATTTAACTCGGCTAATGTGAAAATACTAATTGCTTCAATCGATCAAATTAGTACTTCAAAAGCTCGATTGTTTAATGACGATGCTATTAAGAGCTGACTCAACATTTACTCCCTATTCATGCATAAACATGTCGAATCACATGTCTGTGTCGTTGTACTTGCACATCATTTATCGGGGAGAGAGCAGACCGCAAAACACATGAAGGACCAGAGGTGGACCCCCTGGAAGTAATGAACCAAAGCGGGGGTTCCCCAGTCACGCATGTCATCTGCTTTGCATGCTTCTCCTCGACTTGTTCACTCTATCACCCATGGCCATTTAAATGTTTTATAAACTAGATTTTATGTTTCATTTAGGATTTTTTTATGTCAATGCCCGAATTAGGAATGTTGCACAAATCAATAGTAATTTCGATTATCTTTCGATACCTATAAAATGTCTTAAAAATATAAGTTTCTCTTTTCATTTTCATTTCGATATTTGTTTCTTTTTCATATTTTAATTTAAGTTAAGAAATTAAGTCATTGATACGGTAGGGGTAGTCAGAAGTAATTTATTTGACTATCTAGTTATACTGATGGATAGTGACAAGTGACTAAGCAACCATTTTTATCAACCACGCACAATTTCACAATATTCAGGATGATGATAGTATTTGAAGCTATTGGATTTAAATCAATCTATGAAAAATCTAACAAACTGGTTATTGCAAAACAAACCGAAACTTTTTGTCTAGTTTTAGCTCGACACAAAGTGATCAAATTTCCAAGAAGCAAATTTTTCAAGATGGTTCGAGTGTGAATGCATATTTAAAAGGCGTGCCAGCTTTTGAGAGAAAAATATGATGTAAAAATGTTACTTCAACCAAAATATCGGGGAAACCAACGTACGTGAAAAGTAAAGTCCGACAATTGAAATTGAGGGAAATCGAAAGGAAAGTTTTGGAATCAAAAGGAAATCAAAGGAAAATTAAAGCGATGACCATTGAAATGAAAATTAAAATGCAAACACAGGGAAAGAAATCACTAAGAAACTTTAGTGAAATTGAAATATTCTCAAAATTACAGACACAATGATCCTAAATTGCAAAAAATTAAATTGAAAGCTACATTGTTAGTCAAAATGCACATGAAAATAAACTAACTTTAATTTAAAACTGAAACTGAAAGACGTTGGTTCAACATAGAAAATGCACCGGAGGAAAATTTTGGCGGAGTTTTGGCATAGTTTGAGCGATCTCTCTTTCTTTGTGTTTCTTTTATTTATAACGCTGGGATTACCTTCTAACGGTTATTAGAATTCACGTGTGATCCCCCTCTTTTCCTGCTCCAAATTTCCATGATTTGCTCTATTTCCACGATATAAGTAACTCCTAAGGCAATCGTGTGTCCAACTATAAACTGCCCCTTTCATTCATGATTTAACCTAAATCTGTAACCATTCCAACTCTTAACTCAAACAAGTCGAGGTACCCTTTCCTTAGTCTGATATAAATGGTAACCAATACACCTCAGATTGAAGTGAGGTCACAATCTCTAGACGAAATTAAATCAGAGAAGCTCCACATAGAAGTTGGGCTTAATATGACTTGACTCCTCATACTTAGCTCTGCTCTCCTAACTCATATAGATAATGAAATCACTCTTCAGTATCTCGGCCATAAAGTTTCGCCACCAATAGAAGCTAAAGAATAATGTCATAAAAATTTCTAAAAGTGGCAGTGCTGAATAATTAAGAGCACCAATGAGAGTAGTGGTAGTATGTTGAGAACTGTCATTTTCCACCGACGAAATTGTTTTATAATTTTGACGCCGAACATCACACGATTAATAAAGTTACTTTTGATCTTTAAAGTGAGCCAACCAACAAAGACCAAGTTAGTCTTGGCCGTCTTCACTTGTGGTGAGGGTTCGCACATTATTAGTCTGTATTGAAAACTTCCACTCAATTCTAACCCCACACACCCTCCTTTTCTTTAGAGAAACTTTTTTTTTGGTCTCACTCAATCTCAATCTATTATGTATAGTAATTGCACAGTGGGTGCACAGTGTTGCTACACGCATAAAAGATAAGAAAAAACTAGAAATTTACACCTCCTAATATGGACATAATTACAGATTTCATCCCTTTCTAGGTTACTCTTTACATCCTGAGACTAACATCTTTACATTTAAATTTTCTACGTGTATTGGAATGCACGGTGATTTTGTTGGGATTATAGGGGGTGGTTGGTTCAATCTTTGCTCTCCACCTGAAGACATTATATAATTTCTATGAATTGTGTGGTGATTTTCTTTATTTCAATTAGGGATATGTTCAGCAGAAATCCTAAAACTTGTCAAGAAAGTGCAATTGAGTCCTAAAATTTACAAAAAATGCAATCAACTCTTAAAAGTTGTCAAGTTGGTTCAATTAAATCCTAAAGTTAACACCGTCAAGAAAGTTAACGGAATTGCTGACGTGGCGCCGACATAATATTTTAAATGAATTTTTTATTATATATATGGCTTTTTAAAATTATTTTTTTATTCAAAATCTTTAAAAATAAGATAAAAAATTAAAAAGGAAAAGCTAAATTTATTTAAAAAAACAAAACTATTAAAAATAAAAATAAAAAGGCTGCCGGTGGACCTTCCGCCGCCACCCATCGCCGGAGGGGCCGGCGACGGCCGCCGGAGGGGACAGCGATGGTCGCCGACCCTAGGCGGGGTGGCCGGCCCTCGCCCGGGCGAGGTCTCGTCGGCCCCAGGTGAGGGCCGGCCGCCCCCACCAGGTCGGGCGAGGACGCCCAGATCTGGGCACGCCGCCCCCCATGAGGGCCGACGAGGCCTTGCGGGGGGCCGACGACCATCGGCCTGGGGTCGGTGATGCTCGCCCAGATCTGGGCGAGCAGGCGTTGTCCGACGAGGCCCTGTCAGACGGGTCCGAGGGGGAGGAGCAGCCATAGCTCGACGAGCCGGCCAATGAGGAGGACGAGGAGGAGCTCGAGGCCGTCGCCCGCTCCCCCAGCTTCGCCGACGAGGACAACACTGCCCCCGCCACCGACGACGACGAGAATGGCCAGGCCGAGGAGGAGGAGGATCATGAAGTTCGGTTGCTCGGCGCCCGGATACGGGCGAGCATCACCGACCCCGGGCGAGGGCCGATGACCATCGCCCGCCCGGGCGAAGACCGGCCACCCGCCTAGGGCCGACGACCGTCACCGGCCCGTCCGGCGGCCGTCGTCGGCCCCTCCGGCGATAGGCGACGGCGGAAGCTCCACCGGCAGCCTTTTTTTTTTTTTTAATAGTTTTATTTTTAAAATAAATTTAGCTTTTTCTTTTTAGTTTTTTTATCTAATTTTTAAAGATTTTGAATAAAAAATAATTTTAAAAAGCCATATATAAAATAAAAATTCATTTAAAATATGACGTCGTGCTACGTCAAGCAATTTCCGTTAACTTTCTTAACGGTGTTAACTTTATGGCTCAATTGAACCAACTTGACAAGTTTTAGGACTTGATTGCACTTTTTGTAAGTTTTAGGACTCAATTGCACTTCCTTGACAAGTTTTAAGATTTCTGCTAAACATATCCCTTTCAATTATTTCTTGTGTTTGGGTTGAAAAAAGCTTCGGAATGCCAAGTGAGTCTCTATAGCGCCTAATGTGTAGTACCCTGCAGAAAAGGAAAAGACTAATGAGAGCATCTACTGGAAACCGGAGTTTTGTTCGTTGGATGAAAAGAGGTGCTGGTTCCCTCGTAATTCATTCTACGCCTCGCAAAGTCAATGGCCAAATTAAGAACCATCCCAAAATTGAGGATTACAATACCACGTGACCTGCTCTTCTTTATTTGCCGTCGATACGCATGACCTTTTACATCCATAAAAAATTACATTAAAAAGGAAACGCACGATCCTTTCATTTTAGAGGAACCACACAACATGGCGTGTTGACTGGAAGGAAACAGCGCACGCGCTTGGCAGTGAATGTTTTTTATTTCCCAGGGAGTCTTTAAAAATTTCCAAAACTTGTTAAAAAGTCTTGGACAGCTTCACGGGGTGTCCACTTGCTAATGGACAATGTCAGGTGAGAAGGAGCTTTGCTAGCATAACAGTCTTTGGGTTACTTATTATAAAAATAACAAATTTTTGTGAATCACAAACTCTTGAAGGAGTAGGTTCATACTAATTTATAATTATTTATTATTTGATTTTTATAGTCTTATGTATGAAATGCAATTAGTCCTTAATCTTTCAATTGATTCTATAAGTCTAAAACCTTCTTCAAAAAGTGTGATCAAATATTTCAATGAATAGAACCTATAATTGCCTATGCATCACTCAAAAAATTACTATGCATAATCCTTATATTACACTTTTCGAACTTATTTTAGGATTTAATTGTAATTCTTTTTCTATAAGCGTTGTGGACTTAATTGAACCAATGATTATGACTCAATTGCACTTATTGCTGAAGGATGTGGACTTGATTAAACCACTTGAATGGGTTATAATTCAATTGCATTACGTACACAAGATTTAGTATTTGTGGTGCAACTTTACCCCTCAAGGAAGCATCCTCAAGATACTAGGAAGTGACGGAACTGGACTAAAGTTACGCGTATAGTACATGATATTAAGTGACTCAGCTCATATCCCCTTCTCCATAGGTTTAGGTCCCTGCATATACGGAACGTGACAATCATGTCCAACTCGGTGTTTCAAATTCTTTTGCTTCTGGTTTCCTTCACGGTACAAGCATCAGGAGCTGCACCTCGACCGACAAGGATTGGCTGTAAAGAAAAATGTGGGATCATCACCATTCCATTTCCCTTCGTCCTACCGGTCGTTTCTTGAATGACTATTACGAGATCAACTGCCAGAAAAACAACACGGTCATCCTAAATAAGATTGGATTGCGAGTTCTTAACATTTCACTCCCTGATTACCATGGATCCGTGAACGGCATGATTAGCGTCCGTCTTCTTTTAGTTTACTCAAATGCAAGCTGCGGGGGCGACGGACGTGTGCAGATGAATTTGAAAGGAAGTCAATTTTTCTTCTCTTCGACTAGGAGTGTCTTGATATCGGTGGGTTGCAACACCCTGGCGATAGTAAGTACTCCAGAGTCAGCTGTTGCCGGTTGCGGCTTGAAATGTGCTGGAACGGATACAAACATTAGCCTGTCTAGTGCTTGTTCTGGAGGAATGATTGCAGCCGGACTACACTCCCCTTTAACCTTCAGGGCTTTAGTATGGATTTTAAAGTAAAAGGTGAACATCAGGGGTGCAAGCACGCTTTCTTGAGGTCTGACTTTACAGGTTTATATGATTTGAAATTGAATGAGGCCGTTCCAGTGGTGCCGGCACGGGGGATTGCGAACAACACTGACTATGGACGTGACTTAATTGCAGGATCACGTACTAAGTTGGGTCCTTGTGACTCCGGCATGGTCAAAAAGCCAACCCGTCTCGCAGGATTGCGGAAAAGGGTGATAACTCTTAACACCAAGAAAACAAATTGGAGATTGAGAGAGGCGACTCAAATTATGCAATTGTAATTGGAGTGGTATTCATCTCAATACCAAATCTAATGTCATTAATAGGGTCCTCAACAAAGGATCCTGAAAACTGATCTATGTTGATGATGCTCCATTCTTTCTCAAAACAAAATGACGACAAACTTATGTCCCCAGCAATGGGAAAAATTATACCCGGCTTCTTAGATTAATGTACTCTACCCATCAAGCTTTGATATTCCTATCCTCGGGGAAGCATCCCCAGAGATGCTAGGAAGTAACAGAGCTGGAAAAATTATGTGTACAATACACGAAAATTAAAGGAAACCAGCCCATAGCCCCTTTCTCCATAGGTTTAAGTCCATCAACTTACCAAACGTAAAAATCATGTCCTTCGTTGTGGGGGAGACTCCTCATGGTCACAATGTGCAACTTTTTGTGACTCAACGTTCTTTAGATATTGGCCAAAAATTTTCTTTGGGTTAAAATATTAAGCAAGACTTAATCTTTATATTTTAAAAGAAAAAAATAGGGAGAGAATTACCCAAAGAGTCCTAAATTTATTGCGATTGTGTCAATTTAGTCCATTCAGCCAATTTTGGCTAGCCTACACTAAAGTGGACAATTTATAATAATATTTTTTTCAATTTTTTTATTTATTTTATTTTTCCTTTTTGTCCTTTTCTTTTTTCTCCTCTTTCTTCTTTTGCTTCTTTTCCCATGGTGGCCGGCAAGGCTTGCTAGCCACTAGGCGAGGATTGCAGGTGAGGCGGCTTTGCCTAGATCCAAGTGAGGGCCAAGGTCCTCATCAACAGTCACCAAGGGCTTCATGGCCATTGCCTAGTGGTTGGCGAGCCTCACTAGAGCCTCATTGGCCACTGTGGAGGAAAAAGCAAAAGAAGGAAGAAAAAGAAAAAACTAATAGAAATTCAAAAAAATAAAATATCATTAAAAAAATGTCAATGTCAATGCCGATTAGTTAAAATTAGCCATGGATGAACTGAAGTAGTACAATTACAAAAGATTAGGAATTGAATTGGCAAAAAAAAAGTTTAGGATTCAATTGGTATAACTGTAATAGATTTATGATTTTTTTGGTAATTTTCCCAAACAATAGGCTCTCTTGTCTCTCTGTCCCCTCATCGGTGAAAATAAAAAATAAAAGAATGCCAAGAGTTCGGAATAATTTACGAAGTATGTTGCAAACCATTAGCAAATTAATTAAAGTATTTTAAAGCAAAAATCATTTTAGTTTTCTTCAATCCAAGAGCATGGGACACAACGTCTTCCATTGTGGAAGCAAAAAAACATGCCACATGATTCACGTTCATCTTCTACTTTTTTTCTGGAGGGCTAACAATATTCCCAAGTGCTGTTATGGATGGCTTGCGCAAATGAAGCATTGGGCTTGTTCCACGATGTACCGCACTCGAGAAAAATGAAAGTGATTTTTGCTTCAACAATGAGAGAGATACGACACTCCAACGTCGCACCACAATTAAAGAAATTAGAAAGCAATCACTTTTGCTTTAATAAAAGTGAGATTTGCTTCCACTTTTCTAGATTGAAAAGACGCCAACACCCATTTCATTAGTCGTAGGATAAATTAGTCCGATGATTTTGCCATTCAAAAAGAGATTTTTGTTGTGAAAAGCGGTTTTCCTTCTCAAAAAGGAGAGGGAAAAAAAAGTTGGAACATGAGAGCTAGGTCATCGAAAGTTGTTTCATTTGAGACAACGATTTGATTGTGTTCATCTTGATAGAGCAATAATTATTAAACTGATACTTACCCCAAAAATTATTGAATGATATAACTCTACTTCCAGGCGTTAAAAATTATCGAGTAGAATCTTTTCTTTTTCTTTGCTCAGTTTTAATGTGAGAAAAATGACGACTAAATTATCTAACAAACAATTGGAGAAGTCACAATTGGCTACTTGCTCTCCACCTATGAAGCTTTGACATTTCTGTTCTTAAGGAAAGGCGGACAAGAAGTCCAAAATCTTGTATATCGAATACAATCAAGTCCTAAATTCAATTAAGTCCCAAACCTTCTTCAAAAGTGCAATTGAATTTTTTTTTGATGAACAATATCTAAAATTGTTTCATGTCACTCAAAAAAATGTTTATTAATTGCACTTTTCAACGTAATTTTAGGATGTAATTGCATTTTTCAATAAAGGTAGAGGAATTAATTTAATCAGTTGAAAAGTAAAGTACTTAAATTGCATTGTTTGCTAAAAGTTTAGGACTTGATCGAAACAATTTAAAAATTTAGGATTGAATTACATCCAAATAAGATTTCGGACATTTAAGACTTGTAATGCAATTTTTTTTCCCTAAGGGAAACATCTCAGAGATATTAAGAAGTAACAGATGGAATAAAGTTATGCGTACAGTACATGAGAATTTTCCCTTTTTCCACTTCAACAAGAATATAAAGGGACTCCGCCCATACCTGCTTTCTCCATTAATTTTTGGTTCATGCACTTACGAAAGTTGAAAATCATGTCGTCCTCAGTGTTTCAAATTCTTCTGCTTCTGATTTCCCTCAATTTGCAAGCATCAGGTGCTGCACCTGGACTTGCGAAGCCTAACTGTGCTGAAACATGCGGGGACGTCAACATTCCCTTCCCCTTCGGAATAGGAGCCGGGTGTTTCTTCGAGGAATGGTACCAGATCGTCTGCCAACAAAACAACACGGTTCCCATTCTGAAGAAGATTGGATTGCGAGTTCTCAACATTTCACTCCCCGATGGATACGTGGATGGTATGATTAACATTAGCCTTCCTGTAATTTACTCAAATGCAAGCTGCGGGGGTAACAGACGTGGTGCGGGTGTAAGCTTGAAAGGAAGTCAATTTGTCTTCTCCCGGACAAGGAATGTCTTTACATTGGTCGGTTGCAACACCCTGGCCACAGTAAATACCACAAAATCAGCTTTTGTCGGTTGCAGGTCGAGATGTGCTGCAGCCAACACCAGCATTAGCAGGAATAGTGCTTGTTCCGGGAGCGATGGCTGCTGCCAGAGGATGCTCCCCCCTAACCTTCAGGGCTTTAGTGTGGATTTTATAGAAGAAGGTGGACATCAGGGGTGCAAGTACGCTTTCTTGAGGTCTGACTTTACAGGTTTATATGATTTGAAAGTGAATGAGACGGTTCCAGTGGTGCTGGAATGGGGGATTGCGAACAATACTGACGACGGACGCAAGCTTATCAAGCAATCGCAGACAAATTATTCCTATTGTCGCACACACAGCGTTGACAACAGTGAAATGCTATTTACACAGTGCTATTGCACCCGGGAGTATGGTGGTAACCCATATCTTATGGAAGGATGCAAAGGTAACCCATTCCATGCTATCACGTTCCGTATTTTTTATTTTGATATATACTAGGGAATGTGCCTTCACATTCCGTATTTAGGGGCATCATACAGTGAAGCGGTTTGTTCATTTCTAGATTTTTCTGAGAAGAACGCATTCACACTGTATAATGATTGTATACATGCTTTTCTACCTTCTTTTTGTTAGTTTTTCCGCCCAAGATTACACAAAGTGAATGCACTTTCAAACAAAATTGATCAAATTACATTGATAATAATTTACTGGAATTACAGGGGAACAGGACAGTCCTTTAGTAACAAGCACAATATTTTAGCCATGGAATTAACAATTTATGAGCAAATGTGACCTACTAGTTTCCGTAATTTTACTCAAGGAGATTGGTTTCGTTGTTAATGTATTTGCTTCTGGTTTCACAACCATCAGGAGCTGCACCTCGACCTCGAAGCCGTGACTGTGCTGAAACATGCGGGAACGTCACCATTCCCTTCCCCTTCGGAATAAAAGCCGGGTGTTTCTTGGATGACTGGTACCAGATCGACTGCCAACAAAACAACAGGGTTCCCATTCTGAAGAAGATTGGATTCCGAGTTCTCAACATTTCACTCCCTGATGAAGACGTGAATGGCATGATCAACGTTAGTCTTCCTGTGATTTACTCAAGTGCAAGCTGCGGGGGTGACGGACGTGGTGCAATGGTAAGCTTGAAAGGAAGTCAATTTGTCTTCTCCCAGAAATGGAGCACCTTTACAGTAGTCGGTTGCAACACTCTAGTGACAGGGAATAATACAGAATCAGCTGTTTTCGGATGCCAGTCGAAATGTGCCGGAACCGACTTCACCATTAGGAAGAATAGTGCTTGTTCTGGGAGGGACGGATGCTGCCAAAGTTTGCTCCCCTTGAACCTACAGGACTTTGGTGTGGATTTCAAAGAAGAAGGTGGACATGGGGGGTGCAAGTACGCTTTCTTGAGGTCTGATTTTACAGGTGTTTATGATTTGAGATTGAATGATACGGTTCCAGTGGTGTTGGACTGGGGGATTGCAAACGATACCAACTATGCACTTAACCGTATCCGGCAAGGTTACTACAATGATTCTTTCCACTGTATAAATGTAGAATATTCGGCCCGTACAGAAAGAGGAAGTATATATGATAGATATAAAAGCTACATCGTCGACAGTGGTGAAATGCTATTTATGGAGTGCCATTGCGCTAAGGGGTATCGTGGTAACGCTTATGTTGATGGAGGATGCAAAGGTAACATATTTCATGCTATCACATTGGGAATTTAAGTGCACCATACAGCGAAGTGGCTTGTTCATTCCCAGATTTTTCTCTGAAAAGAATTTATTCACGCTGTTTAATGATCATATATATGATTTTATTTTTATTTTTTTGCCCAAGAATGCACAAAGCGAATGCACTTTTTAAACAAAATTGAACTTATTATATTGATCAAAATTTACTGGAAATAAAGGGGAAGAGGACAGTCCTTTTGTTACAAGCACGATATTTTAGCCCCGGAATTAGCAATTTTATGAGGAAATGCGACCTACTAGCCTCCTTAATTTTACTCAGGAAGATGGTTTTTGCTGCTAATATAGTTATGATATCATTTGTCATCAGCCGAATGTGATCCAAAGCGGTGCCCCGGGACTTGTGTGTACAAACGGGGCTCCTTTCGCTGCGTCGGTGGTGGAAAGACCAAGTTCATTCTTATTGGTAAGCAGATCTTTTAACCTAGAATTTTAGACCGCTTCATTCTGGAGAATTGCTAGAAAAAGAACAGCATAGCATAAATTATGTTCAGAAAAGATACATAAATAAGATTTACATTACCCTTCGTTCTAACATGATTGCTTGGTAATGATTATAGATAAGTTTCAATCAATAGTATCTATCAGGACAACCTCAAAACTTTCTTCATGCACGAATACTTATATTTGATAGCTAAGACAGCACTTAGAACTTTTCTAATATTGCTGCTTCAGATCTATCAAAAGATGACCAAGGTTCCTACTTGCTCTTGTCGTATTTGAATTGGAATTACAATCATAATCAAGATGAATGCTGGTAGGAATATTTTCACTTTCATCAATGGTTTTCTCATTTCCTAGTAAGGCAGATTAGTTGTCCAATCCAGATGCATGTATAAAAATATCACCTGATGGAACTTAGCAGGAGACAAATTAATTGTTCAAGATTGTTAAGAAAAATCCACATGAAAGGAGCTCAGGTTAATCACTCTTATATGATTTCCTCTTAATCAGATTCACTAAAATATTTTATGATAAGACCTTATAGATAAAAGAAGGGTGCATTTTTTGGACTTTTGCCCCTTAATTTTTTGTAATGCAGGGGTTGGGGCAGGCCTTGGGGCACTACTTTTGTGTCTTGTCTTATGGGGGCTGTACAAATACATCAAGAAGAGAAAAGAAACCAAGCTTAAAGAGAAGAACTTCAAACGTAACGGCGGTCTTTTGTTGGAAAGTGAGCTATCTTCTGAAGGCCATGTCGAGAAAAACAAATTGTTCAACTCCAAGGATCTAGAAAAGGCTACTAACAATTTCAACGAGGATAGGATACTTGGGTGAGGTGGACAGGGTACCGTTTACAAAGGAATGTTAACAGATGGAAAAATAGTTGCTATTAAGAAATCAAAAGCAATAGACGAGGGCAAAGTCGAACAATTTATAAATGAAGTCTTCATTCTCTCACAGATCAACCATAGGAATATCGTTAAGTTATTGGGGTGTTGCTTGGAGACAGAAGTCCCACTTTTAGTATACGAGTTTATACCAAATGGGACTCTATACCAATATTTGCATGACCCAAAGGAAGAGTATCATGTATCATGGGACACACGCCTACGAATTGCAACTAAAATTGCAGGAGCCTTATTCTACTTGCATTCAGCAGCCTCAATTCCCATTTATCATCGAGACATCAAGTCCACTAATATCCTCTTGGATGAGAAATATCGGGCCAAAGTGGCAGATTTCGGTACTTCCAAGTCTGTTTCCCTCGATCAAACTCATGTAATTACGTGGGTGCAAGGGACTTTTGGCTACCTAGATCCCGAGTATTTCCAATCAAGTCAATTTACAGACAAAAGCGATGTGTATAGCTTCGGAGTTGTTCTTGTTGAACTCTTAACGGGACAAAAGCCAATCTCGTCGCTAAGGGAACAAGAAGGCAGAAGCCTTGCGACCTATTTCATAATTTCGATGGAAGAAAATCAATTGTTCGACATTGTAGATGCTCAAGTTTTGAAAGAAGGTAAGAAGGAAGAGATTGCATCAGTTGCTAACCTTGCAAAAAGATGCTTGAACTTGAATGGGAGGAACCGGCCTACAATGAAAGAAGTGGCAATGGAGTTAGAGGGGATGAAGAAGCTTCCAAATCCTTTGGGTATTCAGCAAAATCAAGAGGATGGGGAGGCAACTAAATCTTATGCTGCTGCATGTGAATCCAGCAAGTCAAACATTGACGCAGATGTCATTACATTTTCAGATGCGCAACCATTCTTACCTAGTGAGTCGTGGTGAAGATCTGTTTTGCCTCTACACTTATGAGTTATATTGCTGTGTTTGTCATGGAAATCGGTTTTCAGAGCAAAAGATACAGAAAAGAGGGAAGGGAGGAAAGCTTGTTAGTTTAATAATAGGAGGATTTTGGTTAGTTATTTATTGTTAATGAACTTATTCTCGGTGTTTGGGATCAATGAACTGTTAAGTCATGCCAATCCCAAGTTTATTCTAGTCCTGTAATTAGCATGATGCCATGATTTCAGTTCATCTTGAGATATTTGAATATTTGCCGTCAATTCGATTGTTGCAAAACTTACATCGGTCATTCATGGCACCAGCCTTTGCAAATCAATTAGATTTGTCCTTGCTGGGAAGGAAGAAAACAAGAAAGACGTTTCCCTTCCGAAAAAGAAGGCGAATTTGCATTCGCTTTCCCCGCCCGTCTCTTCCCCGAAGATCACACTGAATTGCTGGTGGCATAGAGGGATTGTTGCCGGCTGTCAATGCTCTGGCTGCTTAGATCCTCACCACGTGATGTATCAAACTCACCACCCAAACTGCATATATCAACATCAAAAAACCCCACTACTTGCAGAATTATCTCTCCCGATCCTAGCCAACCTTACTTGTCAATTTTCAATGGCAAAAACAAAAACAATAAAAATCAATCGCGCATGGACCAACTCATACGTAAGAGATATTTACTCCTCATTTTTAGCATAAAAGATGTTGGGTGCTCTTTTTTCATATTTCCATTGATTTTGTCATGATAGTAGTGTTTGATTAAATGCCCTTAAGGAACATAAGTCATGTTGTTTGTAGAATAAAACTCATATGGATCATAAATTAGTTTTATGTCTTTATTATTGATGTTGACACCCAAATTTTTGTAAATTTTTTAAATATCCATTTATTTTGCAAAAATATAAAAATTTATAAAAAAATAAAAAGCAAAAAAAAAAATCATAAAAATATGATGATGATGATGATGATGATGATAAAGTAATAGTAATAAAAAATGCATGAGAGTGAAAAAAAGAAATGATGAAAAAATAATGGAAAAGTCAAGTGGGCTGGTGTAGCACGACCCATTCTTTTATTTCTTTTTGAGCCCACTCTTCTATTTTTCTTCCAGTTTGGCCCATCGGAAATTAAATAAAAGAGAGGCCCAGCCCATCATCCCTTTTCTCTCCTTCTCGCACGCGCGCTGGGATGAACCCAGCGGCAATGGCGCCAGTCCAGTGACGCCAGTAGCGATGACGCCAGCAGCGATGACGCCAGCAGAAGGAATATTCCAGCTGTCGTCACTCGTCAGAGTGGAGGAAGGAGGCAGCGAGTGCCGAGAGGGGCGTGCAAGGCAAAAAAAAAGAGGAGAGAAGGGCTCAATTCCTGGGGTGGGGGGGGTGGTTTGCTAGAGAAAAAATGGGATAAACATATTAGAAATGTCAAAAGTTATATATGACGCTCATTTTAATATCAAAAGTTTTCGTCGGCTCAATTAAATGCTAAATCAGAAGAAAATAATTACTTTACTACCAACAGCGAGAAATTTTGGCTAAATTGATTTAGTGTCATTTATAATGCACTAAAGTGATCCTTTTTAACAATGACTAATACTGAAATGATCACTTTAAATAAATAAATAAATAAATTGGTAAGGCACTTTAAATAAAATTTGTCACTCAAATGATCACATTCAATAAAATTAGATACTTCAATGATCACTATTTACAACTTTTGGATAACGTCATTTAGGGATTATATGTTGAGTAGGCACGCTGACAAGCCACATAGGACCGAAAAATCAATAATATATAGGCACATCGGATTTCGGCAATTCGGATCGGAGTTGGCACTTAGATGATCATTTTTTTCAAAAAAGTAGTACTTAAGTAATCCGAAAAAATCTTTAGCATTAAAATGAGCATCGTACACAACTTTTGACACTTTTAGTATTCTTACCCCAAGAAATAAACACAAGAGAGCCATTCGTTCAAGGAAAAAGAAGAAAACGAGAGAAAGGAAAGGCCGAGGAGAGGATGTTTTTGGTTTTTCCCTGGAGTGACAAAAGCGAGGTTGCTGGAGCTCATTTCAAAGCCGATCAAAGGTCCATGCAGCATCGTTCTTCATCATTTCAATTTTTTGTCTAGAAAATTTCAAAAAATGACTAGAAATGTCCTCATTTTATCAAGTAAGGACCGAAGCGAACCTTATTTCAAATAAGAGCCTAAAGTGTTATTACTTTTCTTAAATAAGGGCTTGAAGTGAATCTTTTTTAAAATAAGGGCTTGAAGTAGCTATGTTTATTTCAAATAAGGGCCTGATTTTTCGACGATCAACAGTATTTTCGTCATTTACCATTTTCCCTTTTTTTCCTTCCTTTTTTTTTTTTTTTGTGGTTCTTCTTCCTCCACGTTGACGGCCGATCGGCCAACCACTGGCGATGGCCATAGAGGGCTGGGTGAGGGTTATCCTTGCCCAATTCGACAAGGGCCACCCATGCCAACCATAGGTAAGGGACAGCCTCACCTCGGTGAGGCGACCCTCACCCTAGGGGAGGCTGCCCCTCACAGCCATCCATGAGGTCAACCCTCACCGGCCACAAGTGGGGGCTCCACAACCCTTGCTAGAGTTAGCAAGGGTCATTGACCCCTCATTAACCCCAAGCTAAGCTAATACTGACTTTACAATTGAAAATTTTAGTTGACTAGTGATTGGTGGGGTCAAGCCTTTATTTGAAATAATCATGGCTACTTGAGGGTTTTATTTGAAATAATCGAAGTCACTTCAATCCCATATTTTAAACAAGATCCACTTCGGGTCTTTATTTGAAAAAAAATTATTACACTTTGGATTTTTTTTGAAATTTTCCCTTTTTCTTTCGCAGCCGTGGATTGGCTTTAGCCTAAACTCTCTCGCCATCGCCAATCAAGATCTTGAGTCGTCTAATATACCAATACCAAGTAAGATTCCCCTTCCCTGAAACCCAAAAAGAACCGCCTGGGTTGATTCATGCTCTCGGCGAAATCTTGTTAAACCAAAGTAATTTCATGTCAAGCTATAATGCTTTGAACCCGGAATGCGAGTTCATTAATGAACACCAAATACTCGATGTATTTCTTAAATGAAACACGGAATGTTTGAGAACCCCGAACTCAAAATGGAGAATTTCAAGTGACTCGTGATGGACTGAGATGCGTTTAACATGACAATGTGTTGATTCCAGCCTTTATGCATCATGTTTAGTCCGTAGGTTGCTATAAATTTCGCTCTGCTTAAAATCGCATATCAACCGTTTGATAAAATGGCCGATAGAACGCCGAGTATTGATTCATCATTGAATCCCGAGATAGATCCGTTCATGTCCGCTTCTAGGTTGGTTGAATCTGCTCTTATTTTCTTTTTTCTCTTTGTCTGGCTATGTGATTCTATGGGAACGATTGATCGCCGGCGAGCGAGCCGAGAGTCCCCCTTTGGCCGAAGCTCTCACTCCACATCGGCGAATCCCGCTGTCCAGGGCTATTCTAGTTAGGCCATTCTCTCCATATTCGTGTATTTATGTCGCTTCTTTTTCTGGTTTGCTGATTTTAGAACCCATGGTTCGCTTAGTTTTTGTTTCGGCGAATTTGTTTTGGGTCGCCGGAGTAGATGGCCGATGATGGGCCGGCGGCGGTGAGGGGTGGACAATAGGCCGGCGAGTGGTGGCCCGAGTGGATGACCATGGAGGGTAAGGGATTGGCGGCGGCCTGAGGTTTGGTAGAGGTCCCCTGGTTTGGTGAAGAATGAATTTGCAGGCGGCAAAGGAGATGTTCTCGCTGAACATGGTCTACGAAGAAGAATGAAGGCGCAGGAGAAGAAGACAAAATAGGGAAGAAGACCAAGGAATAAAAAGAGTTAAAAAAAAAAAAGGAAAATCAATGAAAAATTCGTAAAATCTAAAAATAAATTTAAAAATCGTTTTATAATTCGATGCGGGTCGCATCCGGGCATATAGGTCGGATCAAGTAAATGCGGTCTGAACCCATTCCCAAATATACTAATAATAAAAATTATTAAAAATTCTAAAAATCGTAGAAATCATTGTAAATTTCAAACAAATTGAAAATATTATAAGTTTCCTGAAATTTTTAAAAAATTAAAAACTCATAAAATCCCTAAAAAATTAATAAAAGGTTTTTAAATTCGTAAAAAAATGTATAAATCAGAAAAATCATTAAAAATAGAAAAATCATTAAAATCATTAAATAAATTTAATTAATTGAAAAAATAAAAAAATTAGAAAATTCAGATAAATCATAAAAATCATTAAAAAATTCAAAAAAAAATTCTAACCCAGAATCTTCATAAAATTTTAGAAAATTCAGAAGATCATAAAAAATTTCAGAAAATTCAAAAGATATTTTAAAACATTTTAAAGTTCTTAAAATTCAGATCGACTGATTTTACAGGTGTTTATGATTATTGGTTAGTTAATTATTGTTAATGAACTTATTCTTGGTTTTTGGGATCAACGAACTGTTAATTCATGCCAATCCCAAGTTTATTCTAGTCCTGTAATTAGCATGATGCCGTGATTTCAGTTCATCTTGAGATCTTTGAATATTTGCCTTCAATTCGATTGTTGCAAAACTTACATCGGTCATGCAGGGCACCAGCCTTTGCAATTCAATTAGATTTGTCCTTGTTGGGAAGGAAAAAAAACAAGAAAGACGTTTCCCTTCCGAAAAAGGAGGCGAATTTGCATTCGCTTTCCCCGCCCGGCTCTTCCCCGAAGATCACACTGAATTGCTGGTGGCATATAGGGATTGTTGCCAATTTTCAATAGCAAAAAAAAAAAAAAAAAAACTAGTAAAAAATCAATCGTGCATGGACCAACTCATATATAAGAGATATTTACTCCTCATTTAAAGCATAGAAGATGTTGGGTGCTCTTTTTTCATATTTCCATTGATTTTTCATGATAGTAGTGTTTGATTAAATGCCCTTAAGGAACGTAAGTCGTCTTGTTTGTAGAATAAAATTCATAGGGATCATAAATTAGTTTTATGTCTTTATTATTGATGTTGACACCCAAATTTTTGTAAATGTTTTAAATATCCATTTATTTTGTAGAAATATAAAAATTTACGGAAAAATAAAAAGAAAATAAAAACAGAAATCATAAAAAGATGATGATGATGATGATGATGATAAATTAATAGTAATAAAAAATGCATGAGAGTGAAAAAAAAAATGATGAGAAAATAATGGAAAAGTCGACTGGGCTGGTGTAGCACGGCCCATTCTTCTATTTTTCTTCCAGCCCATTCTTTTGGCCCATCCGAAATTGAATAAAAGAGAGGCCCAGCCCATCATCCCTTTTCTCTCCTTTGCGCACGCGCGCCCGCACACGAGGGAGGGGGTGAACCCAGCGGCAATGGCGCCAGTCCAGTGACGCCAGCAGCGATGACGCCAGCATAAGGAATATTCCAGCTGTCGTTGCTCGCCAAAGGAGTGGAGGAAGGAGGCAGCGAGAAGGGCGTGAGCAAGGCAGAAAAAGAGGAGAGAGGGGCTCAGCTCGTGGGGGATTGTCAGAGAGAAAAAAATGAAATAAGTATATTAGAAGTATCAAAAATTATATACAACTTTCACTTTAATATCAAAATTTTCGTCGGCTTAATTAAGTATTAAATCATAAGAAAAATGATTACTTTAATACCGACGGCACGAAATTTCGATTAAATTAATTAAGTGTTGTTTATAATTAAAATTATAATATGACTAGGTAAAATTTTTAAAATATCCGCATGGCATGCTTGGCACTAAAGCAATCCTTTTTTAACAACGACTAATATTGAAATGATCACTTTAAATAAAATTTGCCACTCAAATTATCACTTTTAATAAAATTAAGTACTTAAATAATCACTATTTACAACTTTTGGATAACGTCATTTAAGGGTTATATGTTGACTAGGCATACTGATGAGCCACGTAGAACTGAAAAATTAATAATATATAGACACGTTGGATTTCCGACAATCCAGACTGGAGTTAGCACTTAGATGATCATTTTTTTTTTTCAAAAAAATTAGTACTTAAGTAATCCGAAAAAAAAAAATCTTTAGCATTAAAATAAGTGTCGTACACAACTTTTGGCATTTTTAGTATCCTTACCCCAAGAAAAAATAAACACAAGAGAGCCATTCTTTCAAGGAAAAAGAAGAAAACGAGAGAAAGGAAAGGCTGAGGAGAGGACATTTTGGTTTTTCCCTAGAGTGACAAAAGCGAGGTTGCCAGAGCTCATTTCAAGGCCGATCAAAGGTCCATGCAGGGTTGTCCTTCATCATTTCAATTTTTTGTCTAGAAAATTTCAAAAAATGACCCGAAATGCCTTCATTTTTTTTCAAATAAGGACTAAAGCGGACTATATTTCAAATAAGAGTTTGAAAGGCTATTACTTTTATCAAATAAGGACGTGAAGTGAATTTTTTTCTTTTTTATAAATGAGGGCTTGAAGTGGCTATGTTTATTTCAAATAAGGGCTTGATTTTTCGGCAATCAATGGTATTTTCATCATTTACCATTTTCCCTTTTTTTCTTCCTTTTTTTCTTTTTTCTTTCCTTTTTTTTCTTTTTTTGTGGTTCTTCTTCCTCTATGTCGACAGACAATCGACCAACCATTGACGATGGCCATAGAGGGTTGGGCAAGGGTTATCCTGGCCCAATTCGACAAGGGCCACCCATGCTAGCCATAGGTAAGAGACGGCCTCGCCTCGTTGAGGCGACCTCACCCTGGGGGAGGCTGCCCCTCACGGCCATCCATGAGGTCGACCCTCGTCAGCCACAAGTGGGGCCTCCACAACCCTTGCTAGCGGTCGACAAGAGTCGTTGAGCCCTCGCTAACCCCAAGCGAGGCTGATACTCACTAGATTGGGTGAGGGTGGCTGGTGTGGGCTTGGAGGCCCTCACTCGTTGTTAGTGAGTGCTTGTAGGCCCTCATCAATCCTTCCTAATAGTTGGCGAAGGTAGCCAAGTCCTCGTCGACCCTTCCCAACAACTAGCGTGGCTAATGTAAAAAAAGAACCCAAAAAAAAAAAAAGCCGAAAATGCTCTTGATTGATTGAAAATTTTAGTTGACTAGTGATTGGCGAGATCAAGCCCTTATTTGAAATAATCATGGCTATTTGAGATCCTTATTTGAAACAACCAAAGTCACTTAAATCCCATATTTGAAACAAGATCCACCTCGAGTCCTTATTTTAAAAATATGATGACACTTTGAATTTTTTTTTGGAATTTTTCCTTTTTCTTCTGCAGCCATGGAGTGAATTTAGCCTAAACTCTCTTACCATCGCCAATCAAGATCTTGACTTGTCTAATATACCAATACCAAGTAAGATTCCCTTTCGAACCCCAAAAAGAATCGCCTGGGTTGATTCATGCTCTCGGCGAAATCTTGTTAAACCGAAGTAATTTCATGTCGAGCTATAATGCTTTGAATCCGGAATTCGAGTTCATTAATGAACATCAAATACTCGATGTATTTCTTAAATGAAACACAAATGTTTGAGAACCCCGAACTCGAATGGAGAATTTCAAGTGACTAGTGATAGACTAAGATGGGTTTAACATGAAAATGTGTTGATTCCAGCCTTTATGCCTCATGTTTAGTCCGTAGGTTGCAATAAATTTCGCTCTGGAATGCATGCTTAAAATCGCATATCAATCGTTTGATAAAATGGCTGATAGAATGCCGAGTATTGATTCATCATTGAATCCCGAGATAGATCCGTTCATGTTTGCTTTTGGGTTGGTTGAATCTGCTCTGATATTCTTTTTTCTCTGTCTGGCTATATGATTCTATGGGAACGATCGATCACCGGCGAGCGAGCCGAGAGTCCCCCCTTTGGCTTAAGCTCTCACTCCACATCCGCGAATCCTACTGTCCAAGGGCTATTCTAGTTAGGCCATTCTCTCCATATTTGTGTATTTATGTTCGCTTCTTTTTCTGGTTTGCCGATTTTAGAAGCCATGGTTCGCTTAGTTTTTGTTTCGGTGAATTTGTTTGGGCCACCGGAGTAGACGGCCGGTGATGGACCGACGGCGGTGAGGGGTGGACGATAGGTCGGCGAGTGGCGGCCCGAGTGGACGACCATGGAGGGTAAGGGCTCGGCGGCGGCCTGAGGTTTGGTCGAGGTCCCCTGGTTCGGTGAAGATGAATTTGCAGGCGGTGAAGGAGATGTTATCGGTCCACGAAGAAGAATGAAGGTGCAGGAGAAAAAGACAAAAGGAGTAAAAATAATTAAAAAAGGAAAATCAATAAAAATTCCAAAAATCTAAAAATACATTAAATAATCCTTTTATTATCCGACACGGGTCGGGACAATGGGTCGGATCAAGTAAACCCGGTCCGAACCCGTCGCCTAAATATAATGATAATAAAAATATTAAAATTTCTAAAAAAATTGTAAAAATAATTATAAATTTTAAAAATTTAAAAATATCAAAAAATTCGGAAAATCTTTAAAAAAATTTTAAAACTAAGAAAATCCCTAAAAATTAATCAAATATTTTTAAATTCGTAAAAAATATATAAATCAGAAAAATCATTAAAAAAATCAGAAAATTTATAAAAATCATTGTATAAATTTACTAATTAGAAAATTAAAAATTGACAAAATTTAGAAAATTCAGATAAATCATAAAAAAATCATTAAAAATATTTAAAATATTTAGAAATTCATAAAATTCACAAAAATTCAGGAAAAATTCCAGAAAAATACAAAAACTATGAAAATTGGAAAACTGTTAAAAAATGAAAATCCAAAATTGGACAAGTCTTTAGGACTTTATAATAGGGTTCTTTGTTTTGAATTGTTTTCTCTTTTTAGAGACCGTTTAGGTCATTTATGTTTTTTCTTTGCGATTATACTTGGTTGTGCTTCTTTAATACCTTGGATGTTATTTTCTTTGTTTTAAAATGGTTAGAATTCTCCAATAGATTGCCATGACGTTAGTTAGCATTCAATCAACTTAGGCACTGGAAGGACATCAGTCTTATGATTAGTGTAATCAAGTTGTCAAATCTAGGATTTCCGGTTACAAAAATTGTAAGATGTCCTCCCATGTTTTATTTGATTTCTAGCCAACCAAAAAAGATTAGTAGCGGCTCCTGAGTCAAAATTTATATAGGATTAATTGATCAAAAAATGAACATCCGATGTCAAACGAGATATGGGCTTAGAAGAATCCATGTTTATAATTGATGAATCAATTGCGATGTTAACAATCGATGGTCCATCCATGCTCCATCCGTGATCATCATTTATATGGACCATTCAATTCATCTCAGAAGCAAGTATCTTAAACCTAATTTTACCCTCATTGGAAGGGTCAGTTGCAACAGCTTGAATTATAAATTGAGTACAAAATCATGGAATTTACACCTTGGAATTTTTCGTAGTTCGAACGATCCGGGACACTGGTTTTTGACAACATATTCTCCTTGGGTTGTCTAATTCTTGTATTTTCGTCTCAAACTTCACAATTACCAAATTCTTTGAGTAAGAACTTTTCTATTAAGATGAAGGTATTGGAATATCAATTTGGAAGAGATGATGGAAGCGGGAGTTCATTTTAGTGATTTTATTTTCACATGTGCATTAGATATGTTCCCTGAAAAACATCAAAAACTGTGGTTTTCAAAATTTTATCTACTTTTCTATTCAATTGATTATCCATTCTATGTTTATTTGATAATCACCTTTGCAAGTAAAAAAAGAGGGATCATGACCAATAGTGGCTTCTCTTTTTCCGATGTTTTTCTTTTTTAACTCTAGCATATGTTTTTTCTCTGTGAATATTTTTTCAAAAGTTTGGTTTATAATGGAAAGTTTCATCAATGGTCTCATAGCTCGTAGTATACTTCTCTGAAACCCAAATCTTCTTCCCAAAAAAGTTCAATATCCAATTAATTGGGCCTCTCTTACAGCCAGGCCCCCTTAAGCCCAGATCCATTCGCCAAACGTAGAAACGACAATGAAAAGGGATTGGCAAAGCGCGGCCGACCAACGGGCATAATTGGGAATCGAAATCTCAAATTGGAATACGAATTGTCCACGTTCATACTTCTCTCTCTCTCTCTCTCTCCTACTCAAGTGTATTTGGTTTAGCATTTTGAAAATCCCATTAAGAAAATACAAAGCAATTCAACCTAAAGGATTTTGAGCACATACAAAAACCATATGATAAACTACACTTTAAAAAACAACTTTGAGAAAAAAATGTTATGTGGTAGAAAATATATATGAAAAGCCATTTGGGTGATTCATATTAGTTTTATAATTTTATTTGTTTAAAATTGAAAAAAAAAAAAATCATGTATGCAACTTTTAAAACATAAAAATTGACAATAATGCTAAAAACCAAATATGTACATTTTTTTTTTTTTTATAAAAAGGACCAAAGCTTTCGCCAAACGATTGCCAATGAGCTGATTTGGCGACAGTGGCCGCCGGAGGTCGACTAACCTCAGGCGACCCTCAGCAAGGGTCACGCGACCAAGCATCGTGCGACCTAGGTGACCATTGCCTAGGTCTTGCGAGGGTCACTCGACTAACGGCCTGAGTCGCACATCGCCTAGGTCATGCGACCTTCATGTGACCCTCACCAAGGTCGCGCAATGGGTGACATCGACCGACGACAACCGTAGCCAGATCTAGTATGCCAACAATCATAGCCCTTTGTCGATTCACCGAAGGTTTGGTCATTTTTTAATTAAAAAAAAATAGGGAAAAAGCCACGAAAAACCCTAAACTTTGCCAAAAGTGACACATTTACCCCAAACTTTTTTTTGTGACGTGAAAAACCCCGAACTTTGCCAACCGTGACACATTTACCCTAAACTTTTTTTTGTGACGTGAAAAACCCCGAACTTTCGTTACGTGACACATTTACCCCAAAATTAGAGGGCATTTTGGTCTTTTCATTTTTAAAATTTTTTTTAATTTTTTTTTCTCTCTCCCCTCCATCGGCTGGCCGGCGAAGGGAAGCCGGCATCCGGCGAGGGCTGCCCTCGCCGGCGTCGGGCGAGGGTCACCCTCGCCGGCCTCGGGCTAGGGCGGCCCTCGCCGGCGTCGGGCGAGGGCCGCCCTCGCCTGCGTCGGGCGAGGGCCGCCCTCGCTGCGTCGGGCGAGGGATGCCCTCGCCCAGATCCGGCAAGGGCCGTCCTCGCCCGACGCCGGCGGGCCGCCCCGCTCGCGTCGGGCGAGGACGGCCCTTACTGCGTCGGGCGAGGGTGTCCCCGCCCTCGTCGGATCGGCGAGGGCCGTCCTCGCCGTCGCCGGCGAGGGCCGCCCTCGCTGCGTCGGGCGAGGTGCCTCGCCGGATCCGGCAAGGGCCGTCCTCGCCCGACGCCGGCGAGGGCCGCCCTCGCTGCGTCGGGCGAGGTGTCTCGCCCTCGCTAGATCGGCGAGGGCCGTCCCGCCCGTCGCCGGCGAGGGCCGCCCTCGCCTTCGTCGGGCGAGGGTGTCACCGCCCTCGCCGGACGGCGAGGGCCGTCCTGCCGTCGCGGCGAGGGGCCGCCCGCCCGCGTCGGGCGAGGGTGTCCCCGCCCTCGCCCGACGCCGGCGAGGTCGCCGGACGCCGGCTTCCCTCCGCCGGCCATGGGGAGGGAAGAAGAAGAAAAAAAGAAAAAAGAAAAAACAGAATAAAAAGACAAAAATGCCCTTGATGAGGTAAATGTGTCACGGTTGGCAAAGTTCGGGGTTTTTCACGTCACAAAAAAAAGTTTGGGGTAAATGTGTCACTTTGGGCAAAGTTCGGGGTTTTTCGTGGCTTTTTCCCAAAAAAATAATAAGGGACAAAATTGAAATTTTCAAGAATTGTTGAGAGTAATTTTGGAAGAGAAAATGAGTTTCAATATTTAGTCAAATGCTGAAAGCTCGATGCTAGTAGGACTAGGGCCCTGTTTGGTTCAGCATTTGATATGCTCATTTGGACTCTAAAGTCCCTTGATCAAATGCAAAGGTGTTTGGTTCGTTTTTTTGCGCGACTTTGGTGAGATGCAATTGCATCTCCAAGTGGCTCTAAGAGCCTTTAGCCCAATGCAACTCTTGAGGTCCTTTGGAAAGTTGCATTTTTGGAATGCAACTTCGGTATTGTTCATCTCTCTAGTGGAGAAGCCGATCGGCCGCTTGAATAAAAATAAATATATAAAAATAAATATGTTTACTTTTTTATATAAAAATATAAGCATATATTTTATGTTTATTTTTTTTATATTTTATGTTTAATAAATAAATATATATATTCATAAATATAAACATATCTATTTTTATATATATTTTATGTTTATATTTTTATATTATATATATATAAATATGTTTATATAAAAATATAAACATATTTTTATTCAGGCTATTTTATATATTATATATATATAATAGCCCTTTGTTGATTCACCGAAGGTTTGGTCATTTTTAATTAAAAAAAATAACAAGGGACAAAATTGAAATTTTCAAGAATTGTTGAGAGTAATTTTGGAAGAGAAAATGAGTTTCAATATTTAGTCAAATGCTGAAAGCCCGATGCTAGTAGGAGATTGAGTTTTCAACATTTCCAATATCAACTTTCACTTAAAAGCTCCTTAAAAATAATTGCCAAACGATTCAATATTTCTCCAAGGGGCTGGCCACTAAGAATGCTAAACCAAATGCACTTTTTGAAAAAAGAATATTCCAAAGAGGCATCAATGGGTCTTTGTGATCTCTTGACGAATAGAATTTTCCGACCTTTCAACCCAGTTTGAATAAGCGGACTTAAGATTGGCCATCAACACCTTGCAATCATCCACAACAGGATATAAGGCCCACGGGCTTTCTACTTTTCCGGCTTAGGAGCTCTGCTAGAAATCTACCATTGGTCTCTATCTCTACAAAAAGATGATCTGCTTTCTCCTTCTTTAAGTGGAGGTGTACATCGGGAACTGCCTAGACCAGATTGGACCAGCCAGTTTTGGGCGGTTCCCAAGGTCGGCGGTCCAGTTCCCGGTTCCCATTCTTGAAACCGATGGCTGGTCGGTCCGATTCCCAGTTCCAAGGTTGGAAGAATGGACGGGACCGAACCAACTATATATATAGATATATTGCAACCAAAATTGCAATTGAGGTAGCAACTTCTCATGTGTTCAAAAGACCAACAAAATTCTTCTTGTGACTCTTTTTTTATAGAGAAAACTTACTTGTTAGTTTATTCTTCTACCCAGTGTAGGACAAAGGCTCCGAAAGACCTTTATTCCTCATGCTCACACGCTCTCTCTCTTGCTCTCCTCACAAGCCTCCAAGAGTCCCACATCAACTAAGTACTTAAAGAGTAAAAGAGAGATTATCTATAAAATCCAGGCCAAGCACAACCTCTAATCATATTGCTCATGACTTTTATGGCTATGTGTGAAACACATGAAATGTGATTGATATTCACGTAAGTGAAGTTTGAATTTTTTACGCAGACATGTGCGATTAGTATTAACAAATCGCCCGGGAACTGAATTTTAAAAAATAAGGCCAATTTTTTTTGGACCGAACCACATCAATGGTTTGGTTCGGGTCCCGGTCTGGTTCCCAATTCCATAGGGAACTAATCACCCCTATCTTTAAGTGGAGCTCGGAAGGCAGCTAGGTTTTCGTTGGTCAACGCCGTATCGAGCGAAGACGACGGACGCGATGCAATTAGCAATCTGCCAGACTCGATGCTCCTCCATGTTCTGTCCTTCCTGCCCAGGAGAGACGCCGTCAGGACAGTGATGGTCCCGGGGTTCCGTCAGCCCTAGACTTCTACCCGCCACTTGTCTTTCGATCACTGTCCTTACCACGACTGCAAAAAGTCAGAGACTGCTTTTTAAGTGGACGACAGATTCGTGAATTTTACTGACCACGTGCTGACTCTGCACGAGAGCCCCACGATTGATTCGTTCCGTCTTAATTTAAATTGTGCGTCTGAGGTGCACCCCTATGATCCTAAATATGAGGACTATGCAACTCCAAAGAGGAGAGAACGTGGAACAAACTGGATACGTGGATTCGTTTTGTAGCGAGGAGAAAGGTTAAGTTCCTCGATTTGGACTTCTTACGGAGTGCTTGGGAGTTCCGACATTGTCTTTGCTTCCCACTTAATCTTTACGTGCTACCCAGCATTGTCCTTAGGTGTAGCAGCTTAGTAGAGCTAAAGCTAGCTTCCTGTGTGGCTAGACCGGTGGCAGGACGTGTCCAACTAAGGTCGCTTAGAAAATTGTTTATGAAGGATATTCACTTAACTGACAGAAAGTTGGCTGACATACTATCCGGTAGCCCGTTGCTGAAAGAATTGCCTATTGAAGATTGTCATGGCCTCCACGAAACTAAATTCTATTGTGGCCCATCCATTGAAGTTTTAAATTTAAAGGAATGCGGCAGTCTTGAAAAGATTGATCTTACACGATCAGATATCAAACATTTAACCATTGATCAGTAGGGGGATCTGGAGCTAGTTTGTTCTAATGTGAGGATTCTGGATAATGTGTCTAAAGTATGTCAAGGCCACTAATATGTCATCACTGGTTGATACGTCCCTCAGCTTCAGTGATTATTTTATATATCCTTACGGGAAATATTGTGAGTTCAGATTGCTTTTAGAAAAGCTTAGCCGTAGTCCCGATTTTATGGGGAAAAGTACCAAAAAAGTCATAAACCTATTATATTGGTACCAATTCAGTCCTAAACTTTTTAATTGAACAAATTCAATCCTAAACATTTTAATATTAGTACCAATTCAGTTCATCCAGCCAATTTTGGCCAACCGGCGCTGACGTGGATGTCAGCCGGTGACCGAATGCTGACGTGGCAATTTTTATGATTTTTTTTTCAAATTTTTTATTAATTTTTTTCTTTTTTTTTTCTTTTCGTCTTCTTCCTGAAGGTGAGGCTCGCCAGCCACTGGGCCACGAAGCCCTCGCCTGCCACCGGCAAGGGTCGCGGCCCTCGCCCGGCCTCTCCTAGGTCTGTCGGCAAGGTGGCTTCGCCCGAATTTGGGCGAGGCCAACCTTGCCCGCAGCTGCCGAGGCCATGGCGGCCATTGCCAAGGTGGAGGCGAGGGTCGCGGCCCTCGCTTGGCCTCGCCCAAGGCTGCCTCTCCCGCGGCTTAGCCCAAATTTGGGCGAGGCCAGCCTGCGCCATCAGAGCAGCCGGTGGGATTGCTCGTGGCTTTCTGCTCATGGAAGGAGAAGAAGAGCAAAAGCCGGCGGCAACGAAGTGAAGGAAATCGAGGTCGGGAGCCAGGCTAAGCCGCAGGCGAGGCCGAGCGAGGGCCGCGACCCTCGCCGGCAGCTGGAAGGGCTTCGCAGCCCTCGCCTCCGCCCTGGCGATGGCCGCCATGGCCTCGCCAACCGCGGGCAAGGCTGGCCTCGCCCAGATCCGGGCAAAGCCGCCTTGCCGGCGGCCCTGGGAGAGGCCGGGCGAGAGCCACGACTAGGGGTGAGCATGGTCCGGGTTGGTCCGGGCCACCCCCTAACCCTAGGACCAACCCGTACAGTGTCGGTCCTCAATTTTTAGGACCGAGGACCGACCCTATTGAGCCTAGGACCAAGGACCGGACCGACCCAATGGGTTCGGTCCGGTTCCAGGGTCAACCCGAGACCAATCGATAATTTTTTTCGTCTTATTTTTTATACTCCATAAAAAAGCAAACCTATAAATTCAAATTACACATCCATTGACAATACGGCATTGCGCAACTAAATTATAAATACCAATATATATTTATCAAATTTAATATGACACAATAGAAATTTCGTACTTGTTAACCGCTCATCGAGATATGGGACAAGATGGAAAGTTCTTGTAATCATCTATCTTTAATATTCATAACACCATATGCAAAAGCGTTTCCTGCATTTGAAAGTAGAGTCCACTCAACCAAAAAAATGAATTTCACACCACTTGACTAGCAAATCACCGTAGCAACTGCAATATTACTCTACTTTTCAAAAACTTCTACCATTTGACACAAATTGAAAAGCAAAGTGCAGCTGAAATTCATTAGTAAAATACAATTAAACTATAAAAAGTTCAAAATACTTAATATAAATCATGAATATATAATTTCACATCTTGTTAATTCACTTGAACTTCTAAACACCTGAAAACAAAAAAAAAACGACACATAATTAATACTCAACAAAAGTTTAAATTGAAATTACTATTAGTGTAATTGATAAAACATTTTAATATAATATAATATAATAGATATTTTACTTAGATTTGAATATATAAAAGAATTATATATAATATAATATAATATAATATATGTGGTTGGTCCAGGGTTGGACCGACCCAAAACTCTTAGGACCGAGGACCAACCCGCACAGTGTTGTTCCTGGAATTTCAGGATCGAGGACCGACCCAATCCCCTTGGGAACCGGACCAGGATCGGCAGGGTTGGGCCGATCCAGGGTCGGTCCAAGGTCGACCCTAAACCGCTGCTCACCCCTAGCCACGACCCTCGCCGGCGGTAGGCGAAGGCTTCGGGGCCCTCGCCAGCCACCTCCAAGAAGAAGATGAAAAGAAAAAAATTAATTAAAAATTAATTAAAAATTCGAAAAAAAAATCATAAAAATTGCCATGTCAGCATCCGGTCACCGGTCGATGTCCAAGTCATGTTGGCCGGCTAAAATTGGCCGGATGGACTAAATTGGTACCAATATTAAAAGGTTTAGGACTGAATTGGTCCAATTGAAAAGTTCATAACTGAATTAATACCAATGCAATAGGTTTATGACTTTTTGGTACTTTTCCCGATTCTATACTATACAATTTGTGCGTATTGGTATGGTTTCTCTGCTTTTGCTCTGACCTATTTTGTCTTGCTTTGAGGTACTTTTGAATGATTTGGGTTATGATCCTTCAGGTGAGGAGCATTACTATTTGTTTGATTGGATATTCTCACATTTCAACTGTCGTAAAATTGTAGAATAGAAGTTGGGCGAACTGATTTTGGATGGGTCTTACTTGAAATGGACAGTGGCTGTGCCGTTTCTCTGCTTTGGCTTCTGTGTTCTGTTGTTTTTTATGCTTCAATTCATCAGGTAATGTCACAGATGAAGAGTAAAAGAAAATATTATTTACTTAGGGCAGGTTCTTTTATTTATGCCCACCTAAACTTTTATAAGGTGGCCTTCCTTGCATCTGCTGGCCTATGAACTTTGAGCAATTGTAAACTATGATCCATAACCTATTCATGTAACTGGAAACTACAGCTCGTTAGGTGTCTGTCTTCCTTGTGTCCTTGTTAGCTTTGTGGCATTTTGTGGACGATATTGTTTTCACTTTTTACGTGACATGTGTTACCATTTTAAAATGTGCATGTACATGCTCTTGTGATTTGCCTTTCTAAATATTCTACAATAGCTAATTAAAAATTTCCTGACATGACTCTGAATTGAATGGTATCATACAATTTCATTTCAGTCAGTCCATACATACACATGCTGTCGAGCGCCCACAATGTATGTCCGATGGTAATTTTCATTCAAAGTCAGTCCAAGTAATTCTTTTTAAAGCAGGTATTAACTAAATATGAACTGACAAATCAGCCATGTTCATCTTTCGCTTGGAAGTATGTGACACTTCAACCGCGTCTGAATAAGTGGTACCTCCCCGGCATCTCTAGCTTGTTGAGGAACTCTCATTTTCTTGAGACACTTGCTATCTATGTTTATCCTGGAAGAAATGAACATGAATCCGAGGTATAAATGGTTGAACTGTAACATTTTGTTGCCATATTAGAACTTGGAATTAATGGAGATTGAAAAGTCACTTTAATTTTCTAGCTTGCCAAAGCAGGGTGTAAGCTTGCATTTGAGTTCAATGGCTTTAGTTACTGGAGTTCAGTGGACAGCACATTTCCTTGTCTGGAGGACTAGCTTAAGCATGTTAAGATATATGGTTATGTACTGGAGCCTGATGTCACTGAGCTCATTGAATTTCTGTTCAAGAATGCACAGGTCTTGGAGAAAATGGAGATTTCTACCAAGAAGACTCTGCAGCGAACATGTAGCAAGTTCATGTTCTCCAGCGACATTGGTCGTCCATCAAAGGATTATTGTACATTGGACGCACTGCTAGAGTTTTCACAGAAGTTGTTAACTTACCCAGGGGCCTCAACAAGTGCAGTAATTCACCTGGGTTAGATACTGGTATTGGAATTGTGTTCACCCTTTATTTTGGACAACCCTTGATGTTTCTATGCCAGGCATGTCTCACATTTGGTAGACTTTACAGAAGTAGTTGGGCTTTATGATGAATTCGCCCCTTTGCCTCAGGTCTATGATTCGCAACATCCACGACTCTGTGCAGGCAGCTTTATGAATATTTTGATGGTGGATGTGCCCTTTTTTTTTTAAGTATGTTTCTCTTAACAGCTTTTCTTTTCATATTCCCAGCTCTTGCAAATAGTTCAGCTAAAATTTTTGCAGTACAGATTTACTTGAACAATCTATTGACACCAGTTACAATCTTTTCATGAGTTGGCCTGTGCTCTCTACAAAAGTAGTTGGCCTTTGCTCTTGCGGCTGCTGTTTCTCTCTTGGTTTTCCGTTTCAGAGGCTGCCATCTTTGTTCTTTCGCTTCTCACGTTTAGCTACCCTTTTCTTTATCTTGAAAGGAAGTCAATGCAGTTCAACATTCTTAATGATTACTATCAACATCAATATCAGTAGAATCCGAAGCTACTTTGTACCATAAAATATTGAGTTGTGAAGTCCTCCAAGTTCGTGTCTTTTCTTGATGTCTACCCTAAAATCGTTATTATATGTGCTCTTCTTGCAAATTAACAAGATCATTTTGTCCCTTATTTGACGTGCGAGTTCTTTTTCCTTTATAGATAACATGAGTATCCAACTTTGCATCTTTACTTAAGGTAATTTGGTAGTCAACCCCTTATACCCTTATACTATGAATTGCATCAAATCAGTCCAACCATGTATTTACTTCATCCCCTCCAGACATAGGTTTCCAAGGAGACTTTTCATAGTAACATGTCCATCGAGCATTGACCGGTATACCATGCACTTCCTCCGCTGCAATTTCACGATAATAAGTGGCGCTCTAATATGAGATTTTACAAAATAAGCACTTCCACATTGTTTTCTGGAAACCGAACAGGAACAACGTCAGATTCGATCAAAGTCAAACCAAATGGGATTTGATAATTTGAACAGAACTTTTCTAGCTCAATTTTATTAATTCGTAGTCCGAGTTGCTTCTTTCACAATCCTCCACGTACTTTCCTTGAACTGGTATTCTTTGTATTCTGGGAGCTCCATCTTTAAGGCTTCAACTGCTTCTGAGCAGAGCGACTCCTCCCTGGTATTTCCACCTCACACAGGAATTCTTATTGTCACGAGATCCTCACTAGTTGTGCTCATCCTAGACCTCATCGCATATTTACATACGAATTTCCATTCAATCTATCGCAAGTGCTGGATATGAAAGAACGGCTTGCATTCAAATTTCAGCATGCTGAAGCTGGCTGGATGCAAGCATGTGACTTCGATGGCGAAAACTAGTGCCTCGAGCAATAAGCTTAAGCAATGTAACAACACAGGGATATGTCATTGAGCTCATCTATTTTCTACTTGAGAGTGCGCTGATCTTGAAGAAGATGTCAAAAACAGCAATTTACGTCTCTGCGTTTTTTTCCCATGAGTTACTGGGTCATCCAGACTACCGAGTGCTTTTTTACCTTTCTCGCTGCTCTTCGATTTCCCACGCTTTTTTCCTCACGGAAAAGGAGGAGGTTGAATTCTGATTTTGGGTGGTTTCCGGCAGGCTTCGTCACTTGGCTTGTTTCTTGTCGCTCTCCAAGCGTGTGTAGAATGTACTGCCTAGGTTCAATCGTCCAACCCCGTTTCCAACATATTTCTGTTTAGCCCCTGATTTCTCTATCAGATCCGTTTCTTGTTTGCTGCAGTGTTTCTGGTCACATCATAGTGTCCTGGAGTAGCAACTTTGGAGGTCAATAGTGTTGTCGGGCAAAGAAGCAATGCGGAAAGTTTGAAAGGGCCATAAAGATGGTAGAAATGGTGTAATCGTTAATTTCCTGGACTTGGTCCTAGTCTACATACGCAAAATTATCTTTTGATTAGTGTGCTTACCAAAAATGGGAAGAGCAGACAGTGCACAATGGTCTTGAGTATGATGGCAAGTTCTTAAATTTCACCAGCCATGTATTGAGCCCTGCACGAGAGCCCGACAATTGCTTGGAGAGTTGTCTATTGGAAAGATGCTATGGTCTCCAGGAGCTCTAATTCGATAGGTACCTGTCAATTGAAGAATTGAACCTCGACACGTGCAAGGGTTGAAGAAACTTGATCTTGCTTGCTCAGCCACAAACAAATTAACTGTTGTCGTTTATACTAGGAATAGTGTGAAAAGGATAATCTACACTTAAATTAGGACACTGCAGATTTTTGGGTCGATGAAGTTTGTCAGTTTGATCAATTACTCATCTCTGATTGATGCATTGCTCTACTTTGGTCATCACCTCAAATGTTCTTGAAAGGCGTACCGCAGAGTCAGAGTGCTTCTCAAGAAGCGTGTGTTTTATGCCATACACTTGTTGTATACTGGTATGGTTGCTCCACTATTGCTCTTGTAAGGACCCGGCTTTCCACTGTATACATATTGTCAGCTTTGGATACTAAGTCCTCACGGTTTTTTTTTTTTTTTTTTTTTTTTTTTTTCAGGACAGCCCATACTACTCCAAGAAAACGCATATGTACAGTTAGAGAAACTCAAGCCTTATAAACTAGCCCAAATCCCCCTAAGCGATGTGGAATAGAAGACATGCCATTAGCCTCGCCTACGTAATGCCGAGACAATCTTAGTCCGTACTGCCCCAGATCTGGGTCGTCACATTCTCCACCCCTTAAGGCACAATGCCCTCGTTGTGGCCCCACACGCTGTAAGAATCGGCCTTGATACCACCTATAAGGACTCGGGTCTCCACTATACGCATATTGTCCAGTTTAGACACTAAGTCTTCACAGTTTTGTTCTTCTCGTGACAGCTCATACTACCCCAAGAAAATGCGTATGTACAGTTAGAGGGAATCAAGCCTTATCAACTAACTCAGGACTCTCCCCTAAGTGATGTGGAACAGGAGACATGTCCTTAGCCTTGCCCACGTACTACTAAAGCGATCTCAATCCGTCCCTCCATATTGCCTCGGGTCTAGGTCGTCATAGCTCTAACCTCATTTATCTTGCTTTTGAGGTACTTTTAAATAATTGAGCTAACAGAGTCACATAACCAGGGGTATTGAGCCGACATGGTGGTTATGTGACTCTATACATAGCACAGGCCAGCCCAACAAGAGCCCTTGTGAGCTCCACTACCTCACTCTAAGCGCGGAAGGCTATACTATACATGCATATGTGGCGGTAGCCACATCTAAAGATGTGATGGGGAGTCTACCTTCTACCCCTGTGGCCCCCTCGTTGCTAGGTGAACATTTTTCTTCACCCCACCCCCCTCCCTAGCGGGGAATAACCCCACATTTTACGTCTCAGAGTTTAGACAAAATAATTTAAGGATGTGCTTAGTTCCAAAGTACTTTTAACTGGTAGTCCTCAAACAAGAAGTAATAATCTCTGTTTGACTGATTTTTCTTGGATAATTTTGAAACTGGGTTTAGTGTCTAATCTATTTTGGTCTCTTCGTTCTTGTTGTCATGAGACTATCGATGAGGCAATAAGAAGAGGTAGTCAGGAAAAATGCTATTCACTCACACCATCATCCGTTTTACTTGTCCTACCATTAAACTTGTCTTTGCATGCTTCCCCTCATGTAACTCAGACATTGTCGAGGTTTTTTGTGTGTCATTTTTTGCATTGTTATGAACAGGTCCTCCTTTCACAAGCAATTCATACTTTGTGGTCTCATTCTATAATATATGGTAAGAAAAAAAAGGATAAAAAGGGTTTGAAAAGTCAACAAAAGAAGCTGAAGAATAATAGTGGAAGCTTCAGCTATTTTAAAGAGAGGAGAGAGGGAGGGTTTTAGTAGAAACGAAAACACGGAGAAACACGGGAGAGGATAGAAAGAAGAGAAAGGAAGAAAAAAAAAAAGGAAAAGGAGAAAAAACTTTGGGACACTCGTGATCTAGGCCCCTCATCAAGCTGACTCAAGTTTGTTTTGCAACACCAGTAAAAGATCGAAGCCTTTAATCATCTACTTAAAGCAATCGTCGCAATTAGGGCTCGAAATTCGAATTCTTGGATATTTGTGTGGCAAAGCCTGATTTTTAAGTTGTTAAGCTGCATATTTTTGTAGAATTGGTACTTTGGGATGTTGTAAAGCTATAGTCTTTTACGGATCGTAATTTGAGCTTGCGGTTTATCCTAAACGGAATTTTAAAGTTGGGGGCACATTTTAGAACTGTAGCGAACAGTAACTTTGAGCCTGATTTTTTGTCATTTTTGGTGCTATTTTGGGGCAGCTGAGTTGGGGTTGTTGTAATATGGCAAAAAAGCTTTTTAAGGACTATAAGACGGCTTGAAACAGAATTTTGTGAAGGATATTATAGCACGATGAAATTAGCGCGTGGGCCGCGCCTAACAGAAAACAATGGGTGAGCTTTCATGGCACATAAGTGTTGTTTCATCAACAAATAGGCCTAGTATAGGCGACTCATTATAAGAATATCATTTTTACTCAGCCTTTTATTGTTTTTCCGTTAATTGTTAGGGATTTGAGTGCATTGGTTCGAGTAAACGTCGTAGTTGATTTTTGGCTTTTCCTAGGTGAGTGATATTATTTCTTTTTTGTATTTTAAACTCATGTTTTGAGAAATATGGTGGATTATATATTTTATTAGTTGATAAAAAAAACATATTTTGTTTCATAAAACAAGATGGAGCTATTATTGCCATTTTGTTGTCTAAAAGGAATTCTATTTGAATGGTTGTTTAAAAATGGTTTGTGAAATTCTCTATGAAAGATTCTTGAAACGTTTTGAAGAATGATTTAATATTTATATATCAAATTTTGAGTTGTGAAATGACTTTCCTTCTGATGTTGAATTACTAGATATCATGATTAGTGATTAATGCTCAATGTCTCTATAACCCTAAGAGGTGTATGGGTATGGGCATACTAGTCTAAGATATTCTTATGGACCGAGACACCGGCTAATAATAAGTAGAGACCTTAATCTTGATCGTCTTATCACGGGCATTACGCGTGATCATAGCTAGACATTTGAGCATGAATTGATCAATGAATGGACCATTGACATGTGATTTGAGTTTGATTGATAGAATGGACCATCGATGTGTGGTTTAATGAGATTAATCAATTGAATAAACCATTGATGCATGTTTTATGAGATTAGCCGATGGACTGGACCATTGGTATCTTCCATATTTGAGTTATGATTATATATTATGTTAAAGTGAGTTAGGATTGTGTTTTAAATGTGCATAGTGATTTCTCAATCCGCTTAGAATATATGTACTACTGATTGAGCCGTGATGGTTCACTCATCTCATCTACTTGTTTTTCAGGTTCTTCAACGAGCCGCAAGTAGGCGTGAGTATTCATTTAGAGAGGACTTTTGTGGTGGAAACTTTTTGATATGATTTGTGCATAGTTGATAAGTTTATAAGTTAGTCTTTCCATAAGGTATATATTTTTAGTTTGGTGGATTATGGAAATACTCTAATATTGTAACCAAATGCCATATATATGTAAATATGTTGATATCGAGCCGAATCTTGGTTATGTTAACGCTGCGTCCTTTGGTGAAAGGACGGCTGTGTCATGCCCTTGTTCTTGTGGATCGAGGTGTGACACATTCATTGATTTATTCTATCCTTTGCAACTGTTCAAGTGAGTATGAGATTGGCTCTCTTGAATAATTTTGTAATGCTCCAAATGCATAGTTCAATTGGGTGGCTTGAATGTGTTGAAGATATGGAAGAAACCGTACAATCTTGATCTTCCTTCACTAACACGCTTTGCGACATGTCCATTGTTTTGTTCCAATGGTGTAATATCCGCCATGTCTCTTCCCTCTATATTAACCAAAATCAGACACACAAAAAGTTGATTTCAAGGTGATGCTTTTGACTGATGATGATGATGATGTTGTCGAAGTCCGTTTATGTTTTGACAGTCGCAATTAAGTTGAAGTCTCCGACTTCCTTTCCTATGAATCTAAACAATTTTTTCTTCTATCAAGTATTCTTTGATGCGAATTGACACAACGGCCATGCCCATTATTTGCACGAAATCTTTTGAGGCTTGAACTAAGTCAAACAAAGTGGCACCACCCTGGGAGCTAAGCATATTGAAGAGTTTCCATATTCTTGAGAAACTCACTTTGTACGTTTAGACCAAAATACATAAAGTCTGTAAAATAAGTTTATTTTCTAGTTTTACTTCTCGCTCGGTTGTTTACGTTTGTTTCACACATCCGCCGTCTCACATAACATTAGCCTTTAAAGTGGATTTTTTTCTTTTAGGAAAAATTATATATATAATCAAACGGCACATTATTTTATACAAACAGAAAGTCAAATAGAAAAATATGATAGTTCTTGCCTTTCATCAATCGCAACATCACTTTCAGCGCCCACCCTGATAAGGAAAGTGACGGGACCAGTGAAATTTTCTTGACTTTCTTGGATTAAGGAAGGCAATTTATGAAAGTTCCATTGGCTGAGCGAAGGGGCACCATATGCAACCCATGTAAAGACAGAGAAAACTCAATCGATCCGACCTTCCATTTTTATTATTTTAACCAAAACCCATTTGCTCGAAGCGATATAGCGCCCACAGTCGCGGAGGAAATCAGCGGTGCCGCCTCGACACTGGACCTGCACAGGGCGAGCAGCTGAACCTCAAACCCATCAAATCCCAGCCCAAGTTTTCCGCCCGACCGACACATGTCCCCTGCTTCGATCGATACTAACACCTCGCTTAAATCCATTTCTTGAGGGAGAAAATATAACTCTTTCTCTCTCTCTCTCTCTTTCTAGTTTTCTGGAGTCTGCCTTCTGTCTCACTCTCACTCTGTTTTACTCTTGAAAAAGTGGGGTTGCTTTTGTCCCCACGTGGAATTAGCCGCCTGTTGGATGAAAGACCATGTTCATCATGGTCCACGGTTTTTGTCTCTTGTAAGAAACCATCTTTTTAAATCAGGTTTGTCCATCAAAGATCGGAAATCTCTCAACGCCTTCTATGTGTGAACCTCGTCCGTTTCCGAAAGTCCTCTTCATGATCCTTCTTTTCTCTTCCGATACCTCGGTCCAATAATTAGAGCAACTCTTCCTCTTATCCACACTACTATCATTTTTGTCCATTGTTTGTCATCGCTCCCTCCTCAGATCAACCTTTTTTTTCTCTCTCCATATTTGTATAAGTTTCTGGTAGATCCCCATCTGCTTAACAAAAGCGATTCTCAATCCGCATAAGTGGAATTGGGATCAGTTCAGTTGTCTGGACTTCAGATTCGTTTGAGTTTGTGCAGTTAAAGCAGAACAGAGGAATCATTTTTTTATTTTTTTACGAATTTGCTTCAAGAGATGAGCTTGAGAGCAACAGAGGAAGGTTCAGCTCCAAAGATTCAAATCCCAGCAGATGTGGATTGGCATATGCTTGACAAATCAAGATTCTTCTTCCTTGGAGCAGGCCTCTTCTCAGGTGTGTCGGCTGCTCTCTACCCAGTTGTGGTGCTCAAGACGAGGCAACAAGTCTCACAAGCGCACGTCTCTTGCTTCAAGATGTCGTTCTCCATCATGAGGCATGAAGGCCTGAGAGGATTTTACAGGGGGTTTGGGACGTCCCTGCTGGGCACAATCCCAGCGAGAGCCCTCTACATGACTGCCCTTGAGGTCACCAAAAGCAGTGTGGGGTCAGCCACTGTGAAGCTAGGGCTCTCAGACACCAGTGCCTTGGCCGTTGCCAATGCCGGGGCAGGCGTAAGCTCAGCCATGGCTGCTCAGCTCGTGTGGACCCCAGTCGATGTGGTGAGCCAGAGATTAATGGTCCAAGGCCAAAAAAATGGCTTCACTAGCAAAAGGAGCTTAATTGGTCAAGGGGGTATTGGTTCTTGTAGGTACAAAAATGGTCTTGATGCATTCAAGAAAATACTATGTGCTGATGGTCTGAGAGGCCTATACAGAGGATTTGGGATTTCAATTTTGACATATGCACCTTCAAATGCAGTTTGGTGGGCTTCTTATTCTGTGGCCAATAGGCTCATTAGAGGTGCTTCTGTGGGCAAAAGTGGTGAAAGAAGCCGAAAAGACTGCTCTTCTTATGGCCTTTCTTTTGGGGCTGAGTCAAGGTCAATGCCGACGGTGGCCGTGCAGGGTCTGAGTGCAGCAATGGCAAGTGGGGTTTCTGCAATAATCACCATGCCGTTGGACACAATCAAGACGAGATTGCAAGTGTTGGATGTAGAAGAAAATGGCAGAAGAAGAGCACTCACTACTATGCAGTCTGTCAGGAGTTTGGTAAGGGAAGGTGGGTTTAGTGCTTGTTACAGAGGATTGGGGCCAAGATGGGCGTCGATGGCCATGTCTGCAACAACCATGATCACCACCTACGAGTTCCTGAAGAGATTATCTGCTAAAAACCAGGAATGCTTCGGTTCTTGATTGAAGGATTAAATTGAAGCAGAACAAATGAGATCGCATAAACTCTTCTCTTTCCTTTCTAGATACTTATTCTCAGATTTCCTTTTAGATAGATGTTCCCATAATGGCATAGAGAAGAGGGCTCGCCGGATGTAAATCAATGATTCGATCAATTTTAGCAATTGGGATTTTATCTTTTGTTTGCCCCAGCTTTTCATTACTCATAATCTATAACAATGCTAATGCAGTTGAATAAAGTACCAATGCCTGTTAAATGGAGAGTCATGCTGCTAAAAAGTTCATTTTTACGGCAGATGGTTGAATAAAAGAAGATACAAAGGAGGAAAGACCAAGGGGCTAAACTTGATTTTATTTAGTTCCATCTATTCCACATGATGATATATGATAAAGTTTTTAAGGTATATCTACATCTAATGGGAAACAATTCTTTTGTCCTTGAGAGCTACTGTTATTGCAGATATGAGAAGTTGCATCTGTTCTGTGCACAGCTTGAGAATGTACAGATCAACTCCAAGGGGGACCCTCTAAGACCTGAAGAGTCATAGCTACTTACAGAACTTGAATGAAGAGGCGATTTAAGTTAACAAATCAACACCCTTTCCGTGTACCAATAGCTACCATCCCCGAGTTTTGGTGACTCCTATCGCCTGCTGAAAGATGGGGACGATTTTGGTCGAAATAAGCGTCGGCTTGTTGTTAGTCAGCATGCTGCAAACACTAAGCATTTACATATGAACATCAAGTTATTGATGCTCGAATATTGTATTTGTTTCAAGCTCATCATGTTCAGAAGTTTATGCGCTCATCATGTTCAGAAGTTTATGTCTTAACATGCATGTAATGGGGATCTAGTAGTCTACCTGCTGCAAATAAGAAGTTCCATTTTCCCAATTTTTCTGTTCTAGAAAACCCAAAGAAGCTGTACTAAATTAAATAAACAATGGGAAAGGTGGGCCGGGGTTTTTGGAGGAAAGTGGTGCATGGATGAGAACTCCCATTGTTTCTGAATACCTCCAAAGAAGTGTCGACTGAAGTCCTCGTAAGAACCGAAAAGAAACCGTACAAAAAAATCACATAATTGAATTCAGGTTATAGGAAATATCTTCTTAATGTTATCATCAAACCGAGTGGCTGATTGGCAGAGTTGAAGGCCACCTGAAATCGGACAAAAGAGGAAAGATGTGGAATTCACCTCCAATTTTACTGGCCTCACCAAGAAACAAAAATCCTCAATTTATTAATGCAAAAATTATGGGTGGTTTCAAAATAAGTAAGTTCAAGACTAGATATTTTAAACCTAATTTATAAAAATTGATTCCCAATTTTTGAAATCAGAACCGAACCCGTTAATTTCAGAATTGTCCTGGAACATAGACCAATGCCAAGGAATGGCTAATGAAATTTCTCATCCCTATCTTTAACAAATGCATAATGAAACATACTCCAACACCAAAGAATTTGCAATCTTTTTCCACTGACTATTCATCTCTCACATGCAGAGTACATTATAATATAGTCTATTTAGGAGTTCAATGAATTACATTTAATATGGAATTTGCTATTTTGATCGAGAATAATTCTTAGAGTTAATATCCTGAAAAATTCAAAAATGGTACATATATAACAAATTTATCATAAACTAATTTTTGACCACCAAAACCCCAAACGGTAGTACACGTTTGACAAATTTATCATAAATTGGTACGCTCGTAACAAATTTACCCTATGTTAATTTTCGTTAAATTTTGCTGTCAAATTATTAATTTGAATGACACGTAATAGTTAATTGATGTACTAATTTGGGATTTTACTTTTTATTTGTTAAAGTTATACAAATTTTGTGATTTTTACTATTTGTTAGTTTCCAGCGAGGGTAGCCAAGCCATGGGCCGCCGCCCGTTGGGGCGACCTCACCGACCCTCGTCGGATGTGGGGGAGGGCCACACCCTCACCCCAGATTTGGACGAGTGCACACAGGCCCTCACCGTCGATCGGTTGGGGTCGCCAGCCCTTGACCAAGGTTCGGTGGCCTCACCAACCCTCCCCCACCTTTCTAGCAACGACAAGGAGGTGGCGGCGGTGAGGGCTAAGCCCTCGTTGCCGATTGCTTCCTCCTCCTCCTCCTCCTCCTCCTCTTTTTTTTTTTAAAAATATTTATTTAAATTTAATTTAATTAATTATAATATTAATTATTTACTATGTCAGCACCAAAATGATGTCGTTTTGACACTGTTTAGTTACATCAACATGCAAAATAACGTTGTTTTACACTAAGCTCGCTGGAAAATTACCACATCAGCATTTTGGCTGGATTTTCTCACTGTTGGCACTTAACTATCCATTTTGCTTCGATTTTGACACTTAAATATTCTTTTGTGCCAAGTTTTGGCACTCCTGGTGTCCTTATGACCCATTATTTGTATACCTCCTCCACTTTTTTGTGGGACCATAGACTATAATTGGCAAATAACTCAAGAAATTAGAGCGCTTGAGGATGTAACTCAACTATTTTAAAATACTAAATGATTCAATCCATCAAATTGATACTTTAAAAGCTCAATTGTTTAGTGACAATGCTATTAAGAACTAACTCAACATTTACTCCCAGTTTGTGATAGACATGTACGACTTATATGTTTGTGTCGACATAATTGCTCATCACTGGTCCAGGAGAGATTCGACCCAAAAACACATGAAGGACCAGGCATGTCATTTACGTTGCATTGCTTGACCTTGACTTGTTCACTCTCTTACCTGTGGCCATTTAAAATGTCTTATAAATAAGATTTTTAATTTTCGTTTAAGAATTTTTTTTTTTTGGCCAATGTTTGCAATTGGAATGTTGTAAAAACTGATAGTAACTTTGATTTATCTTTTTGATACCTATAAAAAGTCTTAAAATATAGGTTTCATTCTTCGTTTTCATTTCGATATTCTACTAGATTCTTTTTCATATTTTAATTTAACTTAAGCCATTAAGTCACCGATATGTTACGAGGTAGTTAAAAGTAATTTACACAACTATCTAATTATATGGACATATGGTGAAAATTAACTAAGTGACACTTTTTATCAACCAAATGCAATCTAGTATTATTCAATATTGGGTATAAGCCTAATTTGAAGCTGTAGGATTTAAATCAATTTATGGCAAATCTAACCAAATGGAGATTGCAATAACAAACCAAAACTTGTTCTCTAGTTTTAGCTCGACCACAAAGTGATTAAACTGTTGGATGCGTCTTACGTGACCCCAAGATCTCCATAACTAGAATAAGGACATGCATAATTGAGTAGAAAGATTAACATACCTATTTTGGGATCCATCGTTCTTGAAGTGGAAGCGGAAACACAATGTTCCACGCGCAAGTCCTTCTCCTCTATTGCCCTCCGTATCACTGGCTCAATGAGGCGGCCCCCTCACGTGTAGCGTTAGGTAAACGCCCCTTAGGTGGGGATAATGTGAGAATTAGGGTTAGAGAAGAGACTTGAGCACTATTTATAGAGTTTCCAGCTAGGTCCCCTCATTACGGGCCAGGCTTAACTCGGCCCACACTAGCCAGCCCCATATTAGACTAATTAAAAAACCTTCTATCTCACCTTAGACCAGCACTGTTTTACGGTAGCCATAAAAACAGTAAATTACAACATCAATTAATGTAGTCCACATTAGGAAAACTCTTACATTCTCCCACTTGGACTATATTAATTGAAATCGTACTTTATGCGCGCACATTGGTCCAGAGATAATTCTTAATAATCAATCCTATCTCATAAAGTCTCAAACACCGAATCATGGCGGTAACTGCATGTATACACACATAGCCTTCCATGGTCACGAGTGCTCTCAACTTTATTGATATGGATTTAATATGGTAGTGTGGCAAATGGATAACATCTCTCATAAAGAGATCCCGTTTGTTAGTCACAATTCTCTTACCTTAGGCGACACAAAAAAACTTGTGCCACTAGAGAATGCTTTATGGTTCCAATGAACCCACATATATCTTGTCCTTACGGTTAACCTTTCTTTATATATCACAAGACATATGCACAAGGCTAATAACCGGATGCCCGGATGCCCCTAACCTTCACTCAAGGTTTAAACAATACCCTGAGACTTTTAACAATATATATCAACATAATAACAATCCATTCAAAAATATTTTATTGAATGCAAAAATTGACATATATATCAAAGTGTTACTAAATTGTAACAAAACAGATGTAAACTTTATTCAAAGAAGAATAATACACAGCTCCCACTAAATAACAGCATTCCAAGACGCTCCTAGGCCCATACTAATGACATGTCGATCAAATACACACGGGCGTAGGCCTTTAGTTAGTGGATCCGCAACCATATTATTTGTATAAATATAATATACTGCAACGTCACCATTCTGCACTGATTCTTTTGTAGTAAAAAACTTGACTTCCATGTGTTTAGACCCCTTGAGACTTCTGTTATTATTAATAAACAACACTGCAGAGTTATTGTCACAATGCAGCTGTATGGGCCTATCCACAAAATAATAAACTGATAACTCCCTAATGAGGTTTCGGAGCCAAATAGCTTGAGTAGCAACTGAAAAACACTTGCATGGTTGAAGAAGATATGGATTTCTGTTTCTCGCTCTTCCATGATACTGCACCTCCTGTCAACATAAATATGTATCCAGTTGTCAATTTCTTATCATCTTGACAACCAGCAAAATCTGCATCTGAATACCCTGCTAGTTGCAAGTCTGGAACATGTCTATAAATCAGCATATAATCTTTTGTTCTCTTTAAGTACCTTAAAACCTTCTTGGCAGCAACCCAGTGATCGCGTTCTGGATTAGACTGATATCTGCCTAGAAGCCCTGTTGCAAAAACAATATCTCGCCTAGTGCAAACTTGAGCATACATGATACTTCCAAGCGCACTAGCATAAGGTACATTCTTCATTTGAGCTTTCTCAAAATCTGAATTAAGGCTTGTGAAAGACTCAATTTATCACCCTTAACAACGGGAGCAATTCCTAGTTTGCAATCTTGCATACTGAATCTTTCTAAAATGCGATCAATATATGCCCTTTGAGACAAACCCAATGAACGGCGTGAGCGATCCCTATGGATCTCAATGCCAAAAATAAAAAGACGCCTCACCAAGGTCTTTCATATCAAAATTTTTCAATAACATCCGCTTCGTCTCATATAGTAAACCAATATTACTACTAGCAAGCAAGATATCATCTACATAAAGTATGAGAAAAATATATTTCCTCCCACTGACCTTGGTGTATATACACTGATCTACTTTGTTCTCAATAAATCCGAATGAAGTAACAATGCTATGAAACTTCAAATACCACTGTCTAGAAGCTTGTTTGAGGCCATAAATAGATTTTTTCAATTTACAAACAAGCTTACTTGAGTCATCTGCTGCAAAACCTTCAGGCTGCACCATATAAATATCTTCATCAAGGTCTCCATTTAGAAAAGCAGTCTCAACATCCATCTAGTGTAACTCCATATCGAAATGAGCTACAAATGCCAAAATCACTCTAAAGGAATCTTTAGATGAAACTGGAGAAAATGTTGCTTCATAATCTATTCCTTCTCTTTGAGTGAAACCCTTAGCTACCAGTCTGGCTTTAAAATTTTCAATCTTTCCTTTGCAATCCCTTTTAGTCTTAAATATCCATTTGCAACCAATAGGTTTACAACCTTCAGGCAATTCAACAAGCTCCCAAACACCATTGTGTTTCATAAATTGCATCTCATCTTTCATTGCATCTAACCACAAATCTAATTGAGGACATGAGATAGCATCAGTATAAGTCATGGGATCAACAACACAGCCTATATCATAATCATGCTCTCCCAAGTAGACTAAATAGTCTGGTGGTATAGCTGAATGTCTTTCCCTAGTTGATCTTCTGACTGGAGCTACTTCATCCTCATTTTGAATCTGAGGAGCTTGTGGAATATCTTAAGGAACTATCTCAACAATAGGATCCTAAGCCACAATAGGCTCAATTTGTGACACAGGAAACTCCATAATTGTTTGCACAGGATGAAACAATGATCCAGTAATTCCCACCATACTATCATCTTCGATAGCTTGTGAGTAGCTACCCTTTTCGGCTACATCAAATTCCAGAAATTTTGCAGCCTGAGATTCAATAATTCTTGTACCTCCATTAGGGTTATAAAACCGATACCCCTTTGAGTGATCTGGGTAAGACACGAAGTAACACCGAGTAGTTTTGGAATCCAGCTTACTCAATGTTGGATTATATAACTTCACTTCTGCTGGACATCCCCAAACTTTAAGATGATTCAAGTTAAGTTTACGTCCAGTCCACAACTCAAAAGGAGTCAATGGAACCGCTTTAGTAGGAACGCAATTTAGAATATAAATAGCTATTTTCAAAGCTTCACCACATAGAAAATTAGGTAAATTGGTCCTACTAATCATACTTCTCATCATGTCCATAAGAGTACAATTGCGCCTTTTAGCTACACCATCTTGTTCGGGACTTCCGGGCATAGTAGACTGACCTATTATCCCAGAATCCTCTAAGTATTTGACAAACGGCCCTTTAAGTTGTCCAGCATCTCCGTGCCTACCAAAATACTCGCCACCACGATCAGATTTGACAATCTTAATAACTTTTCCCAACTGTTTCTCCACTTCAGTCCGAAAAATCTTGAATTTATCAAGAGACTTGGACTTTTCTTTAATCAAGTATAAGTATCCATATCGAGAATAGTCGTCAATAAATGTGATGAAATAAAAATTTCTGCACAAAGTAGCCGTGTATGGTCCACTAATATCAGTGTGAATAACCTCCAACAAATCTAAACTTCGTACAGCAGATTTCTTCTTTATCTTAGTCATCTTACCTCTGCAACAGTCTACGCAAGTCTCTTGATCATCTTTAAGAGTAGGCAAGATATTAGCCTTTATTAGCCTTTCTACTCTATCTTTAGAGATGTGACCAAGACGTTTATGTCACAATGCATAAGACTGTTCCTTAGGTAAAGGCCTTTTGGAAACAACCTTTTTAGCTGAATAAGCAACGTATATGTCGTTGGGAGATAAGCTCAATCGATATAATCCATCGGATAAATTGCAACACCCAATCTTATTTGAATCATAAAACATGGAAATAGTTTTACTCTTTATTTCAAAATAGTATCCACACATGTCCAAACAAGACACAAAAACTAAATTCCGCCTAAAAGAAGGTATGTAAAAAGTGTTTCTTAACACAATCCGAAAACCAGAATCTAAAATCAAAATAATATCTCCCACGAACTCAACATCAACTTCAACGCTATTTCTAACAGTGAGCTTTGATTCATCTTGATTTGGCGTCCTTCGGTTTATGAACCCCTGAATTGTAAATGCAACATGATTAGTTGCACCACTATCTAGCCACCAAGAATTGGTCGGAACTTCAGATAGATTGGATTCATAAACAAATGCCAAAGAATCATTACATTTAGGCTCACTCTTATTTCTCTTAGACAACCAAGCCTTAAACTTGCTGCAACGTCTCTTCACGTGTCCTCTCTCCCTACAAAAGTAGCAAAGAACACCATCATTCTTGGTGAATGCTTTCTTAGGACCTAGTGTGTTAGAAGGACCTACACCTTCAGAATTTCCTTTGTTGTTGGAAGGACCAGCAGCTTCTGAATTGCCTTTGTCGGTATAGTTCTTCAACTTCTTACCCTTGTCACTAGCAGAACTAGAAGCATAAAGAGCAATATGTCCTTTATCTTTCTTCAATTTCTCTTCCTCTGCCACCAACCTTGCAATCAGGTCATTAATAGACCAGGTTTCATCTTGGGAACTATAATTGGTCTTGATAATCCCAAAATCAGGAGGAAGAGTATTTAGAGCTTGATGGACAATGCAAGCAGTAGGAATTTCAACATTGAGAGCTTGAAGCTTTGTTTGCAAATCGACCATCCTCAGAACATAATCTCTAACTCCACCAAAACCATCATACTTCATAATAAAAAGTGTTTGCATATGTGTCCCTATCTTAGCATTAGGCGACATACGGTTTCTAGCCATCAAGGCTTCCATCATCTACCTAGCATTGCAGTCTGCAGGCAAACCACTTTTCAAGTGTTCCTGAATAGAACGCTTCATGGACAGCAAGCAAATTATATTGCTCTTTTCCCATGCAGCAAAATTTGCTTTTTGAACCTTTGTACTCTCGGCAGTCAAATCTGTCGGCCGATCAGCAGTAAGAGCCATATGAACATCTGCCATCTCCATAGCAAACAAAAAATCCTCTCTCCATCTCTTAAAATTCGAACCAGCAAGAACTTTAATGGTGACGGAAAAACAAGCAATGCATATAATTAGCATCATGTGAGCATTGTGTAACTTGACGTACAAGTACAAATCCAGAGAGTTACATACAAAATCACATAATCACCTTTGGGCAGAACACATGACATGCAATTGTACACTCCCCACATGATAAGGGTTATGAAAATATATTCCAATCTTCGTGAATTCATCACCTTTGGGCATATGAATCATTAGAATCGGTCACTCCTCCACCACACTATCATGTATCCCTCCATGAACTAATACACAATCACCTCCTTTGGGAGTATAACTATGTATTAGATCAGGAGACATCCCAATCAAATATACGAGATCGAAATTTCTCAAATCCAATCAAGTGTGCCACTTTGGCGATCACAACTCAATTGAATCCTTGAAATTCTCTCATACCAGGGATATAAAATTTTCATCTCACATAAACCATACATATGTGATTTTAACTTTAGTGATAGAGGCAAGTAAATCACTAAAATCACATATCATGCTAATTACATTACTTCATTCAAAAATAAACTTTATCGTATATTATTAATGAATAACAATCATAAAGTTCATGTGATAACATACCTGTATCCCAGCACCTGTATTTTGAAAATCATAGAAAAATGCAAGAAAAAATACGCAGAAAATACACTAAAAATTCACGTATTAGGGCTTTGTATGTATTTTCACATCCATAAAATCATCACAAATATAAAATAAATATACCATGACGTAGGAAATAATCATACGAGTCCATCACCGCCGGCCACCCGCAAATCGGAGACTCCACGCGACGGCACGTGCCGCCTGAGTGCACGGTGCGTGGATCCCACACGCGGGCATCAAAAACCGGTCAAAACCGGTCCGACCGGTGGCGGTCCGACCTTCCGGTCCAACCGCCCGATTCGACCGGTTGACCGGTCCGGTCAATAGGTGATCGGGTCGGGTTGGGTTAACGGGTCGGGTCGGGTTGGTCGCCATTCGGGTAGGGTCGGGGCCACTCGGATCGAATCCGAGTCCAGGTCGCTGACGTCATCGTGACATCAGCACCCGCGTGCGCCGCACGCGCGAGCAGCGCCCCACGCGTGGGAGCATGTGGGCGCGCGTGGACGCGTGTGGGCGCGCATCTTCGACACCCGGCGGCGCGTGGCGCGTGGGGCCTTCCCCGGCGACGTGCCTCCCACGGTTTTGCTCTCCTCGTTGAGCCCAGTCCGAATTTGTGATTTAATTTTATTTTTACTGCACTTAAAATCTCGAAAATCACAAAATTAGGGCAAAATACTATGCGTTCGAGTTCTAGGGTTATGGATGCTTTGATATCACATGTTGGATGCGCCTTACGCGACCCCAAGATCTCCATAACTAGAACAAGGACATGCATAATTGAGTAGAAAGATTAACGCACCTGTTTTGAGATCCATCGTTCTTGAAGCAGAAGCGGAAACACAACGTTCCACGCGCAAGTCCTTTTTCTCTATTGCTCTCCGTATCACTGGCTCAATGATCTTAAGATCTCTATAACTAGAACAAGGACATGCATAATTTAGTAAAAAGATTAACGCACCTGTTTTAGAATCCATCGTTCTTGAAGCGGAAGCGGAAACACAATGTTCCACGCGCAAGTCCTTCTCCTCTATTGCCTTCCGTATCACTAACTCAATGAGACGGCCCCCTCACGTGTAGCTTTAGGTAAACGCCCCTTAGGTGAGGATAATGTGAGAATTAGGGTTAGAGGAGAGACTTGAGCACTATTTATAGAGTTTCCAGCTAGGCCCCTTCATTGCGGGCCAGGCTCAACTTGGCCCACACTAGTCAGCCCCATATTAGACTAATTAAGAAACCTTCTATCTCACCTTAGACCAACCCTGTTTTACGGTAGTCGTAAAAACAGTAAATTACAATATCAATTAATGTAGTCAACATTAGGAAAACTCTTACAGTCTTAAAATATAGGTTTCATTCTTCGTTTTCATTTCGATATTCTACTAGATTCTTTTTCATATTTTAATTTAACTTAAGCCATTAAGTCATTGATATCTTACGAGGTAGTTAAAAGTAATTTACACAACTATCTAATTATATGGACATATGGTGAAAATTAACTAAGTGACACATTTTATCAACCAAATGCAATCTAGTATTATTCAAAATGTGGGTATAAGCCTAATTTGAAGCTGTAGGATTTAAATCAATTTATGGCAAATCTAACCAAATGGAGATTGCAATAACAAACCAAAACTTGTTCTCTAGTTTTAGCTCGACCACAAAGTGATTAAACTTCCATTAAACAAATTTTTCAAGATGCATTGGGGGTTAATGTGTGTTTACAAGACATGCCAACTTTTGAGACCAAAATATGACGTAGAAAATAGTACTTCAACCTAAATGATAGGGAAACTAAAGTACGTGAAAGGTAAAGTGCGAAGATTGAAATTGAAGGAAATCGAAAGGAAAGTTCTGGAATCAAAGGAAATCAAAAGAAAATTAGAGCGATGACCACTAAAATTAAAATGAAAGTGCAAACAGAAAAAGAAATCATTAAAAAACTTCACCGAAATTGAAATATCCTCAAAGTTACTAGCACATTGATGCTAAATTGCAAACATTGAAATGAAAGCTATACTGTCATTTCTCAATGCACATGAAGAATAACAGACTCTAAATCTAAAATTGAAATTGAAAGACGTTAGTTTAGCATAGGAATTGCTCCGGAAGGAAATTTGGCGAAGTTTTGGCATAGCTTGAGGGACCCCTCTTTTTCTGAGTTCTTTTTATTTATACTCCTGGGATTTCGTTTGATGATTATTGGAAATCATGTGTGATCCTCCTCTCTAATTGCTCCATATTTCCACGATTTTAGTAACTTCCAAGATAATAATTGTGTCATGCGATAAATTGCCATTTTATTCATGAATTAATCTAATTTTGCAACCACTCCAACTCTTAACTCAAACAAGTCAAGGTACCCTTTCCTTAAGTTGATCGAAATGGTAACCAAAACACCTTAGATTGACATGAGGTCACGCAATCTTCAGATGAAGTTAAACTAGATAAGCTCCAAATCGAAGTTGGGCTTAGTGTGACTTGACGCTTCAAACTTCTCTCTGCTTTCCTAACTCATAGCGATAATTGAATCACTCTATAGTATCCCGAACATAAATTTTCACCACCAACGGAAGCTAAAGAATACTACTGTAAAAATTCCTAAAAGAGGTAGTTTTGAAAATGTAAGAGCACCAACGAGAGTAATATGTTGAGAACTATCATTTACATTTCTCTGATTTTACCATCTCTTTATCTTACTGCATTTCACATCATATTTCCCCTGATGAAATTGTTTCATCATTTTGATGGCATGCATCATGTGATTGATAAAGCTACTTTTGATATTTAAATTGAGCTAACCAATAATGATCCAGTTAGTCTCGGTCGTCTTTACCTTTTCACTGATGAAGGTTCACGTGTTATTAATTCATATCGAAAACCTCTCATTTAGTTCTAGTCCCATAGACCCATCCTTTTCTTTGGAGTCTTTTTTGGTCTTACCAATCTCTCAATATTACATATCATATGTGCACAGTGTTGCTACACACGCAAAAAATTAGAAGAATTAGAAATTTGCACAGCCTATTATAGAATTAATTACAAATCCCATCCCCCAAGTTAATCTTTACATCCTAACGTCTTTACATTTGGTTGTCATATTAATAAGGAAAAAAGTTACAAAAAAAGCCAAATTAATCTCCCTGTGACACATTTAATCTACATTTGTATCTATGTGACATATTTACCATTTCTCAAAGTTCTATTAGTTCAATCAAACTAACATCATTAGCCTTGTTTGCATCATGTCAACACCGGTTACTTTTCGGCGTTTATGTAGATAGATTTTTAACAATTCTTATTAACGGAACTTTAATGGATGAAAAATGTATCACACAATTAATAGTTTGGAATTTTAAGTGTTACAAAAAGAAAATGTCTAGAGTATATGTGTCACAATAGGCATAATTAGACATTTTTTTTTTTTGTGGCTTTTGCCCTAAAAACAACTAGCAACACTATTACTAAGTTGAAGATATCCATATGTAAGAGAAATAGAGATAAAATCATGCATAGAGCATGTGCCCAAGAGAGAGCTAACCATCTCACGGTAAAGATAATCCCATATAATTTGGAAAAGATAATAATTTCTGCAGACCATAAAGTCATTGTTGTCACACACCTTCTAAAAAAAAAATACTATTTACATATCTATCCTCCTCGGCTGCATAGTGTCTTGTTGTTACCCTCTAGTAGAGGTGTTAAATGGGTTGTGCAACCCATTTATGAACCCATTTATAGTTAAATGGGTCATTAATGGGTCAAGCTTTATCTTATAAAGCACCCATAATAAGTTTTAATGGGTAAACACTAAGATATGTGGGTTTTAAATGGGTGCTCTTTGACCCGTTTATGACCCATTTATTAACCCATTTTTCACTCAAAACCTCATTATCTCTCTTTCTTCTCTTTAACTTTATAATTTTTTTTTTATAAAAACTGAAATTATAATTCTTTTTTTCTTTTTTTTCTTTTTTTTTTTCTTCCTCCGGTCGCCGGCACGGCGATGGCGGCGACCGACCGGGCGAGCCTCGAGCTCGCCGGCGTCGGGCGAGCTCGAGCTCGCCGGATCTCGGCAAGGCGGAGGCCGCGCCGACGCCCGGCGAGCCTCAAGTTCGCCAAATCCGGGCGAGGCGAAGGCCTCGCGACGTCCGGCGAGGCTCGAGCCTCGAGCTCGCCGGATCCGGGCGAGGCGGAGGCCTCGCCGACGTCCGCGAGGCCCGAGCCTCGCCGATCGGGCGAGACTCAAACTCGCCGGTGTCGCGAGGCTCCAACCTCGCGGATCCGGCGAGGGGCGAGCTCGCGCGCGGCCGGGCGTTGGCAAGCCGGGCGAGCTACTCACTGTGGCCGATCGCCGGCCGTCGTCGTGGCCGGCGACCGGCCAAAGAAGAGGAAGAAGAAAAAGAAAAAAGAAAATTAAAAATAATTAAAATTTGAATTTTTTTAAAAAATTAAAATAATAAAAATTTTAATTTTTAAAAATAAAAAAATAATTAAAATTCGATTTTTTTAAATAATTATTTTTAAAATTTGTATTGTATAAAATCATGTTAGCAATACCATTTTAAAAATATATATAAGCTTTTTATGTTTCGTTAAATGGGCGGGTATGGGTTGGGTATAGGTTGGGTCGGGTATAGGTCAAAAAATTTGCACTACAATAAATGAGTCATAAACGGGTTAAATGGGTCGATTTTGGTCGGACCATTTATGACCCGACCCACCCGTTTAACGGGTCTACCCTCTAGTGAGGCCAACCCCCTATTGAAGCCATGATGATCACCGCCATCATTTATCACCATGTAAGGGTGAGCATAATACTGGAATTGAATGGAAATCGGAGAATCGGATCCATGGCAACTGATCCAATTCTAGGTTTTAGAGTGAGAGAGTTCGATTTTCGGTTTCACTTTTTTAAGAACCGCCGGTTCCCAATCCGGTTCGGTTTTATAGGAACCGAACCAAGAACTGGAACCGGGAAGGGAATCGGATCGGAAACCCTGAATCCCTGATTATATAATTATACCCTCCCGTTCCCCAACTCAAGTCCATTTCTCTCCACTTTCACCTCTGTCTCTCCTTGCACGACGTTGAGCCCTTGTGCGACGCTGCATCACATCTCTGTCACGCTGCTTCTCCGACTCACTTAGTGTCCACTTCTCCATCGTTGCTGTCACGCCGAGCCCTTCGTTTTGTTGTCACCAATGCCGGCCGCTGCTCAGATCCGAGGGGTTTAGTGAAGTTACAGTGAATCCAAACTCACACTCCCACTCACCGAGTCGCAGTGATCGAGCGACCAAGTGGGACTAGAAATTTAAGCCCTTCTCCATCTTCTTCTTCTTCTTCTTCTTCTTCTTCTCTTGTCTCTTTTAAGATCGACCTCAATCTCCATTAATTCCTCTCCCTTCTGAGACCAAAACCACGAAAATTGCGTTACCTGCGCCCCTCCCCCCCTCTCTCTCTCTCACTACAGCAGCCATCATCCAGCAGGTAAGCTTGTTGCTGGATCTGCTCGATTTCGTGCTTTATTCGATTGCTGAATCTGCGTGTGTGCGTACAATTACGCGTGTGTTTTGTTTTGTCAAAATGGCTTGAGGCTGGTTGTGTATGTTGCCGGCCTTTGTTGCTGCTGATTTTGCGTTTCGATTGGTTCTGAGTGCTCGGGATCAAGGCCTGGAGTTATTTCGATTGTTGCCTTCTTTAGCTCGATGCTTGGCTACGATTGGTCTAGGGCTTTCGTTAATAGGCTCAATCGGATATGTTGCTTTGTTAAGATGATTGACTGCACGATTGTTGGTACTTGGATATTTTTGAATTCATGATGGATGACCAATGTTGAGCTCGAATGAGTACTTCCTTAAAGGGTGCTATCTGGTGATTTTAAGCAACTGATTTGTAGAACCTTGGTTTATGGTCGATGAGATTATCTGCTCAACATCTAGTGATCTTGAGCAACTGACTATTCGAGTGAAGCTCCCTGATTTGGGCAATAGCTGAGATAAAAGGTGGAAGGATCTTGGTCTTTTGCCCGTCTTGCATTACTGAGTAGATTTCCTCAATGAGTTTACATTTTCCCTTTCCCTTCTGATTGTTTTTTGGCTGGTTTTGTGGGCTGGATTCACCTCTGTCCCAAGGCACAATTTGTCCCGATTGCACTGGAGTTTGTGGGATGAAATCTTTTTCATGCTATAGTTGAAGTATTAGATGCAAGAAAATGCTACCTTGGCTTGAAATTTGTTTTGCTATTTTGTAAATGCTTGATCTTTATTTTGAAATTTCTAATGATGTTGTGCATATATGAAGTTGACATATCAAGATAACATTCCTAGTATCCCAAGTATCTTTGTTGTTCAAGGCGTCCGTACTATTGTCACTGGATTAGGATTGACTTGATGGATGCTTGTTGAAAGGTGCCCCAAAAGCTTTTTAATTCTTCTGCAGGCTTACTTCTTGCTGTCATCTTTCTTTCCTTTTTCCCACATCCCATTTTTTTTGTGGTCCTAGATATTGTCTTGATCAACATGCTAGTCTCTCGTGAATTCTATTGCATCAGTTTAATGTATAACATCAAAGCACTTGGTTAAGGAGGACACTAAGTTTCGATGAGATAGGGCTTGCCTATCGCTTTGACGATGTTTTGTTTGTTATACTTTATCTTGTTATTTTATCATCATTAACCAGTACTTCTGTTTTATAATCTTATAGGTGAAAATGAACAATATCTTTCAAGAATGTCATGACTTCTCATTTTAATTATATTTATTTGAACCGTAATGCCAAGGAAAACTAGTCTTTTGTATTCTCTTTGATGAATGATAAGCTTGTTTAGTACTCAATAGACCAAAAATGATCTAGAGGTTCCTTATTTGGTTGACTGAATCAATAAAAAGCTTTCATTTTTATTGTTGCGCTCATTTTCGTTTTGCTTAACTAATAATGAAACCAAAAAAAAAAAAAAAAACAGAAGAACTTGTTAGATCCTATAACCTATAAGAGGGTAGGTTCCAAGTTTCGACAGGTAAGTTTCAAATTCTTAAAAAATGGAGAACCTTACCCAAGGGGTAGGTTCCAAATGGAACCTGTAAGGAACTTGGAACCACTCATCTCTATCATTCGGTAGGGTTGACCACTCATCCCCACCCCCTCCTCTCTCTCTATCTCGCTCGCTTGCTCGCTTGCACATGGTTGTGGCTGACAAATCCATTGCAGTTCTCTATAACATTGGAATTGTTTTCTATCTTTTGGTAAAATGTATGAATTTTTTTTCATGTTGAACTAAATGTTAATTGCTTACTTTTCCAATTTATGCGAATAATGTCAGCTTGTACATGTTATAGTGACAACACGTCGAAATCAAAAGGGACCCAAAGTATCCTCCCGTTTTTTTGACAATGTTAAGTTTAAGACTTGGCTGTATATGGGATGCGTGGTGATTTTGTGGGGATTTTTAGGGGTGGCTGGCTCATTTTTTGTCCTCTACCTGAAGACATTATCTGATTTCTGTAGACTGTGGTGATTTTTCTTTCATTTATTTCTTGTGTTTGGGTTTAAAGAACTTTGGAATGCCAAATGAGTCTTCATGGGGCCTGATATTCAATATATTGGAGCAAAAAAAAAAACTGTGTGAGAGCATCTAGTGTTTCTAGAGTTTGTTTATTGATAAAAATAAGTGTTGATTTATTTATTATTGGCAAAGTTATCACCTAATAGACCCTATTCTATAATTTTAGCTCTTTGAATTTCACGTCGTGTTTCACATGGCAAAATCAAGAAGCAAATCAAAATTAAGGACTGCTCACCACCCTCTCTCTCTCTCTTTTTGATTTGCCATTGATAATAGAACCTTTTTTATCCATCATAATTAGGAAAAAAAAAGAAGAACGCATGACCCTTTATATGCACTAGACCCGTTAAATGGGTGGGTCGGGTCAGGTTTGGGTTGGGTCATAAATGGTCTGACCCAAATTGACTCATTTAACTCGTTTATGACCCATTTATTATAGTGTAAAATTTTTGACCCATACCCGATCCAACCCGTATCCGACCCATACCCGACCCATTTAACGAAACCTAAAAAAGTTTATATATATATATATATATATATATTAAAATGATATTGCTAAAATGGTTTTATACAAAAATTTAATGGACAATTTTTATAATTTTTAAAACAATTATTTTAAAAAAATCCAATTTTAATTATTTATTATTTTTAAAAATTAATTTTTTATTTTTATTTTTAAGAATATAATATTTATTTTTATTTTTTATTTTTTCTTCTTCTTCTTCTTCTTTGGTCAGCCGCCGGTCATGACGACTGCCCTTGGCCGGCCACGGGCGAGCGTCAAGCTCGCCCGGCTCGCCGATGCCGACGAGCTCGAGCTCGCCAGTGCGGCAAGCTCGAGTCTCGAGGCTCCAAATCCAGAGAGCTTGAGGCTCACCGGCGTCGGCCGAGCTCAAGCTCGCCCCTCATCGGATTTGGCGAGGCTCGAGCCTCGCTAGACGTTGGCGAGGCCTCTGCCTCACTAGAGGCTCAAGCCTCGCCTGACGCCAGCGAGTTCGAGTCTCGCCAGATTAGTGAGGCCTTCGCCTCGCCAGATCTGGCGAGCTCGAGGCTCGCTTGGCCGGTCGCCAACCATCGCTGTGTTGGCGATCGGAGGAAGAAGAAAGAAAAAAAAAAGGAAATAAAAAATAATTATAATGTCGGTTTTTGTAGAAAAAAAATTGTAAAGTTAAAGAGATGAGAGAGGTGGTGAGATTTTGAGTGAAAATAAATGGGTTATTTTTAATGGGTTGATAAAGCGGTCATAAATGGGTCAGCTCTTTAACCCATTTAAAACTCATGTATCTTAGTCTTGACCCATTAAAACCTATTATAAGTGCTTTATGAAAGAAAGCTCGACCCATTAATGACCCATTTAACCATAAATGGGTCCATAAATGGGTTGTGCAATCCATTTAACACCTCTAATATGCACCAACTCCTCATGCTCACATGCCTCGTCCCTCTCTCCCTTTGCTATCCTCCAAATCTCCCTCTCTCTCTCTCTCTCTCTCTCTCTCTCTCTCTCTCTCTCTTGTGCTCTCTCTCTCCCTCCTTCACTGGTGTCTACTTGCTAATGCAGAACGTTAGATGGGAAATGTACAAGTTAATTTGATTTTAAACTGAGCCGGCCAAGTTTTAAGGTATCGGTACTCATTTGCCTAATTCATATCCAATATCTCAGCTCATTTCTTAGCCAGACCACGCCACACTAACCTCATTTTCTCTTCAGGAAAGAGAGATATCTGGAAATTAATAAACTTCCTACCTATGGCAATCTCAAAGGCTGGAACCAGTAATGATGCTACACCAGCATCAGGAAGTGAGAACCAAGTGTTCTCCCGACACTCGTCATGGATTCACAGACTTCCTCTATAACGACTTGTCAGATGTCGGAGTCCGTGTATTTAGGGATGATGATGAACTTCACGTTGGAGAACTAATCAGTGACAACTGGCTAAGTGCTATCAATAACTCCATAATTTACATACCAATCTTCTCTCAGACTTATGCTTCCAGTAAATGGTGCCTTTGGGAGCTTGCGCATATAGTGGACACCGTGTCTAAATCAAAGGACGAAAAGTGTATCTTTCCCATTTTTCTCGACGTGGATCCAGATGATGTTAAACTTAAAACGCGGATATATAGCAATGCTTTATTGGAACATGAGAGGAAGTTTCCCAATGAAGTCGAGGCATGGAGAGCGGCTCTTGCAGCGGTAGGTAAAATCAAGGGATTGAACGTGACATCAAGGTAAAACTCTTTTAAGATCCCTACAAATTTCTTCTTCTGTTGATTTTTTTTTTTTTTTTTTTTGTTGCTATTTTAGAGTACACAACGATGGCCTGTCAAATGATTCTTTTATTCTTTTTTTTTTTTTTTTTTGGTTAAAGGGAACGTTGTGAAAACTACCCCCGCACTCATTCAACTCTACATCCTCTGCTTTTAACACCTTCCCTGAAATATTCCCCCGTGATGTCAATAGCTTCAATGACATGGACCTCCATATTCCTTTTAACTATATTTTCCACTTCACTGTCTCGTAAGACTAGGAAATATTCAAGAGCATCCCTTTGCATTTATTATTTGGGATGATTACCAAAATCAAGTTCAGATTATGCATTTATATCAGTTTCCATTTCCCATTAACGGGGAAAAGGCAGAAAAAAAAATCAGAAACGGCATCCGGTGCTGACTTTCTTTTACACATTTCCATGTGCTTCTCAAGAAACACCAAATATACGAGAAAATTGAGATTCGATGAAGAAAAATCATGTTTAAATATTCAGTAGAAGCAAGAGCTTTTTGAGATAAACGATGACAGGGCTGTCATCTCGGGGACTCGAGCTCTGCCGAGCTCATGGGAGGTCCAAATCGAGGCTGGGCAACCTTGATCTGGACCAGGCCGGAGGCGACGACTGTTGTCAACGTCTGATATGAGGTCGGCCGCCACACGGGCCTTCAAGGGGTGTAGCCGCGCGAACAGAGGGGTCAGAGAGAGAGAGAGAGAGAGAAGGGACACGCAGTGTAGGGTGTTTTGGAAGTTCGGAAGAGAGTGGTGAGGATCCTTTTTGATGAGATTAAGTTAGGGCAACATATGCAAATTCAAAAGAAAACGTAAAAATTGAGTATCCGATTTTCATATTGTCAAAATATGGAGATGCTAGTTGAAGTGCGTGAAAAATGGTTTTAGGGATTCATTATTATTTCCCTTTTGACCTTTCTTAAGGGTTGTATCAGGTAAACTATAAGGCCTTGAAATATTAATCACCTATCTAATCTAATCCAAAGTAATAAAAGGTGGAGATGAATAATGGGCCACATGGCTCGAACAATGAGCTATTTGATGAGTTGGGGGCCAACGTCGCAGTGTCGTGGCCCCACCTGTCATTTATATCTTGTTTTGGGGGGTCATCCTGTGGCCTTTATATTAACAACTTAATATGCTTACTATAATTCATCAATAACAACACATAATTCGGCTGTTCAATTGATAAATTTAGATCTAACACATTTTATATTAACAAACCAACTGTGTGCTTTTATAGAATGCGGGCACCCCATTAGCTTCTCCAAAGTAAATGAGCTGTTTTTGCATAATGTCATAGAGTGGGTAAGCTTTTGGGGTTACGTCTGTTACCAACATGCTGCTCTAGAATTCCAGATTTTCGACCAAAAGATGGAATTATTGGATAGCAAACAGACAGGGCCTCCATTTTGTTTTAATATTGACAAAGAAGTCCACCTTAGATAGGTTAATTACGAAACTATGACTTATGCTTAGGTCTATGACTAGGTAAGATGCACACGTTAAGTCAATATAAAAATTTTGGGCTTTTTTTCGGGGTTATATTTTTTCTGTCAACCAAACTGTAATGCTCAATAGATGACGTTGCATTTGTTTACATTATCTCGACTAATGATTCTCCCATTGCGATTGCTGAAATTTTGTCTAGGCCTAGCTAAATGCTAAAATTTTGCTTATGCACGATTCGGTAGACACTTGGTAACTGTTGCCATCGCGTAAGTCAATACTATTGTCTTTAGAAATTTATATAATCATAGATGAAAAACATATCAAGTGAATTCTATCAATTTAGCCTATAAGTTATTATTCGTACTTGATTACCGTTTCAATGTACTTAATACCTGTTCAAGTTAAGATTTCGACAATCCCACATATGATGCGTGGGTATGAAATTAATCTAGTAACTAAAGAATGCGCTTTTATGCCTTGCAGCCAAGCAGCGATTGTCAAAATAGTTGTTAAAAGAGGTTTTGAAGAAGCTGAAGATAAAACAAAAATCAGTGACTGAATATTTAGTTGGAATTGATGATTGGATAAAAGAGTTGATGAAGTTTTTAGATGTCAGTCACAATGATGTGCGGCTCATTGGAATTTATGGAATGGGTGGCATTGGTAAAACAACTATTGCCAAGGTTGTCTTTAATAAATTATGTTCCCACTTTGGGAAGTGTTGTAGCTTTCTTGACGGCGTTTGTGAAAGGTCGAATAAGGAGGGCATAGTCTCGTTGCAGAAGCAATTACTATCTGACATTGGTGGTTCTGGAACTATAGGAGATATCGATAATAGTGAAGAAGGAATGAGGAGGATTAGAGAAACACTTCACAATAAGAAGGTCCTGGTGGTTTTGGATGACATTGATAAGAAAGAGCTCATTAATAATCTAACAGGAAATTCCAAATTATATTCAGGATCTAGGATAATCCTTACAACAAGAAACACTTCTGTTCTAGAAGTTGAGGGATTTAAGGGTGAAACTCAGCAATATGAGATGTTAAAGATGGATGCCCGTTCTGCACTTCAGCTTTTTGGTTGGCATGCCTTTAGTGGAGACTTTCCTTCGGATGATTATCGCCAGCTTTCAAGTGACATTGTCTCAACTACAGGAGAGCTTCCATTAGCTATTCAAGTGATAGGTTCCTTGCTCAAGGGGAAACGCCAAGAAATTTGGGAAGAGACATTGGAAAAGTTAAGGAATGTTCCTGCAAAAGAGATTTTAGAGAAGTTAAGGATTAGCTATGATGATCTAGAAGAACATCAAAAACAAATTTTTCTTGATATAGCGTGCTTCTTTGTCAACAAGAATAAGACCGATGCAATTTACATGTGGACCGATTGTGAATTTTATCCCAAGGGAGGAATTGAAGTCCTTACCGATAGGTGCTTGATAAAGATATTGGACAATGATAAGTTCTGGATGCACGATCAACTGATAGCACTGGGAAGGCAAATTGTTCATGAAAACAGTCCAAATGACCCTGAAAAGCATAGTAGGTTGTGGATTGCAAAAGAGGCCCTTCAAATCATAGGAACCGAAAAGGTAAGTTAAAAACGTCTCATTTTCAAATAAAAGTCGTATATCCTAGGATTGGGGATTCTTTTTTTTTTTTTTCTTTCTTTCGTTTAGGAAATTTATCAATTTTTTCCTGCCCATTTGAGTTGTAAAACATAGTGGTTGGAAGTTGACAAACTTCTTGGCATCATTGCAAAATTTCACTTGTAGACAAAGTGCAAGGTTCAAGCGCTTGAGATATCTATGTATGGTTCCCCCCATAGAGATTAGAAATGAAGACTTTAAAAGGTTGCCAAACCTAAGATTCCTCGATTTAAAAGGGGGAACTTATGTTGGGGACTTTGCAATGTGTCATTCAAATTTGAGATGGTTTTCTTGGAGTCGGGAGGGTCATGGGATGAATAAACTCGATTTGGATTTTAGGGCAAGCAATTTGTATTTGGATAAGCTTGTTGTTTGTAAACTTCACGGCCTTGACTTCAAGGATGATTCAAAAGCATGGGACTTGATCAAGGTAAATTACATGTTTTAAATTCTAGTATGATAGTTCCCTTGTGTACACTACAATGGTTCTTTAACTCGACATGTCATTCATTTTTACAGAGAGCAGAAAATTTGAGAGTTCTATCTATTACTTGGTGTTCTAGCATAATGACAATCCCAAACATCTCTAGATGCTCAGCTTTAGAGAGATTGACTCTTGTTCGATGCTCCAGTCTAAAGAGAATTGAAAGCTTCATTGGAGATCTAAAATCATTGATTGAGTTAAAGATTATAGATTGCTTGAATTTAACTGATTTACCAAAAGAAGTGGGGGCACTAGTGAAGCTCAGGTGTTTCTCCTTGCAGCATTGTAAAAGGTTGAGAGAACTTCCAGACTCACTTGGGAATTTGACCTCATCGACAGAGTTAGATTTGTCAGGTACTCGCATTGCCATACTTCCAAATTCCATTGGAATGTTAAAATTTAAATATTTGTAGTTTGAAGCTTGCAAATTTTTCTTTTGACAGGAACGATAATAATGGAACTTCCCAACTTCATTTTACAATTAAAATCATTAGAGATCTTGCGCTTTCCATTGTGGCCATTGAATGTCAAGTATCTTGATTGGCAATTAACTTGTGGCATCAGCACTTTGGTAAATCTTAGAGAGCTGGATCTCTCTAGGCGTACTAGAATGAAATGTGAAATTCTCGTTGAAAGTGGTGGAATTCCAATGACAATCAACACGTTTCATGACCTCCACATCCTAGACGTAACCCATTGTCATGAGATTCAAGAGTTACCAGAGCTTCCCACAAGTTTGACTTATCTATGTCTTCAAGCCACATCATTGCTCAACACCCTTGGCTTGTCAAAAGTTACTAATTTGGTTAATCTGCTACTACGCGATGGCTCTGATTATGAAGGCAAATCAAAGCTAATCCCACGATGCGACTTAAGGGGGATTGTGAATTTATCTAGATTGAAATGGGTGGAGTTAAGAGTGCTGAACGTCCCTGCAAATCCATAGTTGACTTATCCTTCTCAACCACAAGAGATTGTTTTGGGACACTTGGACTCAAAACCCCTTGTGCAGCTTCCATCCTCCAATTGGAGGTGGAGAAATTTGTCAACTTTAGAGATCTATTTTTGCGAAGTGGAAGACATTTCGCTAGATGGACTATCACAACTGGAGAACTTAAGGGTTTGCGGATGTGAATGGCTTCAGAGATTATCCATTCCTTTAGAATTAAGGAAGCTGCGGTAAGCGACGGTGGAATCTTGTCAAGCCCTAGTTGAGATACAAGTTGTGGATGTTTCAAAACCGTTGGAAGGCTTGATTGTCCGTTATTGTGAATCTCTGACAATAATAAGTGGGTTATCATACTTGAAGAACCTGGAGAGATTTTTAATTCAAAGTTGTGGTGTACTTACTAATGTTGAGGGCCTAAACGAGCTAGAGTCTCTGAAAGCTTTGTCGGTCTACTGGTGCTGGTCATTGAAAAGGTTGATTGATGCATCTGGCACAAAAATACCAAATGATTGCATTGTCCTTATACAGGGGTGTGGATACTTCATCAAAGATTCTATCAGAGATCCTATGTCTATGGAGACAACGCTTTTGAAGCATTACAGAAAGGAGATTCTTCAGAATACATCAAAGGTGCGGAATCTTCTTCAACAATATTTATTTCCTTTTTTGGCCAAATATCCTCCTTCCTTTCTCCACACAATATCCGCCCTTTTAAAGTTGCCATTTTTTTGTTGCACCCTAATTTCTTAGGTGAATGATTTATTTCCACTGTTTTTTGGTGTCGGACATTTGCAGTTCCTAAAGCAATCTTTCCCCCCTCTTTTGTGGCTCCCATTATGTGTTGTGCTTTAATTACTTAGGCTACATATATTTTTTTTTCTATCTTCGTTATTCATCTCTACTTGCCTTTTTAGTGTTGTAATAGTGCCAAACTCAATGAATCATTCTTTTAATATTAATCATCAAAATTACTTTCATAGACAAGAAGTTAGATAATCGATTGCCAATTATAGATTTCAAAAGCAATTGGTAAAGAAGGAACAAGTAGGGGTGAGTATGTCGAATCGCCTAAACTGGGAATTGTTCGGACTAGACCGGAATGGCTAGTGTGGTCCGGTTTTCGAAGGTATCAGTCTAGTTCCTGGTTCCATTTTTATGGAATCGGCGATTGTTAGTTTGATTCTTAATTCCGGGGTGGAATTGGACTAGACTGGACTGACAGACTGAACCGATTCTTTTTTTTTTTAAATATATATTTTTAATTTCTTAAAAATAGTAACTACTCTAGTTTTTTTTTTTTAATTTTTAATTTTTTTCTAAGTGATTGGTTCCATAGGACCGGACCGCAGGTTCCCAATCCTAGGACTGTCCGGTCCAGTCCCCAATCCCAAAATTGGGAATTGAAAACCGATCACCCCTAGGAACAAGTAAGAAAGAAGCATCACAACCCTTTCAAGTTGCTGGGTTTAATGAAAAGAAACGACCTAGAAATAAATCGTCAGTAACTTTTTAATGATTGGTGCTTGTCACTGGAAGCAGATTAAGACATTTAAAAGGCAACCCGCCATGTAAGGTAATCTACAAATAGGAAGTGTAAACAAAAGAAATAATACTTAGCCTAGCATTAATGGACTTAAAGTAAATACACTCATCACTAAATCTAGCATTCCGTGTACCAAAGACAATCTTTTGACATGAATTGTACAATTTATTAAGTTACAAATAATTTTATGCAATAAAGTGCAAAAGACTATCCCAAGAATGGGATGGTGTATAAAATTTTAATTATTGTACCACCATAAGTACACTTTGTTAGCAAGTTAACAATTGCAAGATACAAAGTAATCTTAGGAGTGAGACTTGTCAAGATGTGAATTAAGTATTTTAAGTGCCTAGATGCAATAATTTGTGTATCAATAGGAATTAGTCAAGCTAAATGTCAGCACTATAATATTTAAAAGAAATTAAAAATATTTCTATTGATGCCATTTTTGAATAATTATAGCAATATTGAGAAAATGTTTCACAAGCAACCTCATCTACCCTTTATTTAATGGTTAATGAGAAAGTGAATAGTTATTGTCCCCTAATCAATAGTGGTAAAAACCACTACTAGAAAGTTTTATTTATAGTGGCATTCCAATTTTCTTCTCCCCCCTTCGTAGAAAAGGGAATCTGTGATGAGATAGTACTCCTAGGTAGATAATTATCTTACTTGATGTTTAATTTAAATTTACATCACATATTTATATTTGCGCTGGTTGGATTGTGGGTAAATATGCAAAAAGTTTAGTGTATATCCAATAAATATGTTGTTTGGCTCTCCCATTGAAATTGTTACGTCATAGGATTCCTTCACAATCCGATTCCACCTTGGAGTAAAGAAGCCCAGTGACGTGTGGTTTTGGGTCTGTTCGTGGAATAGAGAAAGAAAAGGAAGGCGTCGACCCCAATTCAGTGACATATGAAGGATTGATTGTTGACGTGAAAAGTTTCGGCTTTTGTTTCAAGAGAATGTGGTGTGAGACCAAGGTTACTTACAACATGCAAATGGAGATCAAGGGGGATGGGAACGTGAATGAAATGTTGGACCAGGCATGTAGACGAGGATTCATTATTCATTTGTGCGTCAAGGGAGGGGTCGACAATGAGTGGGAGGGAGAATACGATGAGGAGATGATGAAGATGTTAAGGGAGGAACGGAGAATGAAGACTGACGTGTATTCCGATGAGGATGGGGCTAAGGGGGACGTTTCATGTCCTAATGAAGACTCAAACTTTGCACCTGTGGGTGGTGAAAGCGAAACTCATGGCAACTCCTCTGTTGATGATTCCGAGTTAGGGTGGGGCAATGCTGAATGTTTTGAGGATGCGACGTCAATTGCAAAAGAAGATTTAGATAGTGTCAAATGGAGCTTCACGAAAAACCTAGAGATGAGGAAACAATAACTTTGGAGCATTACAGAGAGGAGATTTTTCTGAATACATTAAACAAGGTGCGACATCTTCCTCATTGTGTGGGATTTTTGTTCAATTCCTTTTTAGGCCAAATCTTTCCTTAGCCACACAAATATCCACCCTTTTAAAAGTTGTCATTTTTTGTTTGTTGCACTGTAATTTCTTAGGTGGCTGATTTGTTTCCTTGCATTAGTCACTTATCTCTACTTACCTTTTTGGTGTGGGATAGTCTTAGTTCTTTAATAGTGCTGGCAAAGTAATATTATCTCTCTATATATTACTTCATCAAAATTGCTTTCACAGATAACATGCTAGATAATAGATCACAAATTTATTGATTTCAAAAACAATATATGATTTCTTTGTCAACTATTTTTTTTTTTTTAATTTTGCAATTGACACGATTAATGCACAAATTTAATACTGTTCATATATAAAACTACTCATGAACTAGTTGATTCGATATTCCATTAATGCGCTTTGGAGAATTTAATGTCGTAGTTGTACGAAAGGGAAAAAAATGCACAAGAACTAATTAAATTCTGCCAAGTGTTGTCACATGGAAAAACAAATGATGAAGGTAGATAATTGGCTGTGTGTGTTTATATTTGGTTGGTATGTATATATATGTTTAATATTATGATGATTTATCTCCTATGAATCTGTTGGTTTCCTCTCGAGTAAACATAATTGGATCATTTGTTTTGCCTTTTTCTTTATTATTCTGTTAGACTATTTATGCAAATTAATATAGGGCTAATCCATCCATCCGCAGATTAAGCAATAAATGTGTTACACATTTGTTTGCTATTTTGCCATTGCATGCATATACGGTGGGCTTGACTATTGAGTTAGGATGTAATTCTTATGTCAAAGTAAATTAAAGCACATACTGCTAGGGAAAATAGTCATACATTGAGTTAGGATGTAACTTTTATACGAGCGAACATATTATTTCACTAAAAACTGTGACTTATGATGAAAAGAGACTCTTAACTAATTTTGAAGCATATCACTTTAGAAGGAAGAATACAAAAACATTAACGCTTTCATAAACTGATTTAAAACAATGTGTCCCATGGTTATGGATTTTTCATTCAAAAAGTAGATAATAAAACTCCTTTTTAGTTACAGAATGCAAAGGAATTGAATTTATACTAATATTTTAACTGAAATAGATAATTAGCATTTGAAGATGGTAGTACATGAAGTACCATGTGTAACTAAAGTGAAATATGATGAAGAATTAAAGTTTACTAAATTAATAACATAAATAATAGAAAGAGAAATGAAATTGGATATAGATTTTGGTTAATTACAATTTCAGTCCTAACCTATTGTACGGATTCCAATATAGTCCTAAATATTTCAATTGTTCCAATATAATTCTATATCTTCTGGCCAATCATCATTGTCTTACATGGCACGATCAGCAATCTGACGTGGAAAAAATTAATCAAAACAACATTGTTTTATTTGGAAGAACGTGCAACGTATAACAAAATAAAATCGACTAAACCACAAAAATCCCCAAATGAACTCCCCTAATTCGTTGACAACGTTGATTTCCATCGGAATCCCCAATTTCCTCAAACCGAACCATAGTTTGCCATCACAATCACCAATTTCCACTCGACTGCGTCAACGTCTAGAGAACAGATTAGCTATCTTGAGATTTTGCAACAGAAACGTTAAAGAGCGCTCATGTTAGGTGTACATTGAAGTTGACAGCCTTCAATTTTTTTACAAAAACCAGAAGAAAAAGACAAAAAAAAAAGGGTCTAAAGGTAAATATTTCATTGCGGTCTCTCTAAGTGTATTGCCTTTCTCTTTCTTATAATCTGTTTGTATTGGGAGACTATTGTTGGTGCTGCTAGTGAGACCATATTGGCGCATGTTAATGGGATTGTAAGTAGTGGTTTTGTTTGAATTTTTAGTTTTTACTGGCTTTTTTGGTTCATTGTGAATTCTAGTCATGTCAGCTCAAGAGTACAAGTGCTAAACACGGCAAGAGGCAGAGAGATGATGATCATGCAAGCCACGCCAACACCACAGCAAAGAACTCTACTCGTGGCTAGCAGAGTGGCATTCCCCAGCCATGTTACAAGGAGGACAAAGACAAGCAGCGAAAAAACAACCACCAGTTGAAGTAGCAGCACTTCCCGTTGAAGCTGCAGCCCATCAAGAAAGAAGAAAAAGAATGACAGCAAGCAGGTCAATCCTATAAGAAGTGCCAAGCTTATGAAATGCACAACTGGAGGGACAAGTGATATCGTGCATCTAGATCGATAGTCACCTGGGATGTTTGACTGGATTGTGAGATCATTGTAGTGTGACTTTTCTTTTTTTGGTGGATTCTGGGTTCAGTGAACTAGTATGGTTGGATTGATAACATACTTATGATGTATTGCTTGCAAATGTGCTGCTTTTAGCAATTAACACGACCATCTTTTGTGATCCCTCTCTTATTGCACTCTGCTTTCTCTGTTTCATTGCTGAATACACATCGGTTGATTAGATGATGTCATACTAGATTGTCTATAGAACACTTGTTGCAAGCCCAATTGTTCGTGCAAAACTACTCTTTTTTTTTTCTTTTTAACACAGTCCTAGCTCCATTATACCAATTTCAAAAATTTAGGCTCAATCTGTTATGACAGAGAGGAGCCAACAAGTCACGTGTATGCAAGTCTAGTGATATGTGCAAAATACTCATTAAATTTCATATATGCAAAACATGTCCACGGACCACGACTAGAAAACAAGGATTAGAACAGCTCATACGTGTCTAAACACAAAACAAACTCTACTAACATAGTTCATGGCGGACTCAACACATCCTTCCCTTTAACCTTCCCACCACACGTGAGCTAAAATAACTAGGGACACTCAACACGATCCATATTGTCTTCGATCTGGATTTGTCTTCCTATAACTTTGCCCCTTCTTGTTTCAAACATTGTTTGTGTTTGTTCTCTGCTTCAGCCCTTTTGCGTACCACTAGCTTTCGACAACAGGTTTTTCATTTGAAGAAAAATTGTTGATTCGAATATAATCAAATGGAACATCATACTACATAAGAAACACTCAATTAAGTATGACAATTGTTGCCTTTCATTAGTCGGACCTTGTTTATTTGGTCAGGTGCTTTAAAAGGCAAATCACGATGCGGCTTTTGTGCGTCCGCCCTGATAAGGAAAGTGATGGGACCAGAAAAAATTTATTCACTTCTTGGATTAACGAAAGTGCTTTGGAAATCGGCGGTGCCTCAACATTGCACCTGCACAAGACTAGCAGCTGCACCTTATTAAACCAGCAAATATGCCATTATTACCTAAATTCATTTTGTAAATGACAATGTACAAGGTGAATAAAATTAAATATTTGAATAATCTCGCTTTTCTTATTGCTCGACCTGAGCCTGGTAACATCTCAACGCATGATTAGTTGGTGATAATATCTGTAAACAATACTAACAACCTCGCTTACTCCATTTCTTGAGGGAGGGAAAGGTAAAACTCTCTAGTTTTCTGGAGTCCTGCCATCCGTCACGCCGTGTGCTCTCATATGAAATCGATCGCCTGTTGGAGGAAGAGCATGATCGTCGTCGTCGTCGTCGCCATCCGTGGTTTTTTTCTCTGGCAAGAACCATCTTTTGAAATCAGGTTTTGGCCGTCAACGATCAGAAATCTCTCGATCCCTTTCACGACCTACTCCTCTTTTAGTCCACCGTTCGTTCGTCATCACTTCCTCTTCGGAGGGACCTCTGTTTCTTCGGGCAGCGGAAGAGACTGAGGGATGGCTACCATTGCAAGACTGATATCAGTTGTGCTAGCGTTTGCCAGACAATCATACAATGGACTTAACAGTTGCGAATTTGCAAATGCAATTAGTACAGAAGATATACAGCTAAAACCATCAGTAAAGTCGAGCACGAAAGCTTAACCAAACTCTCTGTGGCTTGCGAAATCATGTGATCTCATGTTCTATGCTCGAACATGACTCCCGTAGCTCTCCTTCAAGTTTATATTTCGGTCGCACTGTTGCCTTCGAATACTTCGTCAGAGATTCTGATTCTTTCTGCATTAAACAATACTCATTTATGTTATGGCACAAAACCAAATATGCCCTGTGGTGCGGAATTTGATTAATTCCGGTGCTCCATGTTTCGGCATAATGGAGAGAGTGACGAGGTTCAGTGAATACTAGGCGTTTGTGAAAATTCCCAGCTGAAGTATGGAGGTGAATACCAGCATAGTGGTCAGCCTAAATGGTGCCAAATACAGAACATGGTAAGGCAAGATACTTGATTTGCTTTATCGCGAGGAAGTGCATGGTCCCATAGAGTGACGAGGCCAAGCCCAATTCCACTGACCAACAATGGCGGGCTTTGGCAACCCTGTTTGCAGGAGAATTGGCCTCGCTCGTGGGAGCAATGAATAATTTCAGTGGACATCAGATTGGCTGACGGCATTTTGCAATCAAGTACAGAAGAGCTCGGGTGGTCAATGCCGTATGAAGTTGAAACGTTCGGAAGATGGACAGAGATGACAGACATGATGCGATTAGCAATCTGCCTGACTCGGTGCTCCTCCATATTCTGTCCTTCCTGCCCAGGAGAGACGCCGTGAGGACAGTGATGGTCCCAGGGTTCTGTTACTTCTGAACTTCTGCCTGCCACTTATCTTTCGATCACTGTCCTTACCACAACTGCAAGGAGAGGAAGACTGCTTTTAGAATCGATGAGATTCATGAATTTTACCGACTGTGCGTTAACTCTGCATGAGAACCCCACAATTGATTTGTTCAGTCTTAATATAAACTATGCAGCTGAGGAGGACCCGTATGATCCTCAGTATGAGGGTGGTATGACTGAAGAGACAATAAGGTCAGACAAAATCGATACAAGGATTCATTTTGCAGCGAATAGAAAGGTTAAGTTCCTCGGTTTGGACTTCCTAGGGTGTGCTAGGGAGTTCACACATAATCTTTACAGGTTGTCCTGCATTGTTCTTGGGTGTAGCAGCTTAGTAGAGCTGAAGCTGGCTTCCCGTGAGGTCGGACCAGTGGCGGGACGGGTCCAACTAAGGTTGCTTAGAAAATTGTTTATGAAGAAAATTCGCTTAACTGACAAAAAGTTGGCTGAAATACTATCTCATAGTCCATTGCTAAGAGAATTGTCTCTTGAATATTGCTATGGCCTCCGCAATCCCATTTCTGTAGTGCCCCATCTATTGAAGAGTTAAATTTGGAGGGATGCTGCGATTTGAATAAGCTTGATCTTACCTGATCAGATATAAAACATTTAACCATTTATTTCTATGGGGATCTGGAGCTAGTTTGTCCTAATGTAAAGATTCTGAATATTGCTGGGTATATAAGGTATATCAAGGTGACTGATATGTCATCACTGGTTGATACGTTCTTCTGCTACCGAGATTATTTTAGCTATCCATACGGGGAATATTGTGAGTCCAGACTGCTTCTGGAAAAGCTCAGCTGCAGTCCTTATTTTATGCCATGTGATTCATGTACACTGGTATAATTTCCCAGCTGTTGCTCTGGCCTAATTTGTCTTGGCTTTGAGGCACTTTTGAATGATTTGGGTTCTGATCCTTCATGTAAGGAGTATTACTATTTGTTTGATAGAATATTCTCAAATTTCAACTGTCCTAAAATATGTAGAATAGAAGTTGGGTGAACAGATTTTGAACGGGTCTTATTTGAAATGGACAGTGGCCGTGCCATTTCTATGCTTCGGCTTCTTTGTCCTGTTGCTTTTTTTGTGCTTCAGTTCTTGATTTTTTAAAGCAGTCCAGGTTGAATTTGTATGCTAATCGCATGCAACGTCAAAAACAACGGGTTCAATCTTCTGCCACAGCCTCCATTTGCCTTGAGGTACTTGAATGACTACCTTCTTATCTCCAGAGATTGGCAGGGTCTGCCTTGTCACTTAGACTTTGATTTGGAGTTCCATAAGAGGGAAAATGCTGATAAAAATGGAGACGAGATGGATGATCTTATGATATTGGTTGTCTTGGAGGTGTTGCTTGACAAGTACTCAATCCAAGGAAACCAAGAATGGGCAGTGAAGCTTGATTCTTCTACTGAAGGTAGGCTGACTTTGTATCTCGCTACTCCTATTAACTTTCATTGCATCAGTAGTCACGGGCGGTGTATGCAATACATAGTCACATACTATGAGCTTCATCTTTATGCCATTGGATATCTTTACATAAATTTGTGTAGACACCCCATCAAGTGAAAGGCCGTCTTGTTCTTCTTCATGGTGCCTTCCAGCTACAAATTTCCATTGTTCTTCTTGAGACCTTTCACATTTGATGCAAGAGAACTGTGTTAGGTTTATTGAAGAAAAGCAGCCTTATATGGGGTCTCTGACACTTGTATGGTCCATCTTTGTTTGAGTAGTGACTTACCTTAACATTTCATTTTTGAGGAATTTTGCACCTAAAAGCAGTTATGAAGGTGGAAATCAAAAAATGTTATAACTTTGAATGATGTCCCCCTTTTGGAAGTCGAGACAATTTTGATTTCATGGATGGGATTGACAGGGAACATATTGCATTTTGTGCTTATCTTAGATTGAGCTATTTAGGCAACATAATTCAATTGATCTTTTCCATTTCGGGGACTAGTTCAGTATGATACTTCTTTTGAATGACCATCGAGTATTGGAGCTGCATTGAACACTACCCAGATGCTTTCCTTGCCGCGATGATTTTCTTTTTCTCCCCTCTTTGAAGCCAATTCCTACCTCGAGTCACAATTTGCAGGCATAATGTCAGAGAGAAGGGGCAGCTGAAGACTAGTTATAATTTCACAGTGCTAGGTCACTGGAAAGTACTGGTTGAGTGATGTTAATGGCCCAGCTAAGATGATTTATACATAGTACACTAGAACTATGTGTCAGATTTGAAGTGAATTTGAGATTCAGGCAGGGAAGAATCTGCGACTTGATGAGTCAGCATGTGTGTTATGATTACTACATCTGCCTATCAATAAAACACTGGGAATATCTTGTGTTATACCTTTTTTTCCCTTGTATATGTCAAATCTTTCCAGGGAATATGAAAAGTTCACTGTGCATGTCAATAACAGCACTGCTTGTATGCAGAAAAATTTTATTGTCATTTGATACCAAAGACTGCTTTTAAGGACAACTCCCATGTGGGTGCATTAATTTCGGAGGTTTGCTTTGATGAGAAGCTTTAGTTATTGTGTGGTAGAGACAATTGCAAATTCAATTATTCTGTGTAAATATTATTATTGTGCCTTCCAAGTTAGCCACCTGTTTTGAGATAGTTTACCCATCTCTCAAGATTAACATATATCTTTGATGCCTGCATACTTCACTTTACAGCCATTCTCACAACTTTACTGAACTATTGGAACTGTGTGTGTGGGCGTTTTCTTTTGTTTATTATTATTATAAAGGGAGACAGACAGAAGATATGAAAAGTTGTTTGTCGAGAAAGATTCCAGCCCATCAACAGGTCAGATATTTGTGGAATCTGCTGTCTATTCAAGGAATCGATGCTTTTCTTTGGCTCTATCATCCAAGGCAGGCAAGAGTTCTGTCCTTCTGCCAATTGGGCATTTCAAATGCAAGGACGTGGTATGTTACTCCTTGTAATTGAGGTCTAGAGACTCATGAGGCATCTTTGGAACATGGGTGTGATGAACTGTTCCTAGTTCACTCAAAATGTTCCTCAAAACTACCAGCAGAGGGAAAGTTAGCTTCACACATGAGAAAATGTGCATGTGCACACAGAGAAGAGAATTTATTGCGATAGTGCTTGAAATAGTGATGACTCTATCCCATTTGCTCTTTAAAGGTTCATGTGCTCATTGACACTCAAAATGTGCCTACTCTCTCCTGACAGTGTGAGGAAGACATGATCATGGCTTCTTTGATCTGCATTTTGGATTTTGATTGTCAGAAGATCCTAGTCTGCAAATGGAGTTGGATTGTGGAAAGAAACTTCAGTTTGATACGGAGGTAGTTACAAATTTGAATTAGTTCTGGTATCGGGTCCCTATGAACTATATTCATATGATTCACTGTACTTGTTATTATTAGCAAAAATATTAGTTGTCTTGGGTTGGTGGAGCTAATTTCTGGAAACATCTTTGCATGGGTAGACTAGTGTGCTAGAACTCTGTGTGGCGTCTCATGTGATGGACTTTTTCTCCCTGCGCAGGTTAATATTGATTTGGGAAGATACCATCTTGCTTTGCAAGAACTTAATTTCAACTGTTTCGTTAGTGATAGTTCAGTGAATTACTTAACTGGAAAGTTGCCTTTCCCAATGTTGGATAAATTCATAGAATCTGTGGCCTCCATTGGAACTGTATCAGGTGATTGCTATAGTTTCATTTTCAGATAAACAGAGTGATGAAGCATTTCAATTGCTTCATAGTTCATAGAATTCTACCTGAGACTGTGTAGGATATTAAAGTTGCTAACCTTACCTGAAAGAATTTTAACAGGACTGATATGTCCTATTTGGAAAGAAACTATTGATTGGCACTTTCCCCTTTCATGTGGAGTAGCGTCAAGAAAATGATCTTGTTTTAAAGGCCTATCGTTTCTTCTCCTTTTCTCATGTAATGCTGATGAGTCTGTCACAGTATAGGTAAAATTCAAAGCTGCTACTGGTTCTCAGAGCATGAACTCATGGTTTCTAGCATGTCAAAGAACAGGTTCTGTGTGCGGATAAGCAGAGAGCATAGAACATTTGCGGAATATGCTATTTCTTTTCAATGGGAAATTTCTTGTGTTGAACCGTGCTCTTTAAGTCTACCTTTAGTAGAGACCAGCTTTTTTTTTTTTTCCTCAATTTGACTGGCCTAGTTATCTAGTTGCAGACCTGATCCGGGCCATATATTATCAGAAATGTCACAATCTTGATTGCAAAGGTACATGAAATTTCTGCCCAACATTTATCCTTTTTTTTTTCCTTTTATGTGTGAAAATGAAGGTAAAGTGAGCTTAGTAATAGGCCAGGTTACCGCTCTCTGCTGCGTCTGATCCTGGAGGATACTGTGCCTGATTTATCAGCATTCTTTGATTCTAGCAAATCCTCCTGATATAACTAATAACGTGGTTGACATTGATGAAAACACGACAAATTGCTCCCCTATGGATGCTTGGTGGCTTGAAGCCATAAGAGTCGCACATACTGTAGAAAACCAACAGGCCATGGAGTATGACCACAAGGCAAGGCAAGTCATCCACTTTACTTATCTATGCAAATATTTTAGGATCTTTTGACAGGTCATGGAAGACGAGGACTAGCGGATGGATTTAGAAACTAATACACCTCAGGGTGAGCTCTGAGCTTGAGTTCGACCATTCGAACATTTCAGAGTTGCAATTATTTGGGAGGAAAGTCGATCCGGCTTAGTTCTTCAGCTTGCAGACTTGAACAAGGGGAGCGTGTCATGGATCCTTTCAATTCAATCGCATCAGAAAAAGAGCATCAGACTGAAAGTAATCGCTGTGAAGATGTGGTTATTAACCAAAGTGCTCTGAGCTCCAATGTTTGGTTTGAAAATTACTTTTGCTTAGCAGACAATAGTCCTTCAGAAGAGGCATGTTATTCAAGACAAAACATTAGGCCGCGAATCCATTCCAATTGCTCACGGATGGCAAGAGTGTTATTTTATGGAAAATTCTTAGTTTATTATGCCACAAAAGTTGGAACTTGAAGATTTTCATTTCAGAAACCTCTCTGTTCTCGCTCGCTACCTCGGGTTCACTTCACGCGACGATCATTGATCTGAGAATAGGCTCTTACTATTCAAGTATTTCCATTATGTGCCATATTTAATTAGGTGCCTTCATGCTTTTATCATGGCAATAATTTTAGGTACAAAGCAAAGTTCTCCAATTAGTGGTACATTATCACCCTGGCACCTCACGAATTTGTTCTTCCTTTGGGGTTCATGGCTACAATAACTTTTTTGTATACACTCATGCAGGGTGCTGCATCTGTTACAAGGATAGCACCCAGTCCAATGCCAAAAACATTTTAAGGATAGGTAGAATGTATCCTAATGGAAGCAACATGTATCGAACTTTGACCTAATTCCTTTGTACATATACCATTCATTGCGACTTAGGTGTTCCTAGTACATAGGGCCCAATAGTGAAACGAGACACTGGACAACATAAAGTATGGCCTAAGAACAGGCGTTCACAAATATGAGGAGCAGTAATAACTCAGTCAAGACATCATACCCTAATCCAACGAGGAACAATAATAGAAGTGGTAAGATGAGTGGCACCATAGAAAAATGAGTATAACGAGAATCGCAATTCACAATACAAGTAAAACTCACCAACATGCACAAAAGTACAACGTACTCAAAGCGCATAGAGATAAACTCCAACCGTATTCTCAAAGTTCAATGAGGCTTTGAAACTTTGTTTCTTCAATGAAAGCAGACTCCAAATATTGCTCTTTCAAGAAAGATTCTCGCACTAAAGTGGCCATGGCAGGGTGCCCTGAGGGGACTTTCAGCTTGTTATTGGTGTGAAACTGGACTGCAGCTCGTAGTCTACCTAAGCTTTAGCTAATCTGGTGCATCAACATTTTATATTAATTCTCTAAAAATTTACTAAATGATATCATGCTATTATAAAAATTAAGGATGATTACATAAATGATCCATAAACTTAGTCTTAATATGAAATATGATCCCTGAACTTTAAATTTATTCAGTGTGATTCTTGAAACACAATGCTGCAATTTCTCCATGAAGTCAAGGAGTGTTGATCTTGCCCACATAGGTGCAATTAAGAGATGAAACTTGAATGACCTTGGATAAAGTACCACAATTAGTTGTCTACCAAGTTCTTCTTCAAATCATTGGCTTTTCTCAACCTGAAAAAGAGAAACTCGTTAGAGAGTGATAATAATAACAAATAAATTAAAGAGAATATCAACAGAAATGAAACAAAGAGATAAGCGCAAAATTCTTCATATTGACTAACCAATTAAGTGTTGGATGATTTAAAGAACAATACATTTGAGGTAGTTTGTTGGTTGTGCAATGATAATAGTAGGATTCAAATATAAAGAAAAACAATGTTGACGAAATTTTTATCCTTTCCATGAAGTAGAGTCCAATAAATTTAATGTGGTTGCGCAATGTGTTTAGTTTTAAAAAGAAGAAAAAAATGCAAATCACTTGGTAAACATACTATCCAAAAGCAAACATAATCTAAATTGCTATTGAAAAATTAGATAAATGTGTCAATTCAATCATACTATTTAAAGAAGAGGTCTACATTTGGGTTCGAGCATATCTCACCCTCGAGTGGCGCCCTCCTTAGCTCTACGACCTTGTCCGACGACAGCACCCCCCTCAGCCCCTCCACATCCCCCTGCTGCACCCCCGCCATCAGTGTCCCCATTTGGCTATTGTTCTGCGTGTGATACATTGCTGGTCCTGTGCATGGAGGCACTAGAGGGAAGGGCACTCAGCGTTGGTAAAATAAACTAATAGATGACTTGTACCATATTTAAAATATGTCAGTGTACACATGGATTAAATTTGGCATTAATTCTTGACTATTATTATTTTTGTTTATTAATGTCGAATATATAATTATAAAATAATCATTATGTCTTATTGAAACAGGTTAGAGTTGTGATTTTTATTATTATTTAATTTCAAATTTATTATTTTGCCTAACGGTTATTAGGTGCTCTTACAATCTTTGAAAGGTTGAGTGTATTTGAACATAGCTTCTTAACCTTTGGAAGGTTATATCTATTTAGACATAACTTCTTCATCTTTGAAAGATCGGATCCGTTCAAATATATTTATTGAACATTATTATTGAATACTTTTCATAACTTTCGATTCTCCTTTTTAGGATATATAGTCGCTATTTTCAATTGTTTCCCTTTGGAAGTTCCTTGAAAAATACCATAATTGCTTTATAGTATTCTTATTCGAGGCTTTGTTGTATTTTGGAAGATTTTTGCCAATAACCATTAGCAATGTTGTAGGTAGAGGTGTGTAAGAGAACTAAGAACTACTTAGAACCAGACCGGGCTAGCCCAAAACCGATATTTCCCATGGAGACTAATATGGTTTTCGGTTCCAATTTACTAGAATCGATGAGTACCAATTAGATTTCCGGTTCCAGGTTGCCTATTCGGACTGGACCGGTGTGTGTCAACATATATATATGTAGTTTCTCCATCAACTTTTTGTTTATTCTAATGATCCATTACTTAGGCTGCGTTTGTTTTGATTTCTTTTTTCTGTTTTTAAACAATTTTTTTGTTTTTTTGTTTTTTTGTTACTAGGAACAAAAAAGGAACAGAAACGCGTTTGTTTGCGTTTTTGTTCCAAAATTATTTTTTTTGTTCCCAGAAACACATCGGAACAAAAACAAGAAACAAAAAAAAAGTTGTTTCTTGTTTTTGGAACACATTTTAATAACACTTTTTTCTTCTTTTCTTTCTTTTTTCTTTGGCCGGTCGCCGACCTCGGCCATGGCCGGCGACCAGCCGTCGAGGGCCGGCGACACCGTCGAGGGCCCACAACCTCGCCGGAGCGTCGCCGGCCCCCGGCAAGGCCGAGCATCGTTGGCCCCGGGCGAGGCCGACCTCGCCCAGCTATGGCGAGGCTTAGCCTCGCCGGGAGCCAACAAGCCTCGCCGTGGCTAGGCGAGGCCGCCGGCCCTCGTCGGCCGGTCGCCGGCCATGGCCGAGGTCAACGACCGGCCAAAAGAAGAAAAAAAGAAAAAAATGAAAAATAAGAAAGAAAATAGAAAAATAAAATAAAAATATTAAAAAATTAAAAGAAATAAAAAAAAATTATGCAAATTTACCAAACGTGTTTTTTTGTTCAAAAATTGTTCCTTGAAACATAAATACTTTTTTCTATTTCTGTTCCCATAAACAATTTTTAAACAGAAATGTTACCAAACATACCCTTACTTTCTCAATCAAAATAAAATAAAGAAACAAAGAGTATGGATGAGACTGATTGGAAATATCGATAAATGTTGTGGTGCTTTGTCCTCATGATATAAAATTAAGAGTCAATGGCTGGTTTTAAAAATATAATTAGGTCTCTCCTTAGCTATCCCCATGATTAAATTATGTTGACGTGAAAAAAAGATGGATCAAGCGATTAACATTGTGAATTCTATGGAGTTAGTACTTCTAACTTAGAGTTTAATTCTCAATATGTTCCTAGTGTTGGGAAACCCTAAGAGGACTACACCATGACTTTCGAAGAAATTAAGTTCCTAACTAATGAGTATTGTTGATTTATTCCACCCTATAGTTTTCAATCCTTAATCAAAATCCATAGCTCGCAATTCAACCCAAATTTAAGGCCAGACAAGCTTTAGTGCTCTACGTAAACACTAGGCTCGTCATGATATTAATTGATGAATGCAATTTTGTAGGGATCATGAACTAGTTCCATGGACCTACTTGGGAATCAGACTAGACTGGACCGGCAGTCCAATTTTTAGGTGGATCCATGGAACCAACGAGCAATTCTTGATTTCAAATTTTCAAATCTGGTCCTTAATAGGCGGCTCCTAGTTCTAAGGTAGGAACCACCCACCTAGACCATGCTCACCCTTAGTTGTTGGGCAAATAATTCCATAAAAAAAAAAGTGTTATCATGCCTCAAAGTTTGATTCAATTCTTTTTTCCCAATCATTTTTCCTCAACATCCAGTGCATGTTGAGTGTGGGGAACATTAACTGAGAGAAAATAAAAAAAAGAAAGAAAGAAAGAAAAAAAAATCAAGATAATTTATAAAATTTCTCACATTGACATCATTTTGAGTAGAATCCTACATGTCATATTGATGGTCTTAACATAAGACGGCCTGCATTGACTAAAACTCCACATCAAGTTTTTCCAATCTAAATGGGCTAAATAAATAACATTAGAAAATCGTTAAAAGATTCAAGACTACACGAGTCAAATTGAAAAATTTATAACTAAATTAGTATCCGTACATTAGGTTTATGACTTTCTGGGTAATTTCTCCTAGAGAAGCATACCTTCATGCAATATATTCTATTTTAAAGATAGAGTAACACTCTATCTTCTTTTTCTTTTTGTCAAATAGAAATGCCGTTTCATTCATTCAAAAGCTATACATGAGCGAAGTTGATAAGAATCAATACATAATAAGTCCCAAAGAGGTAGGGGTTGCCTAGACATCTAATTGGAGGGGAGGTTCCTCTTCAGTTGGTTTTGGCAATCCAGTCGGCGATTTGGTTAGCTTCCCGTGGGCAATAGGCTAGAGAAACACCTTCTAATTGGGCTAGTAGTGCAACGCATTCCTCAAAGAGACATCTCAAAGCCCATGGGCTCAAACTCGGTTCAACAGTGAATCTAATGGTAGATTAATTGTCTGACAGAACATTCACGTGCACCACATATTCGTCCTTCTGCTCATATAGCCAGAGGTCACCGTTAGGGCTTCCATTTCGAGTGGAGAAGAATTTCATATGAATATATGCCAGGTGTAAAAAGATTTATTTTGTTAAGGATTTTGCAATAAATGCATCTACTACTATTTCAAATTTCATAACAAAAGTTCTATTAGATACTTAATAAAGGCTTCTCTTCTTTATTCTCTCCTCATTATTCTCTCCTCACGTGACATTTTCTTGCTCTCTAATTTTTTCTTTCCACGTCCTTTAACTTTTTTTTTTTTTCCTTTTTCAATTTTCTGCACAGAGCTCACGTTTGCCTCTTCCTTCGGCCCGCGAAACGAGTCAAAAAAGCTCAATGAAGGTTACCAATTTTCAAACCACTTGAGAGTACAGAATTCTGCAGAAACTTGTTGGTATTTTGCCACGTTGGAGGCAGATTAATTGATTAACAGGTCAAATCCAGCCATGGCTTTCTCTTCGTCCCAAGTGCACTTCACTCGAAGTCCAAGCACACAAAACACGGTTTTGATATAGCAAAAACCTATGAACCCCGGACACGTCGCCGGAGCTTCCGTGGCGTGTCCGACACGTGTCGGAGCATGTCGAGTGTCCGACACGCTCGGACACGCGTTGATCGCGTGTCGGACAACTTTTCTCGACACGCACGTCGGAGCGTGTCCGAGGGAGAGGGATCGTTGAAGAAGACGGAGGGTGGAGGCGAGACCGGGGAGTAGAGGCAACACCGCGACGGCGAGGGAGGGCCAGAGGAAGAGCAGGCGATCCAGAGGGCAGGGCCGCGATTGCGACGCTGCGATGAAGGGCCGACGGCGAGGCTTCAAAGATGTTCGAGTTTTCATTGATCTGCTCGGATATCTTCTGGTACTCCTCGTCCACGTCATCCGCGACTGATCGAGGTCAGGCTCTTGCACGCCGGAGACGGAATGGGGCCGGAGGTATCGTCGCCCTTGATTCTGCGACCCCCTTCTCCCCCAACGTGAGAGCGTGCGAAGGGAGAAGAAGACAGCTTGGGGGGGTTGATTGATGGGCGGCGGGAGAGCAGGTGGTGGCGTGGGTTGGGGATGATTGATGGGGGCGGGGCAGGGAGCAGGTGGTGTCGTGGGTGGGAGGGGAGAGAGAGAGAGTAGGGAAGAAACCGAAAGTGGGGAGAAAATATTGGAGAAAAGATTGGGTGCCCGGATTTTGGGGGTGGCGTGGGGGATTGGAGAGAGAGAAATGGGGAAGGGCAAATAATTTTTGGGGATGAGCCTATAGAGGGAAAAAAAGAGGGGGAAATAATTTTGAGACGTTTTTGAGGGGGAAAAAAAAAGTTATTTTTGTTATAAAAATAAATGAATTAGTTAAAAAATGATTTCAAAAAATAAAAATATTGAATGTTAAATAATGATAATTTTTTTTTTTTGAGCGATAAAGTTATTTTGGTTATAAAAATGAATAAATTAGCTAAAAAATGATTTAAAAAATAAAAATATTGAATGTTAAATAATGATAAATTTTGATGATTATAAAATATCATAGATTTATTTAATAAAGTTGATTATATATTTTTGTTAGTCATTAGTTTTATCCATAATTTTTGTTAAAGTTAAAAATATGTTCTCAAATATGGTTAAGCATTAATTATGAATATATCTTTCAAATTTTCTATGAATATATCTATTAATATTATTAGTGTAAATTCATTATAAGTTCTTATTATTTATTTATTTGTGAATTTGAATCAAATTAATTAAAACTAAAAATATTTATTCAATAATAACGTGTCCTAACGTGTCGGAATTTTCTATTTTTGAGAAATAACGTATCGGCGTGTCGTGTCATGTCGCATGTACATTCTACTTAGGCAAAAACTACAATTATTCGAGCTCACGGAGGCTTTCTTTTGCTTGTCTTCGTCAGTGTTAATTCCAGATTCTAAATATCTTTGGACTAGTGCGTCTCCTTTGCACAGTGAGTTCTAGCTGTTCTTGCTCCAATTCTTTTATTTTGGGCCTAAAAAATATATATATTAGGATTAATATCACAAAAAAATCAAAATTTATAATATATATATATATATATATATATATATATATATATATATATAATAAATTTATTTCAAGTTAATTTTTTAATCATAAAAAATCTAAATCGGTACATTTATAACAATTTTATTTCAAATTAATTTTTTAAACACAAAAACCCTAAATTGATATATCTGTAATAAGTTTACTCTAAGTTAAATTTTTGACAACCAAAAACCCCTTGTGATAAAGCCAAAAATCCAAAATTGATACATTTGTAATAGATACATCATTCGTTAAAAAAATCGCAAAACTAATATATATGTGACAAACGGAGGGTAATTTCTCAAATTGATATATTCGTCAACTACCACGTATCATCCAATTCAGTAATTTGATAATAAAATTGAATGAAAACTAATAAAGGGTAAATTTGTCATAAATATACCAATTTGATGTTTAAAATTAGTTTGTCATAAATTTATTATAAGTTTACCGGTTTATGATTTTTGTGGTCAAAAATTAGTTTAATATAATTTATTACAAGTATATATGTTTCAGATTTTTCATGATTAAAAAATTAATTTGAAGTAAATCTATCATATACATATCAATTTAAGATTTTTCGTAATATTAATTATGTATATTAAGTTAAATTTTTGCACGGAAAATAATGGGTTCCGTGCGGATCTCACCCCCATCAAATCTAAAGCTTGACCAGGCTTTAGCCATGGTAAATACTTGCTCCTTGCTGGTCGGTATTGCTTTAAGTTATCGCCCTTGTAACGGGTTATCCATCACGTGACATGGTTCATTGAATTTGTGGTTCATCTTTTATCATTTCGTATATAGTGGGTTCGTCCAACTTCTCTAAACCTAATGGATACGTGGTCCATTCCTCCACCATTTGTCTACCTCCTCCATTTTTATGTGGGGTCATCCATAATGATGCAATAGATTTGGCTGATCCATACTTTTAAAAGCTCGATTATTAAATGACAATCTCAGTGTCATCATTCAATAATTGAATGATGACACTATTGAGGATTGATTCTGACATCTATTCCCTGTTATTGCATAGACATATCCAAATCACATACCTATGTCGGTGTAGGCTTGTAGCATCACATCCACGAGCCATGCATGTCATTTGGCTTCGCATTAAGTGACCTTGACTTGCTCCCGCTATCACCCAGGCTCATGAAAATGTAAAAGAAGCTCAAGCAATTTGCCGAATATCATTAACTCAGGATGCGAAGAAGGGGCAAGCTTCTTGCAAGAATCGACTTCCCCAGAAAAAAGGCAAAACGAATTCAGAGAACCAAAGACATAGAATTGGTCTTGCAAGAAATGAACTTCTACGAGACGCAGAGAGCAATACAAGTTACGCAATGGATGGGGTTCTACTTTTTATGTTATTGTTATCACCAGCATCGCTACCGCTACTAAGTTACGTGTTCAAAAACGTCTTATAAACCAAATTTTTATGTTACATGTTAAAAAATTGCTTGTCAAAATAGTTAACTTTTTTAGATTTTATTTTGCGTTTGTATTGATACTACCAAATGATTCATTTCAAGATCACCCATTAATCTAAAATCTTATGTTTTATAAAAAATAAACTCGATTGCATATTATTATTCTTGATGAGAAATTATTATACATGATAGTAGTATATATACTAAATAGAATTTTGGTACGGAAATAATGATGAGTTCCATGTGAATCTTGCTCCACCCCAACTGACGTTTAGTGAACGTATTAGCTACTCGAAATACTTGCTCCTTGCTGGTTGATGCAACTTTTGTTTATCGTCCTTGGTATCCCATTATTTATCCATCACGTGATGTTTGTATTCATTCGTGGAATTTGCATTTCATCTTTATCATTTGGTACACACAGTGGACTCGTCAATCCACTCCAATTTTTCCAAAACCTAATGAATATATGTGGCCCATTCCTCCATTATTTGGGTGCCTCCTTTGCTTCATATGGGGCCATCCACAATTGTCGGCAGATAACTCACGAAATTGGAACGCTTGAGAATGTAACTCAATTAATATCAACAATACTTAATGATTTGACCAATCAAATCAATACTTTAAAAACTCGATTGTTTAATGACGACGCTATGATGGACTGAATTAACATTCACTCATGCATATACGTGTACGAATCACATGTTAGTGTCGATAGAGCTGCACATCACTGGTCGAAGAGAGAGCCGAACCCAAAACGCGTGAAGGACAAGGTTGACCCCCGGAAGTACATGAACAAAGGGAGTTTTCCCAAGTCATCCATGTCATTTGCATTGCATTGCTTGGCCTTGTTGTTCATGCTGTCACCTACGGCCATTTGAATGTCTTATGAACTGCATTTTTATGTTTCATTTAAGAAGTTTTTTTTTTTTTTTGGGTCAATTTTTGCAATAGGAAAGTTGCACAAATCGATAGAAATTGTAAGGAAAGTGTTGGAATCAAAGGAAATCAAAGGAAAATCAGAGCGATGACCACTGAAATTAAAATTAAAGTGCAAACAAAGAAAAAATAAATCACTAAGAAACTTCACTGAAATTGAAATATCTTCAGAGTTATAGACACATTGATGCTTAACTGGAGACATTGAAATGAAAGTTACACTATTATTTACAATGCACCTGAAGGATAGCAAACTCCAAAACTAAAGCTGAAATTTAGAGACGTTGGTTCAAAATGAAAAAAGTTTTGGAGGAAAATTTGGCAGTGTTTTGGCATAGCTTGAGTGTCCCCTCTTTCTTTGTTTTCTTTTTATTTGTACTCCTGGGATTTTCTTCGACAATTATTGAAATTCTTGTGTGATTCCCCATTCTAGCCACTCCATATTTCCATGATTCGCTCTATTTCCACAATTTTAGTAACTCCAAAGGCAATTGTGTCTCCTGCAAATAGACTGCCATTTTATTCATGACTTAATTTAATTTTGTAACCATTCTAGCTGCTAACTCAAACAGCTCGAGATACCCTTTCCTTAATCTGATTGAAATGGTAACCAATACACCTTAGATCGAAGTCAGGTCACACAACCTTAAGGTGACGTCAAACTGGGCCAGATTTATAAGATTCTTACGTCCTGTCATGCCCAATTATGAACACAAACATTTATTCTTACTTTGCTCAGCTTTAGGGTGGCTGTAAAAGTCAATTCCTTCGAAAATGAAACACCAACGTCCTTAGGTCATTGGCCTGAGAAAGCAGTCACAGAACGCGTCCTTTTGAGTATTGAGAAGTCCGTCGGATACAAGACTATAATTTTCTTCGTTGTGACTTCCAACTGGCGAGAGTAACTTGATAGAAACATAAACTAGAGTAGTGAAAGATTGTTAGTAATACTTAAATACTGGGGTGATTGTCCGATCAATCCTAAATTTATTGCACATATACTGATTTAGTTTTAAACTTTACAATTTTGCCAATTTTGTCCTGAAACTTTGAGTGAAATTTTAATGTAGTTCTTCAAGCCAATTTATTTACTTAAGAAAGTGTTAACCCATCGGTGTGTCACGTAGAATGGTCAGTGATAACTAGATGGTTGGCAAAATTTGACCGAAAGGATTACATTGTAATTTTGCACCGAGTTTTGTTTAGACTGAATTGGCATCCATATGATAAGTTAGGACTGATTTGGTAATTTTCTCCTTAAATGTTAAGACGCACTTTCATATGATAGTGAAGCTTTTACAATAGTTAGCAGGGATCTTACAAAGTTATATATGATATCAAAATAGTAGATCCTGAGTTATAATATTTCCAACCTGTTAATTATGTCCCTTATTATATGTTTCCACGCTTGGTCATAGCCTAAAGTCTAGCCTACAATTGATGAGAAGTATTATAATATTTAAATATTAGACAAAATATTTATCTAATAACTTAATTTTTAGAATAGCTGGCAATATCCTCACAAATTTTACAAACATGGAAAAGGAGTTGAATGGGGATAAAAACACCACAAATGTTGTACAAAATGTACAGAGCTAACTTGAGTGCCATAACTTTTTTTTCGACCACTTGGGTGTTATAGCTTCTAAAAACATTCACTTAAGTGTCATAATTTTAAATTGATCACTTGAGCAACATAACTTTTAATAGCATTTACTTAAGTGTTGGAAATTCAACATGACACAGCATTTGTGGCGAACGTTTTTAAAGATATGAGGCACTCAAATAATCGATTGAAAAGTTATATGGCAATTAAGATAAGTGTATTAAAAGTCCTAAAATTTGTCAAGAAAGTGTAATTGAGTCTTAAAATTTTTAAAAAATTCAATCAAATTATAAAACTTGTCAAATTGGGACAATCAACTCCATCCGTTAACTGTTGGAATTTCCTATAATATGGGCTTACATTAATTAATTGATTTTGTATTTTAAATAATCGGGTTAATGGATATTCCAATATTTGTTGAACCCTAAAGTGATCCGATTGAATTGGGTATTGGCTATCGCTACATTGCCTTGAAAAAGAAAAGAAAAGTGTAAGCGGTGTGTTTGATCAGCCCGTAATGGCCCCAGTTACACACTATTGACAGGTTTACAGGCCCCTCTCTAGCCTATAAAAGGGTAGGTTATACCTTATCGCCGATTCTTTAATCCCATTGACTGCTGCTATATCAAAATAGGTCATAGAGAGGAAGATTTGGTATTCCGATAGATCCCCGATTATCGAGTGATCTAGTTTTTCTTTACAAGCGATGGTTCAAAACAGTGACGCTTTAATTCCTCATTTGTATTTATTGATTCGGTGTTTACAATCATGTATGGATCCGTTTGTTTTTAATTGATTAATTGTTTATGACAATAAATTTTCTACATGTGGTATCAGAGCCGATCGTATATGATTGTAGAACCCAAAATTTTTTTATGGAAAAATTCGAAACCCTCCTCTTTGAGCTGAATATGGGCATTATTTTTTCGTGTATATTTTTTGCTTGATTAATCCCGTAACCATAGGGCTTTTGTTCTACACATCAAGATCTTTCCAACCATATATAATTTGCATAATTTCGTTGAGAATTGAGAGAGAATTTTAGATTTGAAATTCTAGGGTTTGTATGTGAAAAAGTTCTAGAATTTGCAAATTACATGCAATCGATTGATGTATGATGTAAACCCTTGCATGGGTATTGTTATATATTTGTTTTAGTATCTTTTGTTGTATTGAATTGAGTTATTAGGGTTTAAATTTAAGAAAACCGATTTTTCGGCCATGGGAGGTTTAGATCCGAAACTTTGAAGCTTGCATGTGGTGGATTTAGTTGATCTTTCTTAGTTTAATTAAATATAGTTAATTAAATTGATGTTATAAGCAAAACCCATGAGAAAATTTCATCAAAATCAAGTTAATTTGTGTTTTTAGAGCTTCGGGTCGAAACCGGGTCATGCGACCTGATTTGCAGAAAATTTGGGACCCGGCTGGAGGTTGAAGAAGACCTCCAGCCGGGCAGGGCCATCGAATTGGGCTCACGCCCATTAAAATTTAAAAAAAAAAGGGTCCTGTGCATAAGCCCAGAACCATAAACAAATTAAAAGGGTTCTGGGCTCACGCCCATGAACCGAAATAGAGAGGTTCTCGGCTCACGCCCAGAACCAAAACAAATGGGTTTGGCCCTTTTTTTTTTGTTTTAATTCGTGGCCCATCCGCATGGCTTGCGTGTGGGCTGGGCGCAGGTAAGGGTCCGCGGGTCAGGCCCTGCGATCCGATTAGGGCTGCTTGCGGGTTCTCGGCCCGCGGAAGTCCGAAATATTTAAATAGTATTATAATAAAATAATAATAATAATAATAATAATAATAATAATAAATTAAAAAAATTTGTGGCAAAAAAAATTTGTTGTTTGAAAATGTGCAATATGATCATTGGAAACACATGTTGTGAAGTGTTTCATATTGTTTGATGAATTTTGGGCATAAGTTATGGAGTTCCCTATTGATAAAAAATTAATATAGACAATTACTCGCCCAAAGGGAGTTATTGTGTATATTAATTTGGAAAAATAGCATGAAGTTTATTCCCATATTTAAAAGATGGGGATGTATAATTGAAAAATATTTATTTGCCCAAAGGGGATAAATGTTTTGAAAGTTATATGTAATTCCCCTCTATATTGATATATTAGAGATGAATGATGGGATAACCATGTGTAATTCCCCTCTATGTTGAGATAATGGAAATATATATAATTTAAAGGATTTGTCTACCCAAAGGGGATTGAACCTTGAAAATTATATGTAATTCTCTTTTATCATCTCTATATATTGATATCATGGAGATGTATAATTTAAATGATTTGTCTGCCCAAAGGGGATGGATCATTGACAATTATATGTAATTCTCCTTATTGTTGCTTTATAAACTTCATGCTGTGAGAAATAATGGTGCATTATACACTCTGCCCAAAGGGGAGTTTATAATGTACTAATTATTTTTGTTAAAATACTTATTGCCCATAATTGATCTTATTGCATTATGTGTGACAAAAAGTTATTTTTGTTGTAAATAATAACAATGCCATGGTTGAAATGTTAATTGGATCAAACTTTAAGAGATAGAAGCAAGATATAGAATTTGCTTTGGGCATCGTTGATATGGACTTGGCTCTACGTGAGGATGAACCTGCTAGGCCCAATGATCAAAGTACTACAGATCAAAATGCCCATTATGCTAAATGGGAAAACTCTAATTAACTGAGCCTCATAGCTATGAAGAGGTCCATTGCTAAGCATTTGATTAGTGGTTTGCCGGAAGATACGAATGCCATACAGTTCCTTGAAGCAGTGGGAGAAAGACATAGAGACTCAGATAAGGCTGAAGCTGGGAACTTGCCGAGTGAGTTAACGAACATGTGGTATGATGCTGCTATGGGTGTTAGAGAATTTATACTGAAGATGGTCCACATTCAGTCCAAACTTAAGGCCCATGAAATTGTTCTTTCTGAAAATTATATTGTGCATCAAGCCTTAAATGTTTTGCCAGCTGAATTTAGCCAGATTAAGACTGCTTATAATGCTCAGAATGAGACATGGAGTGTTAATGCCTTGATTGCTAAGTGTGTGACTGAGGAAGAGAAATTAAAGAAGGAAAAGTATGAGTCTGCCCACTTAACCACCAATGCCAAGTTGAGTTCATATAGAGGCAAATGGAAGCCTAAGGGGTCAAATGTTCATGGCCCAAAGAAATGGCAAGACTTTAGGAAAAATGAGAACTATGGGAGGAATGAAGATAATGATTTTAAATGTTTTCACTGCAAGAAGCAGGGTCACAAGAGAGCCAATTGCTACAAATTTCGAGCTTGGCTAAAAATAAGAAAAGAAAGTCACCAAGGGTCTCACAGATCTAAGAAGTCCAAGTCTGAGGGAGAAGCTTAAAGTTGGAAACAATACTGGAGTTGATGTGGAGCGCATAGGGACAATTGTTTTGAATTTAGATTCTGGTTTTTATCTAATTAAGGAGAAGACTGATGCTCTTGACATGTTTAAAGTGTTTCGTACTGAAGTTGAGAAACAATTGGGAAAAATTATCAAGATTGTCAGATCTGATCGCGGTGGTGAGTATTATGGGCGATATATTGAGGCTGGACAACAAAATGGACCGTTTGCAAAATATTTGCAAGACTGTGGTATTATTACTCAATATACAATGCCTGGGAGTCCTGAGCAAAATGGTGTAGCTGAACGGCGAAATCGCACACTCATGGAGATGAAACGAAGTATGATGGACAGTTTTAATTTACTTGAATACTTATGGGGTGATGCGATTAAAATGACAACTTATATATTGAATCGTGTATCTAGTAAATCGGTGCTGAAAACACCTTTTGAATTGTGGACTGGAAAGAAACCTAGCTTGAATCATTTACGAGTTTGGGGTTGTCCTGCAGAGGTGAAAATTTATGATCCTTCTCAGAAGAAGACGGAATCCAGGACTACTAGATGTTACTTTATTGGATATCCTGATCATTCTAAAGGATATAGATTCTATTGTCCTACTCGAGGCATTAGAATCGTTGAATCTCAGACTGCTAAATTCCTGGAATTAGATGTTGCTGAAAAGAGTTCCTCTCAATCTTTTGAAAGGGAAGAACCAAACAAAATGGTCTCTATTCCATTGCCCATCTTGCATGAAGATTCTATGCGAGATCCCAGCAGAGTGGAAATTCAACAAGAAGCAAATACCGAAAATATGGCGATAGATCATCCCACTACAAATGAAATTCCCCAGATAAATGATGCGGCTTCAAAAATGCCTGTGCGAAGATCACAGCGACAAAGAAGACCAACACTTTTAAATGATTATCATGTCTATCTTGGAGAAGCTGATTTTGACATTGGAAGAGTAGTTGATCCGACGACCTTCAAAGAAGCTCTTAATAGTGATCAGGCAGATAAATGGTTAGGAGCAATGAATGACGAGATGATGTCCATGTCAACTAATCAAGTGTGGAAACTAGTTGATTTGCCTGATGGGCATAAACCAATCGGCTGCAAATGGGTATTCAAAACTAAGAAAGACAATAAAGGCAACATCGAGAGATTCAAGGCAAGGTTAGTCGCAAAAGGGTACACACAAAGAGAAGGTATTGATTATAATGAAGTTTTTTTCCCTAGTATCTACTAAAGACTCTTTTCGGATAATCATGGCTTTGGTGGCTCATTTTGACTTAGAGCTTCACCAAATGGATGTCAAGACAGCTTTTCTAAATGGAGATCTGGATGAAGAAGTATATATGCAGCAACCTGAAGGGTTTAAAGAAGCTGGAAAGGAGCATATGGTGTGCAAACTTCAAAGGTCCATATATGGTCTCAAACAAGCATCACGTCAATGGTACTTAAAATTTCACAAAGTTGTGAGATCATTTGGCTTTGAAAAAAATAAGTTTGATCAATGCATCTACATGAAAGTAAGTGGGAGTAAATATATTTTCTTAGTACTTTATGTAGATGACATTTTACTTGCTAGCAGTGATCTATTGAATGACACCAAAAATTTTCTATCTACAAAGTTTGATATGAAAGATCTTGGGGAAGCCTCTTTTGTTCTAGGCATTGAAATTCATCGTGACAGATCTAAGAAGGTTCTGGGGTTATCTCAGAAAAGTTATATAGATCGTGTTTTGAAAAGATTCAATATGCAGACCTGTAAGTCAGGTGAAGCTCCTGTTGTGAAAGGAGATAAATTGAACATAGATCAATGCCCCAAGAATGATGTTGAAAAGGAAGTCATGAAAAATGTTCCATATGCTAGTGCAGTTGGCAGTCTTATGTATGCACAAGTATGTACCAGACCTGATATTGCTTTTGCTGTAAATACTCTTGGAAGATATCTGTCGAATCCAGGTCAAGAACATTGGGTTGCAGCTAAGAAGGTGATGAGATATCTACAACGAACAAAGGATTTAATGCTCGTGTATAGCAGAGTTGAGGACCTAAAAGTGATTGGATATTCAGATGCTGATTTTGCTAGTTGTTCAGATGATAGAAAATCAACTTCTGGATATATTTTTATGATGGCTGGAGGTGCTATTTCTTGGAACAGCACAAAGCAAACCTTGATTACGAACTCTACAATGTATGCTGAGTTTGTAGCGTGCTACGGCGCGTCAATTCAAGCAGTTTGGCTCAGAAATTTGATCTCAGAATTGCGTGTTGTGGACTCTATTGCTAGACCTATGGTGATCTACTGTGATAATACTGCAGCTGTGTTTTATTCCAAGCATGACAAGATTAGTAATGCGTCCAAACACATGGAGATCAACTATTATACTGTTAAGGACTTGGTAAAAAAAAAATAATAATAAAAAAAAAAAAATGGAGACGTTGTAATTGAAAATATCAGAACCGAGTCAATGTTGGTCGATCCTCTAACAAAAGGCTTACGACCCATTTTGTTTAAAGAACATGTAAAGAATATGGGTGTTTGAGAATCTTTTGATTTATTTTGTTAGTGGGAGTTATATAGTTTGTATTTCTGGATATTATAGTTATATGCAAACCGATAATGCTTTTATGATTTCTATTAAACCATTTTTTTCAATGATTGTTATTATTGATTCTATTGTTATTTTTTCTCCTGTTGACTGAGAAATGGAAGTATAAAACAGTATCTTTAAACAAATTTTAGTTTAAAGATGACTGGATGTCACTGATTATGAGATCTCATGTTGGATTGTGACATAATTGTGCAATTTCATGTTGTTTAGAAATCGCACTGAGGCAATTTCATGTTGTTTAGAAATTGCGCTAATGCAGTTTCATGTCGTTGAGAAATTGCATTGAGGACCGATAAGAAATAGTGTATATCTTGATCACATGTTGGCACTATTTCTTACTACACTACTAGGCCCATGATCCATGAAAATATAATACTTATTATATGTGATTATGGAAGGTCTTGTGTTGTGGTATTTTCTTAACACATTGATCTCCATAGTCCTATACTGAGGTTATATAGGATTGGATTGGTTTGAGATGGCATTATTGGAATATTATTTTTTAAAGTTGTGGCCACATAAAACAAAATTTTTAGTTATTAACCCGATAGTGTCTTTTTCAATATAAAATCTTTTTCAAAATAAAATAAATTAATTAATGTAGCCCAAGTGGGAGAATGTTGGAATTTCCTATAATATGGGCTTACATTAATTAATTGATTTTGTATTTTAAATAATCGGGTTAATGGATATTCCAATATTTGTTGAACCCTAAAGTGATCTGATTGAATTGGGTATTGGCATCTATTGTTAACGGGCCTAGTTGAGCAGCAAAGTGTAGGCAATTGTGTTTGACTGAAGCCCGTAATGGGAAGGGCCCAGTTGACACGCTATTGATTAGGGTTTGCTAGGTCCCCTCTCTAGCCTATAAAAGGGTAGGTTATACCTATCAGTTGCTTTAATCCCATTGAAAGCTGCTATATCGAAATAGGTCATAGAGAGGAAGATCTGGTATTCCGATAGATCCCTGATTATCAGAGTGATCTAGTTTTCTTCTGAAGCGATGGTTCAAACAGGTACGCTTTAATTCCGCTGTATTTATTGATCTCGGTGTTTTACAATCATGTATGGATCCGTTTGTTTTTAATTGATTAATTGTTTATGACAATAAATTTTGAACATTAACTCCATCCATACATCTTTCTCTTAATTTCGTTAGTATATTATGTGTATCTAATTTGCCAAGACTCTTCATGTTGTAGAATTTTGTGTCCCGGTTCTTGAAAGTAGTCATTTATGTATTTGGTAGATGGGCATGTACCTCCTATGAGTGTATGGTGATGTCTGATCGAACAGATATTGAACAAGACAAAGAATGAATGTGTGATCACTGGTGTCGATAGCAAGAAATATCAAATTCAGTTGACTTACCTAACCTGATATATAGCTAAAGTTCATCTCCATCGTTAATCACGTGAGCTTTATGATGGGACCACGTAATAAATGATTAAGACATAATCATCTACATCATCTATAAATCACTGAAAGAGACTGCAGCTTGTCCGTCCTTCACCTCCACCTCTGTGAGAGAGAGAGAGAGGAGAGAGAGAGAGAGAGAGAGAGAGAGAGATTAGCAAGCATCGAAGGTGATGAAGAACGGCCGGAGCGTTCCGGCGACCTCTAAGTTGGCAAAGGCAATGATAGTGTCATAAATGAGGTGGCAATAGAACACCTTGCTCGAGGAAGAAGAATGGAGAAAAGGGAAAAAAGAGAAAAACAAAGGAAAAAGATGAATAAGTAAAGTTGTCTTATCAAAGTTAGCTGAAAATCTAATATGCAACTTACCCTCTTAATTGCAGATGATTCTAATCAATAAAAAATTCAATATTGACGATGTCGCTGTTGGTAAAATAATCGGGTCGGAATCACATAAAATATTTATAACTATCAATAATATTATAGCAGTTTGAGTGAGGTCATTGAGCCCATGCAGAGCATATTGGTTGGCTTTTAAGTGACGACTTTGTAAATGGTATCACAAAGGCGGATAGGCTGGAATTGGTTAGCATTTTCAAGCCCTAGACATTTAAATAGCAAGGGAAAACTTGCAAGTGATTTTGAAAGAGACCGACAATGATCTCTTTCTGTCCATTCCCCATTTTCACCAGTCTAAAAATGGTACTGTCTTAGGGGGTGGAAGAAAAAGAGAGACAGAAGTGAAGTTTAGTTGGTGAAAGCTTTTTTTAAGCGTTATTCTCTCTTGTTGAAATATCTCACGTTATTTAATTAGGAGATTTATGTACTCTTCATATACATGTATTCTCCTTCCATCTATTAGTTTAAACTTTTCAATTGGACTTCATAACATGGCATTGAAGCCACTTTCTACCCCAGTTTATTTTGCATGTGGATCCACCAGCTCAAGTTTTTGTTTTTGTTTGGATTTTCTAATCTCTCTCTTTTTAATCTATTTATTTATTTATTTGGGTCTTTTCCTTAAGAAATCCCTCTTAGGGGGAAAATTGGCAGATAGATGTTCAAGCATATTGTTAAAATACTTGGCCTGTGCTTGGCGACTCCTTAGCTCTGATTCAGTGTTTGATGCAATATTGGATCGAGATTATAAAATTGGCTGCCAGATATATGATCCCTAGGGAGATCAGCGATATCCATACTACCCTGGATTTGAATCGCCAAATGAATATTTAAATAGGTTGATTCGCTTATGGCCGTGAAAGGGTTCGGTGAGCTACCTTTCAATTATTTATTCATGGACGTTGCAAAATACTATTCAAAGTTGACATGATACCTACTTGTATAGAAATTATAGACTGCACTTCACGATACAAGATAACGTATTTCAAATGTATGTCATATGTCTCTACGAGACATTGTTCAAATAGAAATGAAACAATGACATAAGAATGTTTATATCTCAATTGACAAAAGTTAAACATTTAGGACTTTCGTGGTACTTAACTCATATCTGAAATCTTACAAGTGAGCTGGTTTAGTTGTTAGCGAGTTAAATGAAAGCATCAATAATGCTAGGAGTGTTAAAAGTTTTATTTCAAATTTATTGAAAGATATAATTTGACAACATTTAATGTGTAAATTGTATGAGACACCCAACACCATCTTCATATAAGTATTTCGTTTAAAGTTCGAGACCTTATCCCAGCAACGATCTTTCTGATGCAAGAAGCCTCTATTTAAGCTCATCGTCCCACTAAGCATCAACCAACTCTTCACTCCAATTCTCCACCACCACCACCACCATGCAAGCCTCTCAACCTCTTCCTCCACCCCATTTAAGGTACTTGCGAGACGAGGACATGCCGCAAGCATTCAAGGACTTGTTCTCCTCTCTCCCTTCAGAAGAAGACTGGATCACCGCCTCTTTCCGCTTGTACCAGGGCTTCTGGCTCTCCTCTCGACTCTTCAAAGGCATCCTCACTTGCCAAAACCACTTCCAAGCTCACCCCTCTGATATCCTCCTCGTCACTAGTCCAAAATCTGGCACCACCTGGCTAAAGGCCATCCTCTTCACTCTTTTGAACCGTGCCAAGTACTCTGACTCCGACTCACAACGACGCCACCCTCTCCTAACCCAAAACTCCCATGACCTCGTGCCCTTCTTGGAGCTCAATCTCTATCTCAACCAAGAAAATCCCGATCTCACTGCTATAGCATCCCCTAGGCTCTTTGCCACCCACATGCCGTATTCCTTGCTTCCACAGTCAGTGAGGGACTCCAACTGCAAGCTGGTTTACCTGTGTAGGAACCCCAAGGACACCTTCGTCTCAATGTGGCACTTTGCCAATCGGATGAGGCCGGAAGAGAAGGGCCAGATTCCGATCCAGGAGGGCCTCGACAAGTTTTGTCGAGGGGTGAGCGTTTGTGGGCCTTATTGGGACCATGTGTTGGGTTACCACAAGGCGAGCTTGGATATGCCCGAGAAGGTGTTGTTCATGATGTACGAACAGATGAAAGTGGACCCGCATGTTCATGTGAGGAGGTTGGCCGATTTCCTGGGGTGTCCATTCAGTAAAGAAGAACTGAGAGACGGGACAGTGGAGGGAATATTCAAGATGTGTAGCTTCGACAATATGAGCGCATTGGAGGTGAATAAGTGTGGGAAGTTGTCGACAGGGGCAGAGACCAAGTGGTTCTTCAGGAGAGGCGAGGCTGGAGATTGGGTGAATTACATGAGTTCTGAGATGGGAGAGAGAATTGACGGTGTCATGGAAGAGAAGTTGCGTGGTTCTGGTTTGAAGCTTTGAGAGTTCGGTTTAATAGAAAAAGTATCTGCAGGCCATTGAAGAAGCGTTGTATTTCTAATGCCATAGGATGAAAGGTCTTCAGTGGCAATGTCGGTCGTGGCTCGGTCTCCATAGAGGGATGCTCCAAGGTTGTGATTCTAGTCTGCATGATTTGGCCAACACGTAGTTGTCTAATAAAAAGCTGCCATCCTTCTCCCTGGGAGCTTATGGATTTATCTTCTGTCGTTCTTTTCAATTCCTTTTTTAATTTTTGGTGATTGAAGCATCGGGGCATGTGGTCTTCTATAAGTGTTGTAGTTCAGTGAACATTCTAGTTCATATTTCGATGTCCTCAAACAAATTGAGTTGCTAAACCAAGGATCTTTGTGTCTTGGAGAAAAAAAAATTATCTATTTGTTAATGATAAAGAAGAAAGCGGCCATAAATAATTGACACACCAAGACCGAGTCTATACAGTTTGGTAGTGCACATATGGTATGGAGTAAACCTGTCAAATGGGTGGTTCTTGTCAAATATGTATGGATAAAAGATGGCCCAACCTAAAATTGACTTAATTTGTCGAGACCTTCCCAGAGGTGAATCATCAAAGGAAAGCTAATGAATAACTAAGCAAATGCTTAGGGTAGACTTTCTTAAGCCCATACAAATTCCAACTTTGTAGTTTCAATTTAATCAATTAAACATGCAAATCAATTCATTTTGGAGTAGCCACTAATGTATTACAAAATTAATTAGAAACTCAAGTATAATGTGAGGAAATATTTTACTTTTATGAATTATAGATTTATGGATCGGGGACTTGATCACACTAGATAAATCTAACATCCTTTTGCTACCTTTTTTCTCCTTATCTCAAAATATATTCGCAAGCAATCTTGATAAGCTTTAATCGTAAATCACTAACGCTCAACAATCAAATGCTACAAATAAATAACGAAATAATTTGAAAAACCTTGATGCACTAAGCATATCAAAAGCAAAGCTCCATTATCGTCCAATGCAAAAAGCATTCTGCAGGATGTTGACTACAATATAGACAATGATGAAAGTATGCAATGCTAATTAATTATTTTTTGGGGATTTTTCTTGTTAACAACTAAGCATGACTCAAATCAAACGCTATGACTATATGAGTTTTAATCTACCATGCATTAATGAACTATATAGAATTCTCAAATGTAAAAATAACCCTATTATTAATAATTATAATAATATAGATATAACCTATGTGCAATTCTAAGAACATGATTTAGTTTAACTATAAATTAATCCTATTAATTAAACTACGTGAGATATTTTGTATTTTCATTTTTCTTAGAAATAAAACACTAAACTCTAGGGCACTAACATGACCAAATGACTTTTATTAAAAGATGACCCAGCAATGCAATCCAATTATTGGTATTTTTTAGGGAGAGACAGATCTAGAAGTAATAAGTGTCCTCTCTATGGCAAACTCAGAGGCGGGAACGAGGAGCGATGCTGCACGAGCATTAGAAGGTGAGTGCCATGTGCTCCTGAGCATTAGGAGATTGAACCTCGAAGTCAAAGTGGTAAAGCGGAAGGATGAATGAAGAAGCCAACGACGTCTCTGCGTCAAATCTTGAGTACCGCCCGACAATCATACGATGGACTTACACTTGTGAATGTGCGACGGCATTCGGTGCTCAGTAGGTGTTTGTGAATATTCCTAGTGAACTATGGAAGTGAATACCGGTAGGATGGTCAGCCTAAACACTGACAACTACAGATCATGGAAAGGCAAGAAGCTTGATTTTCTTTATTGCCAGGAAATGCATGGTCCCATAGAGAGTGACAAGACTATTAAGCCTGATTACACTGATCCACTATGGTAGTTGCTAAATAGGCGATGTGCAGCTTTCATTTGAATTGACAGGTATGTTCGTTGATTTCTAGTGAAAGGGAGACAGACAGAAGATATGAAAAGTTGTTTGTCGAGAAAGATTCCAGCCCATCGACAGGTCAGATATTTGTGGAATCTGCTGTCTATTCAATGAATCGATGCTTTTCTTTGGCTCTATCATCCAAGGCAGGCAAGAGTTCTGTCCTTCTGCCGATTGGGCATTTCAAATGCAAGGACTGTTGGGGTTTCATGAATCATGTATAAGAAAAATCAACAGAATAAACGCAGCGGAAACAAAAATATATTTTACACATGATTCTCCTTAGGCGTTGTCCGTGCGTTTTAATCAAAAATCTATACATAAAAGGGAGTTAAACGAAATACCTCTTGAAGCGCGCTTTGAAACAAGTCGGTTCGGATGTTCTACAGTACGAGTCCCACAGCGTCGGACCTCTAGTTCAGACACACCAACAACGAACGTCGAACGGATGAGAGAACGGATATTCACCACTTCGATTGTGCTAGCAATCACGTGGAAACAAAACGTCGTATCCTTGATGTATAATAGTCACGGCCCGAACGAGATAATGCTCTTCTTTCTTGCGTCTCAAAGACACAAGAACACGCACACACGTTTGCTCTCTATTTTAGCAAAACATCTTTTCTCTAAAAACACAAACGCACGCCCACAGAAAATCTCTCTGTTTTTCCAACCCCTTTAAGTGTCGCGGAAACAACTCTTTTAAACTAAAAATATAAACCGATCAGCAACGGTTACTGATCGATGGACGATCAGCAACCGTTGCTGATCGTCCCCACTCATGCACGAACAATCGTGCATGAGCGGTTGCTCACACACGAGTTCGTGCATGAGCGGTTGCTCATGCACGACGACGTGCATGATGGTCAGCAATTGCTGACCGTTCATGCACGAATTCGTGGATGACGGTCAGCGGTTGCTGACCATCCAAGATTTCATGCATGTGCTTCGTGCACATGCATGAAGCTTTATATATATATAATTTATTAAAAAGTATTAATTAATTAATTAAATGAACACATAATTAATTAATTAATTCCTTTAGTGCATATATCTAACAATCTCCCACTTGCACTAAAGCCAACTTGTTTAGTATGTTAACATATATCCACTTTGGGCATGCGTGTGCATCATATGCAAGTAGGCTCGTGACTATAATACAAATTAAATTAAATCTCATTTAATTTAATTTCAAATCGACTCAATTGATTGCAGTAATTGCAAACATATTTGCAATAATATTTCTCTCTTGTTCCACGTCATCCTAGTTGTTTATGGTGTGTGACATCCCTAGGTTCATCACTAAGCTGGTAGTAAGACTTGTACTAACACTTTAGTACTTCCAAAAGAATTAATTGTCCCGATTAATCTTTTAGGTCCTACAAGCCACGATTGACATCTAGCAATATGTCATGGCTACCAGAGATAGTGTGAATGCTTTAAGAACATAATGAACCTGTCAGCTTTGGCTACAGTGTAATTCAATCCTCCGTCTTACTATGTCCCGATCAAACAAAGACCATGGAATATTTGTCAAGTCATTAATTCGATCATATGCACAAATCTAATTGACATGCATTTTATTTGAGACATAAACAATTTATTCTCGGTTACAACCCCGGCCGAGGATTTCAATACAGTGTCACAATTAGATCGCATAGGACATCATTATCATACCTTGCATATAACAAGGAGACAGATTCCATATTGCGCACACGTGTAACTTCGTATATGAACAAACTATGACCATCAGGTATAAAGACGGATCGACGACCCGGCATTATGTGCACCCGTGAACCATAGTTGTTCAATACACAAGTTAACACTGTGCCTCAGGTCTAAGGATTATTTACACAAGACCAAAGCATGAACAATTAGACATTGACCACGCTAAAAGCTTCCATGTTGCTAATCGTTCCATATGCGTCACGTTCAGTGAATTTGTCTAATACAAACACCTGTGTTCTAACTCAGGCATCATAATACCCAATGACATATGACTCATCATTCCCTTAAGTATCCAATACTTAATGGCGAAGTTAAGAACACACCGGTCTCAACAGGATTATTAATATCCACTTAATAATCCATCGACCGGGAACAATTTAAAGATTCAGTCTAACTATGAACCCGTCACATATATTCTTGACGTCTCAAGAATAGGTCTAGTTGCAACTGATCTTATGGAATCATTCATCAATATAAAATAATTGGACAAATGAATGAATACGTCATTGCCATTAATTAAATAATAATAATGAAAGTACAACTGAAATCCCTAATATGTAACTATTACATAGTAGCTTTAGGGCATACATCCAACAATTTCCCAGTTACACTAAAGCCAACTTGTCTGGTACCTCAAACCCATTTTATCAATATGTCTTTCAAAAGAAGACTGAGGTAAGGCCTTAGTGAAGGGATCTGCCACGTTTTCTGCTGAGGCAATTTTCTGCAAGGCGATATCACCTCTCCCAACAATTCTCTCGATGAGATGGAAGCGTCTCTCAATATGCTTGGACTTGGTGAGACCTTGGTTCCTTAGCTTGAGCTATCGCCCCATTGTTGTCACAAAACAATGTGATCGGTTGCTCAATTGAAGGAACGACTCCAAGTTCTAAAATGAACTTCTTCATCCAAGCGGCTTCCTTTGCTGCTTGAAGCAGCTACATACTCGCCTCGGTGGTGGAATCGGCAGTTATGCTTTGTTTGGAACTTTTCCAACTAACTGCACCACCATTGAATGTAAAGACAAACCCAGACGTAGACTTATAATCATTAGGATCCGATTGAAAATCGGAATCAGTATAAGCTACAACTTTAAATTCTCTTTCTCCATATATCAAGAATAAATCTTTAGTCCTTCGCAAGTACTTAAGAATATTCTTGACTGCTATCCAGTGTTCTTCTCCTGGATCAGACTGATATCTGCTAGTAATACTTACAGCATGCGCAATATCAGGTCTAGTACATAGCATAGCATACATTATGCTTCCAATAGCGGATGCATATGGTATCTTTGCCATCCGCTCTCTTTCTTCAGGAGTGTTGGGACACATCTCCTTAGAAAGACGGATCCCTTGCCTAAAAGGCAATAATCCTCTCTTGGAACATTGCATGTTAAACCGTGCTAACACTTTGTCTATGTACGTAGATTGTGAGAGGCCAATCAATCGTCTTGATCTATCTCTATAGATCTTGATACCTAAAATGTAGGTTGCCTCTCCTAAATCTTTCATGGAGAATTTCTGTGACAAGAATAGTTTTATCGATGATATCATTGGTACATCATTTCCAATCAAAAGTATATCATCGACATACAAAACCAGAAATGCAATTGCACTCCCACGATCTTCTTATATACACAAGGTTCATCTGGATTTTTGATGAAGCCAAACGATTTGACTACCTCATCAAAACGGATGTTCCAACTTCTCGGAGGCTTGTTTGAGTCCATAAATGGATCTCTTAAGCTTACACACCTTTTGTTTTTCACTATTGATTCAAAACCCTGGGCTGTTCCATATAGATGTCCTCATCGAGAAATCCATTTAGAAAAGCCGTTTTGACATCCATCTGGAATATCTCATAATCAAGGTGTGCAGCTATAGCCAACATAATCCGAATGGATTTTAGCATGGCCACGGTGAGAAAGTTTCGTCATAATCAATTCCTTCTTTTGACGATATCCTTTCGCCACCAGCCGTGCTTTTGTAAATTCCAATTTGACCTTCAACATTCATCTTCCTCTTGAAGATCCATTTACAGCCAATTGGTACAATACCATTAGGCAGGTCAGTCAAGGTCCATACCTCATTGGAATACATTGAGTCCATTTCGGATTTCATGGCTTCTAGCCATTTACCAGAATCGATGTCCAACATCGCCTCCTCATAGGTGTTAGGATCACCGGGTTGATCACTATCATTCACAATGAATAATGGTTCAATATGATCAACCGAGTGTCTATAACGAGCAGGTGGGCGAGACATTCTCGTACTTCTCCTAAGAGGTTGTGTATCGAAGCTCCCACCGAATCGAGATTGGTATCTCGAACTCGGTTGTTTGATACTTCATTATTTTCTTCTTGTAAGACTATTTTCCGACACCACTTTCTTGGATGAACCGATTCTCCAAGAAAGAAGCGTGCTTGCATACCAAAATTCTTTGGTCCGAATGAAAATAGAAATAATATCCAAGAGTTTCCTTTGGATATCCAATGAAGCGACCTTGTTCAGATCTTGCCTCCAATTTTTCCACTTTCAGCTTTTTCACAAAAGCGGACAACCCCAAATCTTAATATGATTAAGACTAGGTTTCCTACTATGCCATATCTCATAGGGCGTAGTTGGAACGGATTTGGACGGCACTCTATTCAGTATATATACAGCTGTCTCAAGGGCATATCCCCAAAGGGATATTGGCAAATCGGTGTAACTCATCATAGATCGTACCATATCTAATAAAGTACGATTTCTTCGTTCAGATACACCATTATGTTCTGGAGTTCCAGGAGGTGTCCATTGTGATAAAATGCCATTCTCTTTAAGAAAGTCCAGGAATTCAGTACTAAGGTATTCACCTCCTCGATCTGATCGAAGAGCCTTAATACATTTTCCTGTTTGTTTCTCAACTTCAGCCTTGAATTCCTTGAACTTTTCAAAGGATTCAGATTTATACTTCATGAGGTATAAATAACCATACCGTGACTGATCATCAGTGAAGGTAATGAAGTAATTATAACCACCTCTAGCAGATTCATTAATTGGTCCACATACATCTGTATGTATTAATCCTAATATGTCAGCAGCTCGCGCACTTTGTCCCACAAAAGGCGCTTTGGTCATTTTTCCTAGAAGACATGCCTCACAAGTTGAGTATGACTCAAAATTTGAAGGATCAATGTATCCATCATTACTCAACTTGTTAATTCTGTCTTCTCCAATATGACCTAATCGGAGATGCCAAACATATTTTTTTATTTGGACCGTCTCTAGGGCGTTTATTTGTTATGGCATTTATATCAATTCTATTTTGCTTATTGACATTGGTAATCGCATTACCGGACATTGTAATGGTATAAAGATTGTTGGTTAATAAACTAGAACCAACACATATTCTATTATGATAAATAGAACATACATCATCAGCAAAAGAAAATTCATAATTCTCTTTACCCAAACGAGGTACAGAGATGATGTTCCTAACAGCATTCTTATAATGCAAACAGTTCTTTAAAACCATTACATGTCCAGAAGGGAAACATAAACGAAAAGTCCCTATAGCTAATGCAGCAACTCTTGCTCCATTGGCAAACGTCAGGACAATCTCATTTCGCCCTAGCATCCTGCTTATTTCCAGATTCTGCAAAGACATACAAATATGTGAAGTTGCAGCAGAATCTAGAACCCATGAGCTGGATTCAGCACTAACCATAAGATTAGTTTCAATAAGCATAGACACCATACCTTCATAAGGTCGGTTCTTGGGCTTGACCTTCAAGCTCGCGAGGTACCTCTTACAGTTCCTCCTCCAGTGCCCTTTGACACCACAAGAATGACATTTTCCTTTATCAATCATGGGTTTTGGTTGCACAACAGTTTGGCAGGCCTCTTCCATTTATTCTTCTTTAAAATGGTCTTACCCTTTGAAGAAGAAGCCTTAGCCATAGCCACTACATTTGGCCTCGTGTTATGCATTTCCTTCTCATAAACTACCAGCATGCTATGTAACTCCGCAAGAGTTTTATCCATCTTATGCATGTGGAAGTTTTGGACAAAACCAGAGAAGGAATCGGGTAAAGATTGGAGGATCAAATCCACAGCTAACTCATTATCCATAACGAGATTCAGCCTAGCCAATTCTTCAATGTGCCGATCATTTTCAAAGCATGATCATTAACAGATGATCCTTCAGCCATCCTCATACGGTACAATGCCTTAGATATCTCATATCTAGAGGTTCGACCATTCTCATCAAAGTATTCCTTTAAGTGCAAAATGATCGACCCAAAGCATCTTCCATAGATTCATACTTCTTCGTAATTCATTATTCATAGAAGCAAGCATATATGACCTAACTTTTAAGTCATCGTCACGCCACTTATCATAAGTGACACGCTCCTCTTGGGTCCCACCCTCAGGAAAGGAGGTTGGCATCTTTTCATCAAGCACATACCCAATTTTTTTTGAATTGAGAACAATTCTCAAATTCCTCACCCAGTCAGTGAAATTGGGTCCAGTCAAACAATTCTTGTCAAGTATAGAAGCGAGTGGGTTTGTGGTCACCATTTTCAGAGTAATAATATATCTGTTGCAGAAAATAAATTGTTAGCCGTTGTATCTTTCAAAGTAACTATTTCATTTTGGCCTTTAAATGAAATAGATCCTCCCACTAAATTTATATTCGAATCCCATACTCCTTAAGATGGGAAGCGGTAATCTTTGTTGGGTAAAGATTACTAGTGGGGATTGAGTCCCACCAGTCCAAAGTCCACCTCACCTAACAGTTATTGGTGTCCTATGAACTTAGTGAGTGAACCAGCTTGTTCAACGCATCATATGCGAGTCCCAATCATAACTTCGGCCTCTAGACCATGAAAGCCTCACCTAACAGTTATTGGCATCATGATCATAGTTAAGTCTAGCCCATCGTCTCATGCAAGTATTGAAAACACAAATGATTCCCTCACCTGACAGTTATTAGAAATCATTTGGCTCCAACCCCACAGCATCATATGCATAATGGAGTGGTCCAATATTATAAATGGTAATTAACCCCTATGTATCCATAACCGGTTAGTTAACCACTATAATATTGGATCAAACCACGACAATGGAAGGCCACGAGTCCGAAACCCGTTTCGACTTAATGTTCTTTGTAAGGAGATTTGGGTCGTTATTAACGGTCTCACTTTGCACATTAACCGGTTTAACATGCACGATATCATAAACAATAAATAAATAGATATCATATAAACATCTATCCTATGTGGTGATCATGGAATTATGGTTCAATGGGTCTCGAGCCAAAGAGACCCATTTAGCCATTTTAATGTTTTAATTATATGGACCTGCTCTTCACTTTTCTTCAATCTTTGAACTCTTCAAAGACCGGGCCCAAAGAGCTCACCGGTTTAATGGCTCCTCCAATGGCTCCTCCTCTCTTGTAGTATTTACATCAACAATTGAAATACTAAACTATACTAAAAATTACATATCAAGAAAAATTAAAGTAAAATAAAAGGAAGGACGCAGCCTCCATTTAATAATTACATCCCCAAAAAGAATACTGTAATCATCATACATTCATCCATACAACAATCACAACAATTAGGATTTTTCCATGATCACCACCCTTCCTTACGAGCCATAAATTCAAAATTTAAAGCTCTGGAAGGCATGCATAAAATTCTGCATATCATTTGCAAAATATAAACATCAAGTATAACAAGTTACAAATTTTTGATTCAAAATTGATTTAGTTCTAATTTTTGCTTAGTTGATTAAATTTATCACATAAATTAATCAACTTCTATAGGCCACATAAAAGGTAAGAGAACCGATTCTCTTAACAAAATAAATTGGCCATTAGAACGCAAAAATATATTTGAACTACAAATCAATTAAACGCATGAAAACGCCTAAGGTTGGCTCTGATACCACTGTTGGGGTTTCATGAATCATGTATAAGAAAAATCAACAGAATAAACGCAGCGGAAACAAAAATATATTTTACACATGATTCTCCTTAGGCGTTGTCCGTGCGTTTTAATCAAAAATCTATACATAAAAGGGAGTTAAACGAAATACCTCTTGAAGCGCGCTTTGAAACAAGTCGGTTCGGATGTTCTACAGTACGAGTCCCACAAGCGTCGGACCTCTAGTTCAGACACACCAACAACGAACGTCGAACGGATGAGAGAACTTCGGATATTCACCACTTCGATTGTGCTAGCAATCACGTGGAAACAAAACGTCGTATCCTTGATGTATAATAGTCACGGCCCGAACGAGATAATGCTCTTCTTTCTTGCGTCTCAAAGACACAAGAACACGCACACACGTTTGCTCTCTATTTTAGCAAAACATCTTTTCTCTAAAAACACAAACGCACGCCCACAGAAAATCTCTCTGTTTTTCCAACCCCTTTAAGTGTCGCGGAAACAACTCTTTTAAACTAAAAATATAAACCGATCAGCAACGGTTACTGATCGATGGACGATCAGCAACCGTTGCTGATCGTCCCCACTCATGCACGAACAATCGTGCATGAGCGGTTGCTCACACACGAGTTCGTGCATGAGCGGTTGCTCATGCACGACTTCGTGCATGATGGTCAGCAATTGCTGACCGTTCATGCACGAATTCGTGGATGACGGTCAGCGGTTGCTGACCATCCAAGATTTCATGCATGTGCTTCGTGCACATGCATGAAGCTTTATATATATATAATTTATTAAAAAGTATTAATTAATTAATTAAATGAACACATAATTAATTAATTAATTCCTTTAGTGCATATATCTAACAAGGACATGGTACGTTACTCCTTGTAATTGAGGTCTAGAGACTCATGAGGCATCTTTGGAACATGGGTGTGATGAACTGTTCCTAGTTCACTCAAAATGTTCCTCAAAACTACCAGCAGAGGGTTTTTTTTATGCCTTTGTATCATTTGAGAAAGTTAGATTCACACATGAGAAAATGTGCATGTGCACACAGAGAAGATAATTTATTGTGATAGTGCTTGAAATAGTGATGACTCTATCCCATTTGCTCTTTAAAGGTTCATGTGCTCATTGAAACTCAAAATGCGCCTACTCTCTCCTGACAGTGTGAGGAAGACATGATCATGGCTTCTTTGATCTGCATTGTGGATTTTGATTGTCAGAAGATCCTAGTCTGAAAAATGGAGTTAGATTGTGGAAAGAAACTTCAGTTCGATACAGAGGTAGTTAAAAATTTGAATTAGTTCTTGTAACGAGTCCTTTTATGAACTATATTCATATGATTTGCTGTACTTGTTATTATCAGCAAAAATATTAGTTGTCTTGAGTTGGTGGAGCTAATTTCTGGAAACATCTTTGCATGGGTAGACTAGTGTGCTAGAACTTTGTGCAGTGTCTCATGTGATGAAATTTTTCTCCCCTGTGCAGGTTAATATTGATTTGGAAAGATACCGTCTTGCTTTGCAAGAACTTAATTTCAACTCTTTCATTAGTGATAGTTCAGTGAATTACTTAACTGGAAAGTCGCCTTTCCCAATGTTGGATAAATTCATAGAATCTGTGGCCTCCATTGGGACTGTATCAAGTGATCACTATAGTTTTATTTTCAGATAAACAGAGTGATGAAACATTTCGATTGCTTCATAGTTCATAGAATTCTACCTAAGACTCTGTAGGATATTAAAGTTGCTAACCTTACCTGAAAGAATTTTAATGGGACTGATATGTCCTATTTGAAATGAAACTATTGATTGGCACTTTCCCCTTTCATGCAGAGTAGCGTCAAGAAAATGATCTGGTTTTAAAGGCCTATCGTTTCTTCTCCTTTTCTCATGTAATGCTGATGAGTCTGTCACAGTATAGGTAAAATTCAAAGCTGGTACTGGTTCTCAGAGCATGAACTCATGGTTTCTAGCATGTCAAGGAACAGGTTCTGTGAGTTGATAAGCAGAGAGCATAGAGCATTTGCGGAATATGCTATTTCTTTTCGATGGGAAATTTCTTATGTTGAACCGTGCTCTTTAAGTCTACCTTTAGTAGAGACTAGCTTTTTTTCCCTCAATTTGAGTGGCCTAGTTATCTAGTTGCAGACCTGATCTGGGCTGTATATTATCAGAAATGTCACAATCTTGATTGCAAAGGTACAGGAAATTTCTGCCCAACATTTATCCATTTTTTTTTCTTTTATGTGTGAAGGTAAAGTGAGCTTAGTAATAGGCCAGGTTACCGCTTGTTGCTGCGTCTAATCCTAGAGGATACTGTGCCTGATTTATCGGCATTCTTTGATTCTAGCAAATCCTGCTGATATAACTAATAACATGGTTGACATTGATGAAAACACGACAAATTGCTCCCCTATGGATGCTTGGTGGCTTGAAGCCATAAGAGTCGCACATACTGTAGAAAACCAACGGGCCATGGAGTATGACCACAAGGCAAGTCACGTAATCCACTTTACTTATCTGTGCAAATATTTTAGGATCTTTCGACAGCCCACGGAAGACGAGGACTCCTCAGGGTGAGCTCTGAGCTTGAGTTCAACCATTTCAACAGCTCAGAGTCGCAATTATTTGGGAGGAAAGTCGATCCGGCTTAGTTCTTCAGCTTGCAGGCTTGAACAAGGGTAGCGTGTCATGGATCCTTTCAATTCAATCGCATCAGAAAAAGAGCATCAGACTGAAAGTAATCGCTGTGAAGATGTGGTTATTAACCAAAGTACTCTGAGCTCCAATGTTTGGTTTGAAAATTACTTTTGCTTGGCAGATAGTAGTCCTTCAGATTGTTCAAGACAAAACATCAGGCCGCGAATCCATTCCGATTGCTCACGGTTGGCAAGAGTGTTATTTTATGGAAAATTCTTAGTTTATCAGGCCACAAAAGTTGGAACTTGAAGATTTGTCATTTCAGAAACCTCTCTGTTCTCGCTCGCTACCTCGGGGTCACTTCACACGACGATCATTGATCTGAGCAGAGGCTCTTACTGTTCAAGTATTTCCATTTTGTGCCATATTTAATTAGGTGCCTTGATGCTTTTATCATTGCACCCATTTTAGGTACAAAGCAAAGTTCTCCAATTAGTAGTACATTTTTGCCCTTGCACCTCACAAATTTGTTCTTTCTTTGAGGTTGATGGCTACAATAACTTTTTTGTATGCACTCATGCAAGGTGCTGCATCTGTTACAAGGATAGCATCCAGTCCAATGCCAAAAACATTTTAAGAATACGTAGAATGTATTCATGTCTCGAACCATCATCTAATTCCTTTGTATATATACCATTAATTGCGATTTAGGCATCCCCAGTACATAGGGCCCAATAGTCAAACGAGACAAGTGGACAACATAAATTATGGCCTGAGAACAGGCGTTCACAAATATGAGGACTAGTAATAACTCAGCCAAGACATCGTACCCTAATCCAAAGATGTACCCTAATCCAAAGATGAACAGTAATAGAAGTGGTCAGATGATTGGTACATTAGAAAAATGAGAATAAAGAGAATCGCAATTCACAATACAAGTAAAACTCACAAACATGCACAAAACTACAACATACTCAAAGCGGACAGATACATACTCCAATCTTATTCTCAAAGTTTAATGAGGCCTTGAAACTTTGTTTCTTCAATGAAACCAATGTTCTTTCAAGAAAGATTCTCGCACTAACGTGGCCATGGCAGGGTGCCTTGAGGGGATTTTCAGCTTGTTATTAGTGTGAAACTGGACTGCAGCTCGTAGCCTACGTAAGCTCAGCTAATTTGGTGCATCAACATTTTATATTAATTCTCTAAAAAATAAACCAAATACTATTCTGCCATTATAAAAATTGGGAATAATTACATAAATGGTTCATAAACTGGGGCTCCATATGAAATATGATCCATAAACCTTAAATTTATTCAATTTGATCTTTGAAGCACAATGCCCAATTTCCTTATGAAGTCAAGGAGGGTTGATCTTGCCCACATAAGTGCAATTAAGAGATGAAACCTGAATGACCTTGGATAAAGTACGACAATTAGTTGTCTACCCGGTTCTTTGTCAAATCATTGGCTTTTCTCAACCCAAAAAGAGAAACACTCGTTAGAGAGTGATAATAATAACAAATAAATTAAAGAGAATATCAACTAAAATCAAACAAAGAGATAAGTGCAAAAATCTTCATAATTGACTAATATTAGGGGTTGGATGATTTGTAGAACAATACATTTGAAGTAGTTCATTGGTTATTCAATGATAATAGTATGATTCCAATATAAAGAAAAACAATGTTGACAAAATTTCTATTCTATCCATGAAGTAGAGTCCAGAAAATTTAATGTGGTTACGCAATGTGTTTAGTTTTAAAAAGAAGGAAAAGAATGAAAATCACGTGGTAAACATATCATCCAAAAGCAAACTTAATCTAAATTGCTATTGAAAAATTAGATAGATGTGTCTATTCAATCATCCTATTTAAAGAAGAGGTGTCTGCATTTGGGTTCGAGTGTATCTCACCCTCGAGTGGTGCCCTCCTCAGCTCTATGACCTTGTCCGATGATAGCACCCTTCTCAGCCCCTCCACATCCCCCTGCAGCACCGTTGCCACCAGTGTCCCCACCTGGCTGTTGTTCCACAAATGATGCATCACTGATCTCGTGCAAGGAGTCAGTGAAGAGAGCGGTGATCGAGGGAAGGGCACTCAGCGTTGGTAGTTTATTTGCCAAACAAACTAAAGAGGTGTCTTGCATCACATTAAAAAATACGTGGACTAAATTTGGCATTAATTCTCAATTATTTATTTTTATTTTTATTTATTAAAATTCGAATTTATAATTATAAAATAACCAATGTGTCCTATTGAAACAGTGTGAGTATTCATAATAGATTAACGATTATTTTATTATTATTTAATTTTTTAATTTATTATTTTTGCTTAATGATTATTAGGCACTCTTACAACTGAAGCTAAGGATCAAAGAGACCTTTCTTTTGTAAGTCTTGAACATTTGCATCTTTTGTTGCGGTCCTAAGATTAATATGGAATTTGGACGTGATCCCGGTGAAGAGGGATAGAACTATGGAGACTAACCGAGTGCGGGCAAAAGGAAGCAGAGGGAGTGAGACCTGATGTGCTTCAAACCTAAGAGGGGATCCTACGAAAAGAGGCAAAGCAAGGGGTGTAGCTTCAAGTTCAAGAAACAGCGAAGATATGAGGTTAGGTAGGCACGCAGCTTTTAGTTCAAGAAAGGGCAAGGCATCGAAGATGGGAAGAAGAATAACTTCAAGTTCACAAAGCAACGGGATTTTGAATATGGAAAGGGGTAAAAGTTCAACTTCAGGAAAGGGCACAACTTGGAGTTCAGAAAGGGGAACGACTTTGAGTTTAGGAAGGGGCAGAGGCTCTACCTTAAAGGTCCAAGTTCAAGAAGGGGCATAACTAAAAAGGGCACAACAAGCATCGAAGCAAGTGGAAGATTTAAGCTACTATGACATATTTAGTAGATATGCATGTTCTTCAATCTCTGTGCAGGCAATGCACACTTACTATTAATTTGTAATTGATATGTATTATGGGGTCATCATGTAATTATGTTATTTTATGTTCTCGGACTGTAACTAACTGATTTTATAAATATATATCTTGCAATCCTAATTGGGGTCAAACCACCACGAACACTCTTTTATTATTCTCTCTACTCTCTGTGACTCTTCAAACTCTACCTTTCTTGGGACCAAAAGAAAGAAGAAAAACTCTACCTTTTGAAGGAGACTCTAGGCTAATATTTTTAGGTACAAAATTTCTTCAGCTTTTCCTACCTAAAACCAACCAGTGGTCATGGATGTGGATCATCTGCTCCTCCCATGAGCTAATATGTTGTCTTAGTTCTGTTACAGGTGTTTCCGATTCTTCTTTTCTTGCCTCTTCCCTAGTTTAATTCTCATTCTGTTAAGTTGTTTATCTAATAACTGCAAAGAACAAATTACTTTAATTATCTTATTTTCTTGCTACGTTTATTTTTTCTAAAACAGCGGGTTTACTCCAATATTCTTTTTGGCCATTCACCATTTGTGGTATTGCTTTAATGTTCTCTCCTAATTTTGATCCAACTATGGGAGAATGATTGATATTTGGAGTTCTTCATATGCCATAATGTAAGTTGTATAGTGATTTTCTATGTTATTTGTACTTCCTTCTTTTACTCTACGTAGAAACCAATGGAAGAATGTCATATTTACTTTATTTTATTTTATTTCAACATCCCTTTTGAAAATAATTGAAAAGTTGCATCATTTCCAATTACTAACATCGTTTTACCAACTACCTTAATTGCATAATCTATATATTAAAAGGTTCCTCTTTTCTTATATACCCAAAGTACATCTATTTGTGGTATATTCCAATTATCTAAACTTTTCTCAACATATATTATTGTTAATTTCTTATAATTCTTAAACTTATTTTGCATATATTTCCTGGGACTAGAACCTACGTATGGAATAAATATAACTGCCTTCAAACAAATTACTAATATTAGTCTTGTCGTGTATTATCTATTCAAGGATTTATAACATTTTCTTGTCCTAACATAACTTTTAACCTCCTAGTAGTTACTTTCATGGGTTACGGGACTTGGTGATAATCAAATGTGACCAGACGCTAATTGTTGTTTGTTTATCACTCGTTATAGTTAACACTCGAAATTTCCTAAAATTATATAATGGCGGACAAAAAGTAAGGAATGGATATTAGTCCTTTCCAAGAAAATGTAATTTTGATGGCAATTCTGTAAATATTTAGAGCTATGCAGAGTGAAAAAGTGATAAAAAGATTAAGTGTTTTGATAATGGCTAACGATTGGCCAATATATCCCAACTACAAAAGTTTGGTGCTTTTATTTGTCCCTCATTTATTGAAAAAGCCTGGTGCAATATGGTATGACCCTAACTATTCTTTGAATTTGCAACTCATGTCATGATCTACCGAAGGCTCCACCAAGAGCTTCAAAGCGTCCACGTTATTATGCTTCCCCCACAATGATGAATGGCATCATCGTTTTCAGCCCTATCACGCGTTGCGCTCGGTCTTGCTCAAACCAACTTCGTGAAATATCAGATTGGCCTTTCCACAGCCACCATATCAAGAGGATAAAGACCTCCACCATGATCCGAACGAGAATCAGTGGATCATCTCTTAGCAAGGGCAGCAAGGAAACTGTGTCTCCTTTAACCTCCTATTCATACAGTCTCTTCTTCATTTTCGATCTGGATACAGACCTGAGCTTCATTACAAGACAAATATGTCTTGCTATAAGATGGCAGTGAAAGTCAACTCCTGATTCCGAAATTAAATATCAGCTCCCTTGGACCTCAGAAATCCATCAAATTTGTTGAACGCTAAAAGTCATTATTGATTAATGAGCTGTCGTTGGTTAGTCCGTGAACTCCTGGAGCTGTCGTTCTTTCAAATTCTGCACAAACTACTTCATAGAAGTGTAAGACTAGAATGTGAAATAATTTCAATGGTACATTCAGAGTAGAGGAAGAATTTGCTATCTGAGAAAGTCAACTCAGACTTGGTTTAAATTACCTTTAGAACTCATGCATTGTCATTGTTTGTATGATTTATCATAAACACATTGTTGATACAAGGAAACAAGCCTGTCATTTTTCTTCATAAGTCACAAACTAAATCTCATTCCTCTCCGTCTAGGGCTTGTTGTGACCTCTTTGAGCCCTTACGTAGGCACAAAGGTTAATAAATTGCTAAAGTCTAGGCTTAATTCAGGCTCTCCTAAGCTCACTAATTTGTGACTTATGATCTAATTTTTTAACCAACAAGTTATTTTCATTTAGCAGTCATCACTAATCGATTTGTAATGAATCGACTAGAAACTCAAGTAAAATATTGAAAGAAATATTTTACTCCTACACAACCAGAGAAATTAGGATCGATGACTTAATTATACTAAATAATGAACTAATGCCCTTTCGGTATATTATTTTATTTAAACATCAAGTAAAGTATTTATGCAGCATTTTATATCAATCATGGGTTCTAGGATTTAATTCCTGACCAACCTAAGAAAATAGCTATTCATGCATCACAAGGGCGTAATTGGAATAAAGAAAAATATGCAAACGGCAATCCAACATTTGCTTACAATGATTTCAATACAATCTCTTCTTTTGTTTTCTTTTAAAGATTTTCACATATATTAAGGAAAAACCACTCAAAGGCTATTTTAAAGCTTTTTCTGATTTCTTCGGAAAAAAAAAAAATTTATGGGATTTTTTTAAAAATTAAAAAATAATATATTATATTATATAAAAAGGAATCCAGGTCGGGTCTCCGCACCTGGTCCGGTCCGAGACCGACCCGGACTCGCCAGCCCAGGTCTCAGGACTCGGGCCCTTGACCGGGCTGGGCTCAGCAAGTTGGACCCAGTTCGGCCTGAAGAAAAACATTAAAAGGCAAGCAGGTAGCCCAATCCGAGAACATTCCAAACCAGAATTAAACTAATTCAGCCCAAGCCGTCATCTCTTATTCTAGGCCCACTACGCCTAGTCCCAATGAGCCTAACAAAAGCCGATTCATTAAATCCACACAAACCTCCCCAAGCCCACTCATTCCCTATTTCAGCCAGCTCAAGAACACTCAAACCCTACACAAGCCCAGCACGCCGCTCTTGGTTTTGCGTGCTCGGGGATGACCAGAGACGAGCAGCCTTGAGCTGGTCCGTCATTCGCTCACGCCGACCCGAGAGACCAACTCGCCACCCCACTTTTGCGATTAGCCGCAAAAGTCGTTGATCCCCAGAAAACTCGTCCTCGGCCATCAACGGATAAGCGCTATCGAAGCAACACGCATAGGAGTATGCCAAAGAAGCGGCCATGACAGCCCCGATCAACGAGATAAGGTCTCGCCCAGGACAAACTCAGTAACTGAAGATCAAAATAATGTTACGTGAGCTTCGGGAAAGGCAAAAACAGCGGCTATTCTTACGGAGCCGTCTCGAGGACGTTTTATCGAACACTTAATACACGCAAACTGAGGGGCAAGGAGCGAGGACGATCGAGCCCGAGCTCGAGCCGGGATTCCGAATGAACTAAATACCAGTCCCTCAAAACCGCAGCGCGCACACATATGAGGCCAGAACTCGCGCGAACCGGAGAACGTCAGCCCGGTCCGGCGAGCCCGAAACAGAGCACAAAAAGGGGTACGAGCGTTCGGATGAAGGAGCCCTATCTGTCTCGGCGGCGTCGGACGGTGGGCGAGCTCAGTAGATCGGGCTACGTTCGTCCGCCTCGAGCGTCTCCGAGCCGGGATCCTCGGGAAATCGACGCCCGAAAGAAAGGCGAACGAAACCGAACCAAAATCTACCGTGAGCTCGGCTCGGGGAGAGGGGTAACGTCGGTGGGTCGTCGGCCCAGTTTCGAGTGTGTTTGTCGACGGAGAGCCCTCGCTCACTACTAGTCTCTCGCTCGGCTCTCTCCGCTCACGGTCTCCCTCTCGCTCGGATCTCTCCTCCCTCCCTCCCCCCCCCCTTCCTTTTCCCTTTCTTCTTCTTATTGAAGGGCCAAAATGGAAGACGAGTTCTCAGGAGCACGTTATACGCTCAGGATAACATTCAGAAAAATTTAGGTGTCGGCTGGTTCATTTAGAAAGTCGACTTTGTTTTTATTTTCTCAGTGTTTCTTAAGCAAAAATACTATTTGAATGCACCGAGACATAAACGTTCATTAAACGTAGATATTATAGACAATGTTAGGAATTTTCAGGTGCTATTTGTTCGTTTGTTCCACTAGGCATACCTTTCACCTGTAGGTGTGTAGCTGAAACGCGTGGACTCGTTAGAACTAACAAAGATAACAAATAATTCGAGAAAAGAAAAATGATACATCGGTCCCCGGTAGCATTTCGAAGTAAACTTGCCCTTCTTTTTCAAATACGGGACAATGCCATTGATATATATTGGACCTTAGCAATTTTATTAATAAAAGAAGAATGAAGTTTTAAATGGAAGAGGTATGGATTCGTTGAACACCAAATTTTCCTCAAATAATATAAATTAATGATATATAGATACGTGTTGATTGTGAATAACAAAAAAACTTCTCTTTTCAAAATAATGAATTCTATTAGCGGTTGAAATGTAGCTCGAAATTTGACTTTGTTTTTATTTGAATGTGAATCGAGATTAAAGTTTGAGACATTTGAAGCAAGCCAAAAGGTTTAGAATGCGTGACGATACATTTTAGATGTCCTAAATCAAGTGGTGGACATCCGAATTAAACGGTGAGGCAAGACAAGGCTACTATGGATACGAATTGCGGATTTGGATGTCTAGAGGAAAGATTGGAAAATTGGCTAGACTCACTGGATATTCATGTGGCGTCTCAAATTTCTGTCTAGTGTATTAGCAAGCCATGTAGGAATTTAATTTTTCGATAACCAAATTTAGTGAGTGAATTAGGGACAAAGACATTAGCATATGCCTTGTACGGTTTACGTATGCGCCCAAAGTTGCACCTTAGGACATAATTAGTCTTTTAATACACCTATATATATTATATATGTGGCCGGCCCTATTATTATTTTTTATGGGATATAATTTCTATAATTTCCCTAAATTATGTTGCCGCCCCTACAGCCCAATAGAATTGCTAGAAATTGAGTTAAATTTGCTAAATAGGCTAAAGATAGCCTAATGATGAGCTGCCTCCCTCTCGATCCAATTAGAGTTCATGCAAGAGGTGTATTGAGGAAGACGCCTCCCTCTTCCTTCCCTTGATCGGCCGACCCTCTCTCTCTCTCTCTCCCTCTCTCTCGTGCGAGCTCTCTTCCCCTCTTCCTCACCGAACATCTCTCTCTCGTTTCCTTCCATTTTCCTCTAAGGATTCAAGGTCTTCTTCAAGGAAAGTAGGTCTAGAGGTCAAGAGAAGCAAAGGCAAGGAAAAGTGGCTTTCTTCTACTTTTCTTGATCTTTTTTAGGCTCGTTTTTGCTAGAATAGGAGCTGTTCTGTGTTGCTTTTTGCTTGCATGTCCTTGTTAGCGTGAGTAGATGTAGAGAAACTGAAATGATAACTTAGTTATGTTGTGATTTAGAGATTTTGTGGAAGCGAAGCATTGCATGTCATTTTCGTGGCTTATATAGTCTTGCATGTGAGTTTCGTGTGTTCGTTTCGCCCTCACGTACGAAGTGGTTGATTATTATTGAAGATGGATATTGCATGTGGCTTAGGACTTCTGGTTTTGGTGTGTTTTGAGCAAACGGCCTCGTGTGGTGCAAGTTTTTCATGAGTTCGTGTATTGTGGTTTGGATTTCCAAAACTGAAATTGCTAGACCTTATCTGTTTGTTAATTTTGTGGAGCTTGCTGTGATTCGGATTTGATGGGAATTTCTTCATGAAAGTGTGCAAGGCATCTTGATGTATAACATACTTTAATTTTTAAATTTTTCTGAGGTGGTATGGTTGGTACGAAAGCTTAGTCATTTACTGTGTCTGATCTGCCTACTGCAGTAAGAACATAAACCCAATTGTCTTTCTGAATTTTTATAAAATTTTTCCTTTTGATTTTGGACTTGCTTCTTCATAAAAGTTGTAGAGGACATTCCGATTTATGACATATCCAAATTTCAAAGTTTTTTGACATGATTAGGGCTGTGAGATGAGTATATCGGTTGCTCTGTTCCAGTGAACCAGATTCTTCTTTATTTTGTACGATTTGCTGCTCTTTATACAAATTGTTTTGGACTTAGTTTCCTCATGAAATTTTTTTGTTAAGGTCTTCTTTATAACATATTAAAATTTTAAAAATTTTCGAGTTCATTCACCATGGTTTTAGCTTTGATTCCTTTGACTATGCAAATCTGTTCGTTTCTGCCTTTGATCCAAATTGCGTTAAATTCTTTAGGAAGGTGATGGAATCTTGCCTGGTGACCTACTGATGACGATAATGGCATTTGATAGACTTTAAAATGGTGCATTTTGATTGCCATGCGGTACCATTTACTTGTGGAAATTGGGTAAAAACATAATAGGACGGAATCTGGAATTTTGGGTTATATGTGGTTGACTGTGCCGTGAAGGCAGTGAATCGTGCGCAGTGGCATAGTGCCAATCCTAGGTTGTAGTAGGGATGTCTAGGCTGGCGATAAACCCTAGAAGTCTTGACGATCAACTCAAAAACTCGATGATGGCCTAGAGTGGATGTCAGAGGCGAATGCCTTGGCTAACAACCAAGATGCCCCGGAGTAGGGATGCCGCAATATGGGAACCGTAAATTGGAACTGTAAATGCCTGGTTAGTGAACCAGAGGTGACTGCATGAGCCGCCTACAAGGACTAGTTGAGCAGTAAAATGGGGATGGACCCAATGATATTGTGCATGATAAATGTGAAGTGTGATGTACCCATTGCATAGTAGTGTGACCCATGTGATTGTGTATGATGCGTGTTGCGTTAAATGCATGTTGGCACTACTCATGCTACTGGAAATGGTCTATGGTATGTTATGTGCTCATACTTAGGTGCTTACTTGCTTGGATATTAATTGTGTCCTAGGAATCAAATGTCAATTAGATTAAGTGGTTTATGAGCTCGCTGTTTCTCTTGCTGAGCGTCAGCTACTCCTGTTGTTATTTTTTGGATTGATAGCTATGCTGTCACTCCCTGCATCCCCCATCTCTCTTTATGGGGCGCCCATTACATTAGAGGGTAAGCACCACAAATTCACGGACCTGCACTTTATGAGCATGATGTTTGTTCGATACACGACTGTCTTGTTAGTGAACATAGGATTGTAAGAATTATTGTGGCCCATATTATGTGATTTATTATATGGTTTAATAATTATTGAAATGCTATAAATAATTATTGGTTACGAGAAGGTACAACTCTAATAAAACGAAATGGTATATCGCTTTGATGGAAGGCACCTTTTCAATGAACATATAAATAGAGTCCGGTCCTCTCTCCACCCACATACGAACAAAAATAATTAAAAGAACATATTCTCTCCTCCATCGATTGAATACATTAAGGTTTAGTGGGTTAAGGGAGAGAAATCGGATTTCTCCTTTTGGTTCGAGATCATTGGATTTTCTACAACGATCATCATCAAGCATAGCGCTATGGAGAAAGGTATGTCTGAATCTATTTGTGAAAGTCATGAAGATCAAAGATTATTGATTTGTTATGAATTTCCGCATCAAGTATTATATGAATCAAACTAACAGTTGGTATCAGAGCATTTGGTTTATGATCTCATGATTTTTTTGTTTAAAAAAATATTATGATTTATGCATGATGATTTGTTGAATGATCATGTTCGTAGTATTTGTTGTTGAAATGTTTTGAAAGGTTCTGTTAAAGAAAATCCGAATGATGTAACATTCTTCATGGATGAAAATGATGAAGAAAAGTTACTGTGCGCGAGTGGAAAAGGACGAAAATGGAAAAATTCGGAATTTTGAGGGCAAGTAAGAAACTCGTCGGTTTTGGGTAAAATCCGGCAACCCACCACTTGATTCTAGACTCACACCGTCGCACTGCCATGAGGAACATTAGCCATGAGTTTTTCCGGTATATTGGTGTTCGCCGGAGGCTAATTGAGCGGCGGAAGCGGCGGTGGTAGAGGTTTTGTGTTATGAAACTTTGGTTTGATTTGGGGCCAATTTCTTGGTCATTTTTGCCGAAACTTGGACCCATATGATCATGCCGGCATGCTCTTCAAAACCTATTATTTTATTTGTGTCTGGGATGGGCTATTGGAGAAGAAACGGGCGGCGAAACCGCGGCGGAACGGCGAAAAACCGGCGAAAAATCGCGTTTGTGCGTGAGGAAGAAGGCGCGTGGGCTCCACCCACACGCTGCAGTTGCAGGCGTGTGGAACCCACGCTCCACGCGTTGTCACGCGCGCAATAGCGCTGCGCGCGTGGGATCCAGGCGCGCGAGGCTTCCCGCGTGGTTGCAAGCACTTGCAGGGCACGCGCCCGCGGCGGATGAAGGCGCGCACACGCCTAACGTCCCCGCGCGGCCTTTTTTACGTTTTCGCCCCTATGCCATTTTTAAAATTCCAATTTTGTCCTTCTCTCAATTTATTTATTATTTTGCCCCTGTTTAATTTATAATTACGATTCTGCCATGGCTGATTATTTACCATTTTGCCCCTGGATTATAATCTTATGGTTCTGCCCTTATGGAATTATGATTTTATGATTATGCCCTTATACTTTGATTAAGTTTTTTGTCCTTGTGTGCAAATTTGGTAAATCTTTGTATTTTACAATATGAAAAATTCATATTATGAAAGGTTTGTTAGTCACCAAAGTGGCCGAACCTTAAAGTCTTTTGAATTTTTGATATTGTAAATTATTTTATTTAATTACCCATGATTAATTGATGCTATGTATGAAATTGATATGTTTTATATCATTATTGGAGTTATGGGTATATTGAAGTTCATTTATTATAAGAATTTAGGGATTAACTCAAAGGTTAATTATTTTCTTATAATTCATGAACATGATGGTTGATAATTAATATGACTTGTTAAATTTGTTTATATATCCAAAGATAACAAATAAATTTTAATAAGATATATTTACAATTATCAAATAAAAGTTATTAGCATAATTATGGTATATATATATTTGTATATCATAGGATCGCCCAAAGGAGAACTATGATGTACATATGTCGTTTAGTTTGAATCTGATTATGTGAAATTCTCAAAGCATTAATGTATGAGTATTTTATTGCACATTTGCAGTATCTGTACCTGTTTCACTCCATTCGCACGCCTCATCTGTTCCCTTATTCAATGAGATAAATTTTCCTGATTAGAGTGAACAAGTCCAGTTTCACTTAGGTGTCCTGGATCTTGATTTAGCGCTTCAAGCTGAGAAACCAGCTGCTATTACTGATTAAAGTAGCAATGATGAAAAATCTTTCCATAAAACTTGGGAAAGATCAAACAGATTGAGCTTAATGTTCATGCAAATGACAGTTGCAAACAACTTAAAGACCTCTCTTCCCAAGACTAACAATACTAAGGAATTTATGAAATTTGTAGAAGAGCGTTCTCAAACTGCTGATAAGTCATTTGTTGGTACATTGATGAGCACACTGACCATCATGAAATATGATGGTTCGTGTACCATGTATGAGCATATACTTGAGATGACGAATTTAGCAGCAAAGTTAAGGATTTTGGGAATGAACGTGGATGAGTACTTTTTATTACAATTTATACTTAATTCCTTGCCTCATAAGCAATATGGGTCATTTCAAATGAATTATAACACTATAAAGGATAAGTGGAATATAAATGAATTGGCCAGTATGCTAGTTCAAGAGGAAACAATGATAAAGAATCAAAATGCTCATTCTGTTAATCTCTCAAATCATCAAAAAGTTCAAAAGAATTTTAAGAGGAAAGGTGGAAGGAGCAAGAAGAAAGGACTACACGTCCTGAATGACTCTTCAAAGGCTTCTCAAGTCCACAAGAAGGAACACAATCTTATTAAGTGTCATTTTTGCAACAAAATTGGACACTTAAAGAAAGATTGTTTGAAATGTAAGGCTTGGTTCGAAAAGAAAGGTAAGCCTTGTGCTTTAGTATGTTTTGAATCAAATTTTACTGAAATTCCTTATAATACTTGGTGGATTGATTCTGGTGCCACCACCCATGTGTCAAATACGATGTAGGGATTTCTTACGATCCAAATTATAAAGCCAAATGAAAGTTATGTGATTACGGGGAACAGAAACAAAGCTCCAGTTGAAGGCATTGGCACTTATCGTTTGATCTTAGATACTGGGCATTATTTGGATTTGTTTCAAACCCTTTATGTACCTACATTTTCTCGCAATTTAGTTTCTTTGCCAAGACTTGATGTGGTGGAATTTTATTGTAAGTTTATATCTGAATTTTTCAGTCTGCTTAAGAGTGACTCTTATTGGAACTGGAACTTTATGTGATGGTCTCTACAAATTTAAACTTGATAATACTTTTGTTGAGACATTAATGACCTTGCATCATAATGTTGGCACTAAACGAAGTTTGATGAATGAAAATTCTGTTTACTTGTGGCATAAACGTTTGGGTCATATATCCAAGGAAAGAATGCAAAGATTAGTGAAGAATGAAATTCTTCCAAATTTGGATTTTACTAACCTTGGAGTGTGTATTGATTGTATTAAAAGATGGAGTGTGTATTGATTGTATTAAAGGAAAACAAACAAAACACACTAAGCAAGGTGCCACAAGAAGCACATAGCTTCTTGAGATTATACATACTGATATATGTGGTCCTTTTGATGTTCCATCTTTTGGTAAGAAAAGCTATTTCATAACATTTATTGATGATTTTTCACGTTATGGTTACATTTATCTATTGCATGATAAGTCTCAATCAGTGAATGCACTTGAAGTGTATATTAAAGAGGTTGAGAGGCAATTAGATAGAAAAGTGAAAATAGTAAGATTTGATAGATGCGGTGAATATTATGGAAAGTATGATGAATCAGAACAATGTCCAAGTCCATTTGCTAAATTCCTTAAAAAACATGGCATTTGTGCTCAATACACAATGCCAGGTACACCACAACAAAATGGTGTAGCAGAAAGGCGTAACTGTACTTTAATGGAAATGGTTAAGAGTATGATGAGTCATTCATTTTTACCATTATCTTTGTGGATGTATGCTTTAAGACTTCTATGTACTTATTAAATAGGGTTCCTAGTAAGGCAGTTCCAAAGACTCTCTTTGAACTGTGAACGGGAAGGAAACCTAGTTTACAACACCTACATGTTTGGGATTGTCAAGCAGAAGTAAGAATTTATAATCCACATGAAAGGAAATTAGATTCAAGAACAACCAGTGGTTATGTCATTGGTTATGCAGAGAAATCCAAAGGGTATAAATTTTATTATCCTAATCATAGTACAAGAATTATTGAATCTGGAAATGCTAGGTTCATTGAGAATAGTGACACCAGTGGGAGTGAAAGAATGCGTGATGCTTGCATTCAAGAAGTAAGGGTAGGAGTTCCTATACCTAAAGCTTCTAAAGTTGTTGTTCCTGATATTATAGAACAATCTAACAATAATCAAGAACAACAAATTAATGAACAAACACTCAATAATGGAGATGTCAATAATAAACCTCCAATAGCCGAGTCACAAGAAATAGCATTAAGGAGATCTCAAAGAGAAAAGAGGTCGGCTATTTCTGATGACTATATAGTTTATCTACAAGAATCAAAAATTGACTTAGGAATTGGAAATAATCCAAATTCATTTTTCCAAGTCATGAAATGTGAAGATTCTAATGAATGGTTTAATGCCATGGAAGAAGAGTTAAAATCCATGCATCAAAATCAAGTTTGGGATATAGTTGAATTGCCTAAAGGATGTAAGAAGGTCGGGTGTAAATAGGTCTTTAAGACCAAGCGCGACTCAAAAGGCAATATTGAACGACATAAAACCAGACTTGTTGCAAAGGGTTTTACTCAGAAAGAAGGTATTGACTATAAAGAGACATTTTCACCAGTCTCTAAGAAGGACTCACTTAGAATTATTATGGCTTTGGTGGCTCATTTTAACTTGGAGTTACACTAAATGGATGTAAAAACCGCTTTTCTTAATGGGAATTTAGAAGAAGAGGTTTATATGGATCAACCCGAAGGTTTTTCAGTTAATGGAAAGGAACACATGGTATGTAAATTAAAGAAATCAATATATGGACTTAAACAAGCTTTCCGACAATGGTATCTTAAGTTTAACGATACTATAACTTCATTTGGATTTAAGGAAAACACCGTTGATCGGTGTATATATATGAAGATTAGTGGGAGCAAGTTTATTTTTCTAGTTCTGTATGTTGATGATATTTTGCTTGTTACTAATGATCTTGGTTTGTTACATGAAACCAAGAAGTTTCTCTCTAAGAATTTTGAAATGAAGGATATAGGAGAGGCAACATATGTGATAGGAATAGAAATATTCCGTAATAGATCACAAGGATTATTAAGATTGTCTTAGAAAGCCTACATTGAGAAAATTTTAGAGAGATTTAATATGAGTAAATGTTCAGCAGGAATAGTTCCAATTCAGAAAGGTGATAAATTTAGCCTTATGCAATGTCCGAAAAGTGAATTAGAACGAGAACAAATGAATAATATTCCTTATGTATCTGTTGTGGGGAGTTTAATATATGCACAAACTTGCACCGGACTAGACATCAGTTTTTGCTGTCGGAATGTCAAGGTATCAAAGTAATCCTGGAATTGATCATTGGAAAGCTGCAAAGAAAGTTCTTAGATACTTGCAAGGAACGAAGAATTGTATGCTCACTTATAAAAGATCTGATCATCTCGAGGTGATTGGATATTCAGATTCAGACTTAGCCGGATGTGCCGATACAAGAAAATCAACATTTGATTACTTATTTCTTCTGGTTGGAAGGGTAATTTCATGGAAGAGTGCAAAGCAGTCAATTATTGCTGCATCCACTATGGAAGCTGAATTTGTGGCATGCTTTGAGGCCACAATTCATGGATTATGGCTGCGGAATTTTATTTCAGGACTTGTGATCGTTGACAGTATTGCCAAGCCGCTGAAAATTTATTGTGATAACTCTGCAGTAGTTTTCTTCTCTAAGAACGACAAGTATTCTAAGGGTGCTAAGCATATGGAGATCAAATACTTGTCTGTCAAAGAAGAAGTTCAGAAACAAAGAGTGTCAATTGAGCACATTAGCACCAATCTTATGATAGCTGTCACGCCCTGATCCTCGGGCACGCACACATCCTTCTGCTTGGTCGATTTTAAAATGTGATATCCCAGGACAATGTATCGCCGACCCTTTCAATTATTATGCACATGCGGAAGCGATTATAAATCCCAAGACAATAAAATAATGGGATAGAAAAACAGGGCCATATTTTTCATATTGAAACTTATAACCAAACTTTTATATAAAACACAAACCACTTCATAACTATTCATATCAAAAAGAAGATCTCAAAAGAAGATAAACTCTCAGCCCATCCAGGCCATACTCAAGGCCTCTCTCGGGATTATCTTCTTCTTCCAAAAATCATTCTCCTCAAGTTTCACCTCCGAGTTCTCCTTCTCAGACTCCTCCTCATCAGCTCCTCATCGAGGTCCTGAAATGTTTTTCCCCAAACTGGGATGAGACTACGTCTCAGCGAGTTCTACCCCACTAAGCCCAATTAGTAAACCATTATACTATAGGCTGCCTATACACGCATAGGGCAGAAGACGTACCTTGGCCTCATATCCCACCTGCAAGTCAGTACAATTCATAATAGGCACCCAAGCAATCATATCACTGATCGAAGTATCGATCAAATCGACCTAGTCGATTATATGTCAGGAAGACCACTCATGGTCATTTCCAATCAATCGATCAATTCACAACATCAGATCAAGCAATGATCAATCGACCTAGTCGATTACACGTCATCACGACCCATGCTTGGTCGGCACATTCAATACTATCTATAAGTCCGACCATAGTCCAGGACTGCTCACTCTAAGCTGATATATAGATAGTATAGCTCGCACTAAGCTGACAGGGTTAAGGTATACTGCTCTCACTAAGCTGACATATCGCCCGTAGGCTGATATAGTATACCGATATCTTCCTCGCTTGGTGACATATCGCCCGCAGGCTAATATAGTATACCCCCGATGCTCACATTTAGCTGATAAAGTGTACTGCTCGCGCTAAGCTGACATATCGCTCGTAGGCTGATATAGTACACCAGTATACTGCTCTCGCTAAGCTGACATATCAGAGCCCGTAGGATGATATAGTATACCATCCAACCATTCAATCCATTCCATATGATATCCTTCTCGATAAAATAGTCATGTGTGGGGACACGGTCGGCCTTAGCCAAAATATTATAATTTCCTTTTTCATAATTCCCACCATTCTCTACAGCCCACCAAAACACTTTTGGTGCTGTCAACCGACACCCGGTTATTTTCCAATTATTAATCAAAGATTATTCCATTAAAGAATAATTCCCAATTTCACAAATAATTCAATTAAGCACAAAATAAAGCTCAATTAAATAATTGAACTGCGCCGCGACAATCAGCATGAGATTTCGGTCGTCGGCCATCTCAATCTTAATTTCCGAAAAATAATTAATTATTAATTAATTTCGAAAATTAATTATTAAACATTAAAAATTCCATTTAGCTCAAAATAAGGCCCAATTAAATAAACGGACTTCACCACGGTCATCAGCATAATTTTAGGTCACGGGCCATCCAGTTGAATTTTCAGGAAATAAACAACTATTTTATTAATTTCGAAAATTAATTAATATTAAAAATTCAATTTAGCTTAAAATAAAGTCCGATTAAATAAACGGACTTCGCCACGATCATCAGCATAATATTCCGGTTCCAGAGCATCTCCCTTGAATTTTCGGAAAATAAATAATTATTTAATTTAATTCCGAAAATTAATATTTAAATGCCAAAATCTCACTTAGGCCCGAATCACCAAATTGAAGCTCAATTAGGGGTCCAAAAATTCCCGAGACACTCCCAATAAATAGTAGACCACGTCTACTTGTTAATTTCACAATCAATTTATCTAAATCGTATCACAATTGACTAATATTTGCTAATTTATTCTAATCTAACAACCTAAACATAATTAATTAAAACTAAACCAACCTTAAAGCATAATTAATCAACTAATCCGGGATTAGTGAGATTACTCACCAAATCGCGCGCAAATCGGATCAATCCGACGGCGGCGACGCGAGGAACAATTCTTCCCAAAGCGGGCCTCGGGTTCGGGGCCGGGAAACGGCCCAAAACGGCCCACGAACAGCTGGATACCCACTCCGTGGGTTTGCTGGTTCGGCCGCAAAACAGCAAGAAAGAGAGAGGGTTGGGGGCGGCAAGAGGTCGGGAGAGCGGGTGGTGGCTTGGCGAGGCCGAGCGGTGGCCCACGGTGGCCGGAGGTGGCCGGATCGTGGCCGAACGGAGCTGGACAGAGGATGGGCAGCAGCTGGATCATGCGGGGGAGCATGCCTGGGCACGAGGGATGGCCGGCGGAACGCGCGGCGTTGTGCGGGCGGGCGTCGCGGTCGGTTCGGCTCCGGTGCGGCGGCGGGACGGCCGACGGTGGTCCTCGGCGAGCTGCTGCTCTTCTTTCTTGGTTTTGGTCTGGTCCGCACAAGGAAGAACGAAGAAGAAGAAGAAGGTCACGTGGGATGAGGGAGAAGAGAGAGGAGAGAGAAGAAGAGATAAGAGAGAGTAGTTTTGACTAGTCAAAGAGGGAAGAGAAAGTAAAGTAAGAAACGGCAAGGGGGAAAAGGAGAGAGAGAGTCCGCGTGGGGAGGGGGGCTGTCCGCACGGAAGAAAAGGGGAGAGAAGAGAGAGAAAGAGAGAAAAAGAAAAAGAAAGAAAAGAAGAGATAGGGAGAGAAAAGAAATACTAATATAACACCACATGGTATTATTTTTTCTTTTCTTTTCTTTTCTCTTTCCTTTCTATTTTCTTTTTTGGGCTTCAACTGAACGAAAACGGCCATATTATCCAGTCAAAATTAGAATCCAAAAATTTGGATGTCACAATAGCAGAGCCCTTAACAAAAGGACTGCCACCCAAAACATTTAATGAGTATGTTGAAAAGATGGGCATTATTGGACGTCATTAATGTTTGTATTATGATTGTATTAAGTTTATGTATTTGACACTTTGAGCTCACTTATGAGTTTCTGATATTTCCTGTTTTCTATTTAGTATACATTATGTAAATAGATGAATGTTAAACAGGATAGTTTCTAAAGAAACATTATGGTTGGACTATTACTGTACTTCTCATTTATGGATCATGTTAAGTAAAGTGCTATAGTTGTAATACATAGAAGGAACTATGTCGATTAATGATATACAACCGCTATGACTCACATTAGTTTTCTTTACTTAATTGTGATTATTATGTGATTGACAATTTAATGAAATTTTATAGCATAATCTTATTGTGCACATTACGGTCTTTATTAAATCATGAAAGGAATATCATATGGGCCAAGTGGGAGAACGTAAGAATTATTGTGGCCCATATTATGTAATTTATTATATGGTTTAATAATTATTGAAATGCTATAAATAATTATTGGTTACGAGAAGGTACAACTCTAATAAAACGAAATGGTATATCGCTTTGATGGAAGTCACCTTTTCAATGAACGTATAAATAGAGTCCGGTCCTCTTTCCACCCACATACGAACAAAAATAACTAAAAGAACGTATTCTCTCATCCATCGATTGAATACATTAAGGTTTAGTGGGTTAAGGGAGAGAAATCGGATTTCTCCTTTTGGTTCGAGATCATTGGATTTTCTACAACGATCATCATCAAGCGTAGCGCTATGGGAAAAGGTATGTCTGAATCTATTTGTGAAAGTCATGAAGATCAAAGATCATTAATTTGTTATGAATTTCCGCATCAAGTATTATATGAATCAAACTAACAAGGATAGCTTGATCTAATTTCCTATTGTTTTGTGCTATATTCGTGATAGTGGACGATTGCCTGCTAGGACCGATTCCATCCCCCGATGCTCCTAGTGCAGGTGGTGATGGGAGGGACTTGGAGGATTAGGAGCTAGAGTAGGATAGAGTGCAAAGGGGCCGTGCTTGTATTTTGATACGACTGTAACTATTTGGGGTGCGGGATTATCGGGACAGTTGGATGGAGGGACGTATGTATGGACGAGAAGCTTGCTATAGCAGGGTTTAGGAAACAAGCGCTTTTTTTTTTTTTTTCAATTTCTCCCAACTTAGGTTTTTCCTTTTGATGTATAATCCGCCACCTGATTTACATATAAGTATGATAAATAATGGAAGCATGATTCCCTTTACTATTGGTATTTTCAGAGGCGTGTGTATAGTTCCTGTTATAAATGCTAACCTTTAGAAAAAAACTTCCGCTTGCGTGATAACTTAATATAAATAAAGAATAGAGATTAGTAAGAGGTGGATTGGAACGCCACTCTTCGACCATGGACACAGTGAGCAAGAGCGAGCAACTTCGAATGTCCGACCAAGCTATGGCTAGATATCTAAACTGGACCAAATTTTCCCAAGAAGATTTTAGATGGCCGAAAGCGGGATTTATACTAAATGCGACCTAATTTTGCACTAACATCAAGTTTGACTTAAGGGAGCTCAGAAATCGTCAAGGAACGTGAGTGTGTTAGTAAACGCCTTGTATCTCTTTCATTTGACTATGTGAGACTTTTTAAGTATAATTGGGAACTGGAAAACATTTGAGAGTTGTATGTTTCGAGTGAATGTAATTTCCTCTTGTTGATTATAGTAAAGCATCACGTTGCTCTCTCCCTATGGAGTAGGCACACTAGGTCAAATAATGTAAATCCTCTGTCAAATTTATTTTCTACGATGGTTTCTTGCTTGATTGTGCTTGTTTCACGCTTCCGCCATTTTTGAGTATTAGACTCGTATCGCAGTTTTTATGTTGTTGATGACAAGCAATGCTTGTCATTTCGCTAATTAGAAAAATGGCCAAAATGAGTTCATTTGAATCAAATTTAGAAAACTTAGAAAAATGACAAGCATTGTATGAACAAAATCTTATAAAAACCGACTTCTTCAGTGAGTGTATCGCACAAATCTTAGGCATCTTGTTCACTCTTGAATGCCAATCCAACTGTCGGTACCAACCCCCCCACCCAAACACAAAAACACAACAATGACCTAGAAATTTAAAATGGCCAAAATCAGCTCATTTGAATCAAATTTCGAAATGTATCAATGCAAAATGAGAGCCAAATTAAAAACATCCTCCATAGTTGTTATAGATGATGACAATGATGTGTTCACTCCTCGTTTCCATATACCATAATATAAGTTATTTATATAATTTTCTACATCATTTATACTTCCTTGATTTAATCTATGTAGAATTTCATATTCATTTTTTTTTTTTGTTATTTCTACGTATCATTCTTCTTGGCAAACCTTTCTCTTGCAGTGCATATTACTGCAGACTATTTTCTTTGGTTTTCATTTTCTTCTGAAAGGAAATCTTCTTTTAAGGTTTTGCAGTCTATTTTACAGGAAGTGCTAATAAGTTCATTTCGAAATCTGAAAATGAGTGAGGAAAATTTGCTGGGATGAATAGTCGTAGATGCTTTTTTCTAGCAATGTAGGATCAATCCTATGAGTAGGACATACTCCTTGTTCTTCTGTTTTTTCTAATTCCATTGCAAACTATTCCCTCAATTTCTTTTTCTGGAATAAGTAAGCCCGATGATCTAGAAGATACTCCATATGAAATTCTTGCCCGAATTATTTCTTTATTTAGCTCTTCTCATCGATCTACTTTTACTAAACTTAATTTCTATTTCTCAATCTTTACATTTACTAGAAAAAATACCATAAAAAATTTTAAAATATGTTCATCGCGACTCCAACACCTTCAAATTTCCTTTCAAGATCTTCAGAAACCCTAAATATATACTTGCTTGACACATGTACTCTACAATTATATCAAAGATTATCCTAAAAATCCTATTGCTTACGTGGACAACAGAAAGCAAGAGAAGCTAATGCGGCGCTGTGAAAACAATGATGTCAAAATGGTGCCTGACGTGGACTACAAGGCGCCATTTTGCACTCTCTTAGGGCCTGTTTGGCAAATTTTGTTTATGTTCCCGGAACAAAATTTTTTGTTCTTTTGTTTCGTAGAACTAAAAAAAGAACAGAAACGTGTTTGGTAAAACTTTTGTTCCTAGTTCCCGGTAACAGATTTTGAACAAAAATAAGAAATAGAAAAAAGTTGTTTCTTGTTTCCGGGAACAATTCCGAAAAACAATTTTTCTCTCTCCTTTTTTTTTCTTCTCTTCTTTTTTTCTCCTCCTCCTCCTCCTCCTCCTCCTCCTCACGAGTCCACCCGAGGCCACTAGCGAGGCCGAGCCTCGCAATGGCCTGGTGAGGCTCCCGCGAGCTTGCCGAAGCTAGTAGCTGCTGTGGCCGGCAATTAGCCACAAAGAGAAAGAAGGAAAAAAAAAAGAATAAAGAAAGAATAAATAAGAAAAAAAGGAAAAATAAAATAAAAATATTGAAAAATTAAAAGAAACAACAAAATTATACAAGTTTACAAACGCATTTCTATTTCTGGAATATAAATTTTTTACAATTACCAAGTGCATTCTTAAACTCAAAAATTGTTCCTAAGAACAAAAAAAAAAAAAAAAAAAAAAAACTATTTCTATTCAAAAATTGTTCCTTGGAACAGAATCGTTACCAAATGTGCTCTTAGTCTTGGTTGCCAAAGTCAATTTGGAGCAAATTCTAGGGTTCATGGTTCGTGTTTGCCCTCTCTCTCTTGGTTCCTTCTGTTTAAGCAATATATATCCAAATCGAGCTTCAATTCAATATATATCCAAATCGAGCTTCAATTCAATATATATCCAAATCGAGCTTCAATACCAAGATGGTATATGGTTCGGACAATAGAAGAAAGAGGAAATTTACAACAACCTCAAATGATCACGGCACATCCATCACAGAGAGCCATCACAGCCATATGTCATTGTTGCATTGGGCTTTGGTGTGGCTGCATACCAAATCCTTCCTTCTTATCTCTGTGCTACAAAGAGATTAAAAGAAGATCAGCATACTCCATCTTGAAATCATCAATAAGAGCATTTCACTATAATTAGTACCCCCACATACTTGCAAACAAATATTATGTCGGAATTGAGTAACTTTACATAGAGAATTCCTCGGAAAAAGCTTCACTAGATAATTGTGATTTTAAAAGAAGTATCCGGGAATTCTCAAAGTCCAAAAGCACTCGTCTTTTTTTAAAAATTTAATTTTTTTAAGTAGGCCGCCCAGTAATTTGCAATTCTATCCAAAATTAGTTGAAATGACTATATTGGTAAATTATTAAAAGTATTATGACTAAATTTTGCCAAATTGAAATATTTATAATTGAATTGGGATCCATTTAATAGGTTTCAATTTTTCTTTTTTGACAGTTATCCCATTGTAAAGTCAAATCCTCCAAAAACCATTCACTTCATGCGGAAGTTGAGGGTTGTCAAGAGCTCCTTATGTGGGATTGGATTGGATTCCAATCTTGGGCTTTTATAATGCAAGATGCGCCAGTCCCTAATAGTAAGTTGAAGCACGTTATGCGTCTAGAATTTAGGATACATTCATATAACTCTTCCAATATGGCTAATTTAGTTCTAAACATTTTGACAATATACTAATATAGTCAATCCGACCAACTTTTGTTAGAAATAATTGGCATGGTCGTCAAGCATCCTATATGGCATGGCTGACACCCAACTGATGCTAACATGGATAATTTGTGCAATTTGTTAAGGGTTAATACCCTGAAAAATCCCAAATCGGTACACATATGACAAATTTACCCAAAATTATTTTTTTCATCACCAAAAACCCCAAATTTGTACACTTTTAACAAATTTACCTCAAATTAGTACACTTGTGATAAATTTATCTTTTATTAGTTTCTGTTAAATTTTACTACAAAATTACTAAGTTAAATGACACATGATAATTGACCGGTGTACCAGTTTGAGATTTTACTCTTCGTTTGTCACAATTATACAATTTTTGTAATTTTTGTGTTATTAATCTAATTTAATGAATGGTATATTTATCACAAATGTACAAGTTTATAGTTTTTGACTGTCAAATAAATTAGTTTGGAGTAAATTTATCACAAGTATATAAGTGTAGGATTTTTTTGGTCAATTGGGGTAAATTTGTCACATGTGTACCAATTTTGAGTCTTTCATGATAAAAAAATTAGTTCAGGGGAAATTTGTCACACGTGTACCAGTTTTGAGTTTTTCAAGGTAGTAACCTGTTTTTTAATATTATATCTTAATTTTTTCCTCTTTTTCCATATATCTTCTTTTATTTCTATTATTTTTTTTAAATGAGGTCATAGACATCGTGCGAGGGCATCGTGGCCTTCACCCAAGCCCTTACCAAGATCCAAGTGAGGGTGTTGGGCCCTTGTTTAGGGTTGGTTGGGGACCTTGCCCACCCAAAGTTAGAGGAAAAATGAAAGAAAAGAAGAAAAGATTTCAAAAAAAGTTCAAAAAATTGCAAAAATTTTTAGTGCCAATCGTCCTACGTACTAATCGTGTCACATAGGACAACTAGTGCTAACTAGACCGCAATATCAATGATTTCTAATAAAAATTTATCGAAATAACTAAATTGGCAAATCGTAAAAAGCATATGACTAAATTGGCATAATATTTTAATTAAAAAACTTGCCACAATTAAAAGGTTTATGATTAAATTGACTGCAATATGATAGGTTCAAGATTTTGTGGACAATTATTACGAGGAAAATTTGGTAGAGTTTTGACACAGTTTTTTTTTTTTTTTTTGGGTCAGTGTTTTGGCACAGTTTGAGCATCCCTTCTTTCTCTATGTTCTTTGCATATATCTTCTTGATATTTCCAATAACAATCATTGCAACTCATGCGTGGTCCCCACTCTGATTGCTCCACATTTCCATGATTTCCTCTATTTCGACGATTTAAGTTACTCCTAAGATAATCACATATTATGCAATAACTACCCCTTCATTCAAGATTCAATCTATTTTGTAATTGTTCTAGCGCTTAACTCAAACAGGGCAAGGTTCCCTTTCATGACTATAATCAAAATGGCTAGCAACACACCTCAGATCAAAGTCATGTCATACGACCTCCAGTTGAAGTTAAACTGGATAAGTTCCGAATCAAAGTTGGCCCTAGTATAACCGGACTCCTTATATTTTGCTAATAGTTGAAATCTCTCCTCAATATCTAAGCCAAATGTTCACCACCAACTGGAGATAAATAATAATGTTGTGAAAATCTCTAAAAATGTAGTATTGAAAAAGTAAGAGTACTAATGAGAGTTATATGATACGAACTGTAATTTTCATCTCTCATTTTGTTGGTACTCTATCTTACTGCATTTTATATTATGCTTTCACTGAATAAATTATTCCATCATTTTGATGATATACATCCCATGATTGATAAAACTACTTTTGACCTTTAAAGTGAGCCAACTGACAAAGACCAAGTTAGTCTTCGTCGTCTTCATTTTTTGCTATAGAGGGTTCGCAAATTATTAGTTCCTAATGAAAATTGTCATTTTCATTTCTCTGCTTTTACTAAGCTTTATCTTATTGCGTTTCATGTCATATTTCCACTGCTAAAGTTGTTTTGTGATGTTGATGTCACGCCTCATGCATTTTGATAGAGCTACTTTTGATCTTAAAGTAAACCCACCAATAAAGACCAATGTTGACAACCATCATTTTCATTTCTCTTCTTTACTAACACTCTATCTTACTACATTTCATATCATATTTCCATTGGTGAAATTGTTTCATCATTTTGATAGCATGCATCACACGATTGACAAAGCTACTTTTGATCTTTAAAGTGAGCCTACCGATAAAGAGCAAGAGTTTGTCTTGGTCGTCTTCATTTTTTTGCTAATGAGGGTTCACACATTATTGTTCATATTGAAAGATGTTGACAACTATCATTTTCATTTATTTGCTTTACTAATGCCTTATCTTACTGCATTTCATATCGTATTTCCACCGATGTAATCGTTTTATCATTTCAATGGTGTACATCATGCTATTGACAAAGCTACTTTTGACCTTTAAAGTGAGCCAATCGATAAGGACCAAGTTAGTCTTGGTCGTTTTCACTTTTTTGCTGGCAAATTCGCACATTATTGTTCATATTGAAATCCTTCACTCAGTTCTAGCCTCACAGTCACATACCCAGACCATATTTTCGAGAGAGAGAGAGAGAGAGAGAGAGAGAGAGAGAGAGACTTTTCTTTTTGGGTCTCACTTAATCTCTATATATTGTGCATAGTGGGTGCACAGTGTTGCCACGCATGTAAAAGATAAGAAAAGTAGAAATTTGCACACCCTAATATAAACATAATTACAAATCTCATCCGCCCAACTAACCCTTTACATCCTAAGTCGCACATCTTTACATTCGTCTGTCATAATAACCGCTAACAATACTTTCACCAAGTTCAAGATATCCGTAAGTAAGAGCAACAAAGATAAAGTAATAAATAGAGCATGTGACCGAAAGAGTGCTAACAATCTCATAATAGTGCCAACATAATTTGGTAGAGCTTATAAGTTCTCTTGACCATAAAGTCATGTTATCATGCATCTAAACATTATTTACACATCACTCGTGCGCAGCCGTATAGTGTCTTGTCACTACCCTCTAGTAACACCAAGCGACTATTGGATCCATGAGATAAACACCACTATTGGTCACTAGGTTGGACTGACCACTCATCCCCAATGTCTCGTTTGCACATGCTTGTGGCTAATAATTCCATTAATATCCTTTATAATACTGGGCTTTTTTTTTTTTTCCTTTTGATAAAGTATATGATTTTTTTTTTCCAATGTTGAATGAAATGTCAATTGCTACTTCAGTTTTGTTTTGTTTTTTGTTTTTTTTTAGGTGAATAATGCCACCTTGTGCAAGTTATAATGGACAACACACCGAAATACGAAGGAAACAAAAGTATCGTTCCCATATTTTTGATGATTTTAAGCTTAAGACTTGATTGTATAGAGATGCATTTCCAATGCACGAGAAGCAATATTGCTATAAAGTCAAAGTGGGACAAGATGCTACTATCCAAATAGGTGCAATTAAGGGTTGGAACCTAAATGACCAAGGAGTGGTGAGATACTCTACGAAGTCATTCTTGAAATCATTGACTTTTCTCCATATGAAAGGAGAAACATTAATATATCAACACAATGAAACAAAAAGATAAGTGCATAAACCTTAAGCATTGACAAATTAATAAAGGTTTGGATGATTTGTAGAGTGATACGTGTGAGGTAGTTTGTTGGTTATTCATTGATTTAGTAGTAGGATTCAAACATAAAGAAAAGATATGTTAACAGAATTTTTATTTAGTCTACTATCAGTATAAAAAATAATTTACAATTCATTATATAATTAACATGTTGAAAGTTTCTATTACGTAGCTATCTTGGAACACACATGTCACATGTTCAATGTTAAATCTGTTAGAAAAATTTACATTGATACTAAAATAATAATAATCCTTAGCAAATCAGGCAAATGCTTATTCAACATTGATATATAAAAAATATGAATGGAAATGAGAATGTTGTGAACTCAAAGGTTTGAGATATAAGCTTTGTCTTAAGCAAGAAAAGAACTTTTGTAGAAGAGATTCTATACAAGAAGTAGAGCGTAGTATAATGCAATGTGACTGCACGATTTATTCCATTTTAAAAAGAAGAGGAAATGCAAACTACTTACTAGACATACTATTTAACAACAAAAACCATCTAAATTACTATTGAATATACAAAGAAATGTGTCTATTAGAACATACCATCTCGAGAAGAGGTGTCTGCATTTATTTTACTTAAAAAAACATATTCATCTCTACGTTGCTTTTTTCTTATATATGTCAAGTTATATTTGGTGGTTGGTGCTACTAGAGGGTGAGATGAAAGGAGAACATAAGATAAGAATTCTGTGTTACATTTCTAACGATTTATTCACGTTTATCTTTAATTGTGTTTCTTCTGCAATAAACAAAGAGCACTGAAAATTGCTGTTATTTGTGTCGAAGGTCTCTATTGTTCACCCCTTGTTTATGTCGTATGAGGTGCTCTGTCACGCAATAGATAAAATATCTGAATTCTGGATTATGCCATTTGAGAGATTTTGGATTGGGCAGGCTTATCCTTTTGTTGGTACTCCTCATGCTATGATGCCTCCGCCCCTTGACACAGCGGCAGCGGCACAAGGGCCTGTTCATGGAAATGCTAAGCAGTATCAGAGAACTTTGATACGAAAAGAAGCTCGTGCTAAGCCTGAAAAGTAGCCGATCAAAGTTAGAAAGGTGAATTGCCTTTATAAAAATTAATTATAAAGCTTTTTTTTTTTTTTTTTTTTAATTTGAAGATACTCCATTCGGATTTGCTTCCTTAGCCACATGTTATAGTGACGTTAAATGCTATTTTTAGGGAATTTTGTTTTGTTACAGCTTTTGCAGCTATCTTAGCATTTAATTCATTGGGATTAAACTTAATTGATATATTTTCTTTGCTCATTCTCTAATATGGTGTCGCTCCTTTCTCTTGTCTTGGTTTAATCGGATCTATATTCGTATCTTCATGAGTTGCGGCACCAACATGCCATGAGAAGAGTCAGGGGAAGTGGAGGGCAGTTTCTTAATGTAAGTAATATCGTGCTTCGAATGACGCAGTTGAAGAGAATGGCATAAACTTTAGTCTGGCTATCTTCCCAATCTGCCAGTTCACTAGGCTTTGACCCTGTGGTACCTCTGAAATATGGAATTCATCTAGTAGTCACATTGCTGGAAGGTCACAAGAAGGGATATCAACAATTCAATTTGGTTTGGGTTTTCAAGAAATCCGAACCGAACCAAATCAATGGGGGTGAGCGATTGAACCAAATCAAATCATGATCTGAATTGAATACGACCCAAATAAAAACTTGATTCGGTTCAACTCGGTTTTCTCCTTTTTCTTTTTTTTTTTGTGAGAAAAATGCTATTTTTTTTTCTAATTTGCTTTTCTTGTGTTTATTTTGTCTTTATTTGGGTGGGGGCAGGGGACTAGACTAGTCTGGTATATTAAAAATAGAATAAAAGGAAAGCTGAAGTAGTTTACATAATTATGACCAAAATAAAATGGAAAAAATTTGGGTGGTTATTCAATGAGTGTGTAATATGTATTGTAAAAGCAATTCAGGAGAGTTAAAAATAAGAGGGAAGACACTTTATCATTATTCATATAGATAATTCGATTCGCTTGCATTGGTGGCCCATCAATTGTTTTTTATTTTTAACATGAAGTAGCCTGAGTAGGTGTTTGATTGAGCAAAGAAGTTGCATCTCCTTCAGCTGCTCCTTTGTAAAGCCACCTCTCTATTTCGCTCTGAAGTAAATCCAAGTTTCATAATTGCATTTTGCTTTCAACATTAGGCTTTAAGACTGCCACGAAAATCAATTCTTTCCGAATCCGACATCAACATACTTAACAGAACAATTGTTTTGTTGACCATATGGAAATTCTTTAAATTTCTTGACTATGTCATTAGCCCATGAAACCAATGACATTATTACTTCATTAGGTGCACAAATTAATGTAGCCTTGAATGGTGTATATCATGTACCGGTAAAAGCTTATGCATTTTAGTCAACAGGCAAGCCATTATTAGTGAAAATATATATATTTAAAGGTTACGTATGTGTTATATTCATACACCGCATATGGTTTAATATAGATGTATAAGTTTCTACATTCAATATAATGTCTTTTAGCCTATTGTCATGCTCTATCATTAGTAATGATACCAAGTATATTTAAAAGTTATGTCTATACTGATCTAAACAGGTGTGGCTTGATTTCTGGATCCGATGTTGGTTGCGTGTACTTACAAGCATGAGAACTAATTTTAAAAAGGTTTCGGAGGGGATGAATTGGCGTTATTTCTTCTACTGGCAAGATCCTCGGCGTTCTCCCGCAAGTTGCAGTAATTGAAGTCACAAATCGAAGATTGAAGTCACATCTCCTTCGATTTCTGCTTTGTACAACCAACTCTTCATTTTCACTTCTCAAGCTTTGAAGGAATCGAGCTTTGTAGTTGCGTTTTGCTGGTCGCGTTCGGCTTTAAGATGGCTGCAAAAGCCAATTCCTTCTTCTGAATCAAACATTCACACCCTTAACAAGAAGCATCATCGGTTGACATGGGAAATTTTTCTAAATTGTTGACCAAGTCATAAGCCCAAAATAAATAATAACAATAACAATAATGTGACATGATTAGTTCATATATTGGGAAAAATGAATGTGGTTTTGAGTGGGTATATCCTGTGTAGATAAAATTTTATGGTCTACAAACATGCAATTACTAGTACCCACCGGTGGACAAGACAGTTGGTTTGGGCTTTACAACCTCATCGCCGAGGGAATGAGTTTAAATCTCTGCGTTACTAATATGTCTTAAGTTGGGGGTCATGATAGTAGGGTCTTGTACTAGCTTCTCCCGAGGTTTACGTCTAAATAGCGGCTTGTAGCAATACCCAACGGTGTCAGGTCGTGTGAACTCGAATAGCGTAAGCGAAAGGGGGCTCTGGTGGTTCCTCGGTATAAAAAAAAAAAAAAAATGCTGTTACTAGTAAAAATAATTTTCCCCTCAAAAAAAAAAATATATATAAAAGCTATGTACATGCTAATTTTTCAACCATCCTATGGCGAGAAATTATTATACATGAGAGCAGTATATATACTAAACAGAATTTTGGTATGGAAATAATAATGAGTTTCAAGTAAATCTCACTCCACTAGATCCGACAGCCCCATAGAACTTAGTGAACATATTGGAGTAGATGCTGGTTTTGTTTGTCGTCCTTGGAATTCAATTATTATCCATCACGTGATGTTCGTATTGTGAAATTTGTGGTCATCTTTATCACTTTGTATATAGTGGACTTGTGGGTCCACTCTTAAGTTTTTCATAACACAATGAATATATGGGTCAATTCCTCTTATATTGTTGTACCTCCTCCACCTTTAAATATATTTAAAAGCTATGTATGTGTTGCTTTTTTTAGCATCCTCTAATTGGATTACTGTTCTTAAGAGAAATTGTTATCCATGAGAATTTTATATATACTAAATTGAATTTTGATACGTAAATAATGAGGAGTTCAACGTGAATCTTGCTCCGCCAAATTCGACAGTCCCATTGACCTTTAGTGAACGTGTTAGCTAATCAAATTACTTGTTAATCATTGGTCTTTTATTTATCATCTTTGGAATTGAATCATTCATCCATGACGTGATGTTTGTACTCATTTGTGAATTTTATAGATCATCTTTATCATTTTGTACACAGTGGACTGACAAGTCCACTCCAACTTTTCCAAATATATGTGCCCCCTTCTCCATTATTTGTGTACCTCATCCACTTTTCTGCGGGCCATTGACAGTGTTAGACAGATAACTCACAAAATCAAAACACTCGAGGATTTAACTCGGCTAATGTGAAAATACTAATTGCTTCAATTGATCAAATTAGTACTTCGAAAGCTCGATTGTTTAATGACGATGCTATTAAGTGCTGACTCAACATTTACTCCCTCTTCATGCATAGACATGTCGAATCACATGTCTGTGCCGTTGTACTTGCACATCATTTATCGAGGAGAGAGCAGGCCGCAAAACACATAAAGGACCAGTGGTGGACCCCCTGGAAGTAATGAAGAAAGCGGGGGTTCCCTAGTCACGCATGTCATCTGCGTTGCATGCTTCTCCTCGACTTGTTCACTCTATCACCCGTGGCCATTTAAATGTCTTATAAACTAGCTTTTTATGTTTCATTTAGAAAGTTCTTTTTTTTTTTTTTTTTTTTTTAATGTCAATGACCGAATTAGGAATGTTGCACAAATCAATAGTAATTTCAATTATCTTCTCGATATCTATAAAAAAATATAAGTTTCTCTTTTCATTTTCATTTCGATTTTTGTTTCTTTTTCATATTATGATTTAAGTTAAGCAATTAAGTCATTGATACGGTAGGGGGTAGTCAGAAGTAGTTTATTTGACTATCTAGTTATATTGATGGATAGTGACAAGTGACTAAGTGACCCTTTTTATCAACCACGTGCAATTTCACAATATTCAGGATGATGATAGTATTTGAAGCTATTGTATTTAAATCAATCTATGAAAAGTCTAACGAACTAAGATTGCAAAACAAACCAAAACTTTTTCTCTAGATTTAGCTCGACACAAAGTGAGCAAACTTCCACGAAGCAAATTTTTCAAGATGGATCGAGTGTGAATGCATGTTTAAAAGGCGTGCCAGCTTTTGAGAGAAAAATATGATGTAAAAAATGTTACTTCAACCAAAATGTCGGGGAAACCAACGTGCGTGAAAAGTAAAGTCCGATAATTGAAATTGAGGGAAATCGAAAGGAAAGATTTGGAATCAAAAGGAAATCAAAAGAAAATTAAAGCGATGACCATTGAAATGAAAATTAAAGTGAAAACACAGGGAAATAAATCCCTAAGAAACTTTAGTAAAATTGAAATATTCTCAAAATTACAGACACAATGATCCTAAATTGCAAAAATTAAATTGAAAGCTACATTGTTATTCAAAATGCACATGCCAATAAACTAACTTTAATTTAAAACTGAAACGGAAAGACGTTGGTTTAACATAGAAAATGCACCGGAGGAAAATTTGGCGGAGTTTTGGCATGGTTTGAGCGATCTCTCTTTCTTTGTGTTTCTTTTATTTATAATGCTAGGATTACCTTTTGACGGTTATTAGAATTCATGTGTGATTACCCTCTTGTCCTGTTCCAAATTTCCATGATTTGCTCTATTTCCACGATTTAAGTAACTCCTAAGGCAATCGTGTGTCCAACAATAAACTGCCCCTTTCATTCATGATTTAATCTAAATCTGTAACCATTCCAGCTCTTAACTCAAACAAGTCAAGGTACCCTTTCTTTAGTCTGATCCAAATGGTAACCAATACACCTCAGATCGAAGTGAGGTCACACAATCTCTAGATGAAGTTAAATCGGAGAAGCTCCATATAGAAGTTGGGCTTAGTATGACTTGACTCCTCATACTTAGCTCTGCTCTCCTAACTCTTATAGATAATGAAATCACTCTTCAGTCTCTCGGCCATAAAGTTTCGCCACCAACAGAAGCTAAAGAATAATGTCATAAAAATTCCTAAAAGTGGCGGTGCTGAAAAATTAAGAGCGCCAATGAGAGTAGTGGTAGTATGTTGAGAACTATCATTTTCCACCGACGAAATTGTTTCATAATTTTGATGACATACATCATGTGATTGATAAAGCTACTTTTGATCTTTAAAGTGAGCCGATCAACAAAGACCAAGTTAGTCTTGGCTGTCTTCACTTGTGGGGAGAGTTCGCACATTATTAGTTTGTATTGAAAACTTCCACTCAGTGCTAACCCCACGCACCCTCCTTTTTCTTTAGAGAAACTTTTTTTGGGTCTCACTCAATCTCAATCTATTATGTATAATAATTGCACAGTGGGTGCACAGTGTTGCTACACACATAAAAGATTAGAAAAAACTAGAAATTTGCACCTCCTAATATGGACATAATTACAGATTTCATCCCCTGTATTTCCCAGGTTACTCTTTACATCCTGAGACTAACATCTTTACATTTAAATTTTCTACCTGTTTTCGAATGAGCGGTGATTTTGTTGGGATTATAGGGGGTGGTTGGTTCAGTCTTTGCTCTCCACCTGAAGACATTTTATAATTTCTATGAACTGTGTGGTGATTGTCCCTTTTTCATTTATTTCTTGTGTTTGGGTTGAAAAAAGCTTTGGAATGCCAAGTGACTCTCTATAGCGCCTAATGTGTGGTACATTGCAGAAAAGGAAAAGACTAATGAGAGCATCTACTGGAAACCGGAGTTTTGTTCGTTGGATGAAAAGAGGTGTTGGTTCCCTCGTAATTCATTCTGCGTCTCGTAAAGTCAATGGCCAAATTAAGAACCATCCCAAAATTGAGGATTACAATACCACGTGACCTGCTCTTCTCTATTTGCCGTCGATACGCATGACCTTTTACATCCATAAAAAATTACATTAAAAAAGAAACGCACGATCCTTTCATTTTAGAGGAACCAAACAACATGGCGTGTTGATTGGAAGGAAACAGCGCTCGCGCTTGGCAGTGAATGTCTTTATTTCCCTGGAATCTTTAAAAATTTCCAAAACTTGTTAAAAAGTCTTGGACAGCTTCACGGGTGTCCACTTGCTAATGCACAATGTTCTGTGAGAAGGTGCTTTGCTAGCATCACAATCTTTGGGTTATTTATTGTGAAAATAACAAATTTTTGTGAATCACATACTCTTGAAGGAGTAAGTTCCATACTAATTTATAATTATTTATTATTTGATTTTTATAGTCTTATGTATGAAATGAATAGTACCTAAAATTGCCAACGCATCACTCAAAAAATTACTATGTATCATCCTTATATTGCACTTTTCAACCTAATTTTAGGATTTAATTGTAATTCTCTTTTTATAAACGTTGTGGACTTAATTGAACCAATGATTATAACTCAATTGCACTTATTGCTAAAGGATATGGACTTGATTAAACCACTTGAATGGGTTATAATTCAATTACATTACGTACACAAGATTTAGTATTTGTGGTGCAACTTTACCCCTCAAGGAAGCATCCTAAAGATACTAGGAAGTGACGGAACTGGACTAAAGTTACGCGTATAGTACATGAATATACTTCCCTTCTTTCGCTTAAATAGCAATATTAAGGGACTCAGCCCATATCCCCTTCTCCATAGGTTTAGGTCCCTGCATATACGGAACGTGAAAATCATGTCCAAGTCGGTGTTTCAAATTCTTTTGCTTCTGGTTTCCCTCACGGTACAAGCATCAGGAGCTGCACCTCGACTGACAAGAATTGGCTATAAAGAAAAATGTGGGATCATCAGTCATCACCATTCCATTCCCCTTCGGAATAGGAGCCGGTTGTTTCTTGAATAACTGTTACGAGATCAACTGCCAGAAAAACAACACGGTCATCCTAAATAAGATTGGATTGCGAGTTCTTAACATTTCACTCCCTGATTACCTTGGATCCGTGAACGGCATGATTAGCGTCCGTCTTCTTTTAGTTTACTCAAATGCAAGCTGCGGGGGTGACGGACGTGTGCAGATGAATTTGAAAGGAAGTCAATTTTGCTTCTCCTCGACTAGGAGAGTCTTGATATCGGTGGGTTGCAACACCCTGGCGATAGTAAGTACTCCAGAATCAGCTGTTGCCGGTTGCAGGTTGAAATGTGCTGGAACGGATACCGACATTAGCCGGTCTAGTGCTTGTTCTGGAGGAATGATTGCAGCCGGACTACACTCCCCTTTAACCTTCAGGGCTTTCGTATGGATTTTAAAGTAAAAGGTGAACATCAGGGGTGCAAGCACGCTTTCTTGAGGTCTTGACTTTACAGGTTTATATGATTTGAAATTGAATGAGACCGTTCCTGTGGTGCTGGAACGGGGGATTGCGAACAACACTGACTATGGATGTGACTTAGTTGCAGGATTGCATACTAAGTTGGGTCCTTGTGACTCCGGCGTGATCAAAGAGCCAACTCGTCTTGCAGGATTGCGGAAAAAGGCGATAACTCTTAATACTAAGAAAACAATTTCGAGATTGAGATGGGCGACTCAAATTATGCAATTGCAATCGGAGTGGTATTCATCTCAATACCAAATCTAATGTCATTAACAGGGTCCTCGACAAATGATTCTGAAAACTGATCTATGTTGATGATGCTCCATTCTTTCTCAAAACAAAATGACGACAAACTTGTTAGGGAAATCCCTTATGATGTTTTGAAGATGACAAAATAAATCAAAGGCTACTAACATGTTTGATGGTTGAGTAATAGACCATGCAGATGATAAAACATCTAAAGGATTTTATCAAAGTCAGAAGATGACCAGAAGACTGAACGTAACATATGTCAGTATATATTCTGAAGATTTCAGACTTCGTGTCAAAGTCGAAGACCAGACTCAGGACTCATATTGTAAAGTCTACAGACCCAGATTGTAAAGTCTCAAGACTCATATCGTAAAGTCTCAAGACTCAGACTTTACATCCAGATTCGATGAATCGTAACTCAAGCCCAATCATACAACGGCTAGTGATCTGGTTTGGATTCCACATCAAGATTGATTTGATTGATTCAATCTAATTGATTGACGATTGGATCTTGAAGACAAGAATTTTCTATACGAAGAAGCTTTACTTATGGAAACCAAGATTTCGTTTGTATGGGCGATCGGAATCAATTTGGGATTCTACCTTTGTCACTCAACGGCTACCAAATCTTCTAGATACGAGCTGTCCAATGGGTATATTGGAAGACGATTCTCCGGGATGCTGTCCAACGGCTAGTTTGGAAGTGGAGGAGTATTTAAGGAGGTGAAGGACCGATGAGCAAGTAAGAGACGGAGCGTAGAATTTATAATTCCAAAGTCTGAGCGACTTTCGATCATATACTTGTCTCTTGAGAGCTTAAACGTTTGTAATCATGAGAGAAATACCAAAAGAGTGACTTAGTGAGATAGTGTGATCTACTACTAAGTGTTTGCACTCGAAGTTGTAATCTCTTGTTGATTGCATAGTGGAATCCAGCCAAGAAGGCTGTTATCGTGGGAGAGTGGACGTAGGCTTGGATTAAGCCGAACCACTATAATTTCTGTGTTCTTATTCTCTTCCCTAACTCCTTTATTTTGTTCATACTAGCAATATCAATTGGTATCAGAGCCAAGTGCTCGGTTTATAAAAGTGTTTTTACTTTTGAGCTAAAGATTCTTTATGGCTAGTATGTTGGCACCAGGTCTTATGGAAGGGCAAAGCAACACAAGGCCACCATATTTCGATGGAAGAAAATACAAGTAGAATGGCCAGAAAAGAACAAAAAAAAAGGAAAAGAATCGTGATCATCTCAAAAAGGCAACAAATTGAGGGGGAGCTTTGATCAATTATGGAAAGATCTTTTTGGATTGATCGTGATCTTATTATGAATGGAAGGAAAGGTAAATGTGTCAGAATTTATTCTAAAAATCCGGTTAATGCATCTTTTATTACCTTTTGTCATGAACAAATATTTTATTGATATTATCATTTTATTATGACAAAAAGTGTACGTGAATTTCATGATGCATCGGTGATTTTTATTGGATATTTGCTGATATATATGATCGAAGTGAGCTACATTGCATATCTTTAATATTCGATTTACCTTATAAAAGCTGATTTTTGGAAATTGTGATTCATGCAAAATATTTGTTATCATTCTCTACGTGAATCCATTATTATCGCTTTTTGATTATGACAAAAAGGGGGAGAATATATGAATATGCATATGTGCTGATTGGTTTGATGTTATTGCATAATATTGAGCTGCGATTATTTTCTATATATTATTATGCTCAATCTATTTGTTATCTTCTGACATCCTTTGATTTAAAAGTATGTTTACAAATCTGCATATTCAGAGATTGTTTTGTCATCATCAAAAAGGGGGAGATTGTTAGGGAAATCCCTTATGATGTTTTGAAGATGACAAAATAAATCAAAGGCTACTAACATGTTTGATGGTTGAGTAATAGACCATGCAGATGATAAAACATCTAAAGGATTTTATCAAAGTCAGAAGATGACCAGAAGACTGAACGTAACATATGTCCAGTATATTCTGAAGATTTCCAGACTTTCGTGTCAAAGTCGAAGAAGCTGCAGACTCGGGACTCATATTGTAAAGTCTACAGACCCAGATTGTAAAGTCTCAAGACTCATATCGTAAAGTCTCAAGACTCAGACTTTACATCCAGATTCGATGAATCGTAACTCAAGCCCAATCATACAACGGCTAGTGATCTGGTTTGATTCCACATCAAGATTGATTTGATTGATTCAATCTAATTGATTGACGATTGGATCTTGAAGACAAGAATTTTCTATACGAAGAAGCTTTACTTATGGAAACCAAGATTTCGTTTGTATGGGCGATCGGAATCAATTTGGGATTCTACCTTTGTCACTCAACGGCTACCAAATCTTCTAGATACAGAGCTGTCCAATGGGTATATTGGAAGACGATTCTCCGGGATGCTGTCCAACGGCTAGTTTGGAAGTGGAGGAGTATTTAAGGAGGTGAAGGACCGATGAGCAAGTAAGAGACGGAGCGTAGAATTTATAATTCCAAAGTCTGAGCGACTTTCGATCATATACTTGTCTCTTGAGAGCTTAAACGTTTGTAATCATGAGAGAAATACCAAAAGAGTGACTTAGTGAGATAGTGTGATCTACTACTAAGTGTTTGCACTCGAAGTTGTAATCTCTTGTTGATTGCATAGTGGAATCCAGCCAAGAAGGCTGTTATCGTGGGAGAGTGGACGTAGGCTTGGATTAAGCCGAACCACTATAATTTCTGTGTTCTTATTCTCTTCCCTAACTCCTTTATTTTGTTCATACTAGCAATATCAAAACTTATGTCCCCAGCAATGGGAAAAATTACACTCGGCTTCTTAGATTGATTTAGAGGTGGCAAAATGGGTCATAGACCCATATATGACCCATTTAAATCATAAATGGGTCATATATGGTCACTTGTTTTTTGAAGAAGTTAGTTAAATTGGTTTAACAACTAAAGACTTAAGATAGGTGGGTCTTTAGTGAGTCTTAAATGGGTTGGATTTAGAATCCATTTTCACCCAAAACCTCACAATCTCTCTCTTCTCTCTTTAACTTTACAAAAACATTTTTTTATAAAAACCAAAATTATATTTATTTTTTATTTTTCTTTTCTTTTATTTTTCCTTTATTTTTCTTTCTTCGTCCTCCGGGTCGCTGGCACAGCGATGGCTGGTGACCGGCCAGGCGAGCCTCGAGCTCGCCAGATTTGGTGAGGCAAAGGCCTCGTCGACGCCCGGCGAGACTCGAACTTGCCGGCGTTGGGCGAGCTAGAGCTTGCCGGATTTGGCGAGGCGGAGGCCTCGCCGGATCCTGCATCGGGCGAGGCTCGAGCCTCGCCGGATCCTGCATCGGGCGAGGCTCGAGCCTCGCCAGATTTGACGAGGGGTCGGCAAGGCCTCCGCCTTGCCAGATCCAGCGAGCTCAAGCTCGTCGGCATTGGGCGAGCTCGAGCTCATTGGATCTAGTGAGCCTCGAGCTCACCGGGCGTTGGCAAGCTAGGCAAACTCGAGGCTTGCCGTGGCCGGCCGCCGGCCGTCATGGTGGCGGCGGCCAGCCAAAGAAAAAGAACAAAAAAGAAAATTAAAAATTAAAAATTATATTTAAAAAATAAATAAAAATTGAAAAAAATTAATTTTAAAGAATTATTATTTTAAAAATTATAAAAATTGTCCATTAAATTTGTGTTGTATAAAACTATTTTAGCAATACCATTATATATATATAAGCTTTCTTAAATTTAGTTAAATGGGTCGAGTATGGATCGGGTCGGGTATTATGGGTCAAAAAATTTGCATTGCAATAAATAGGTTATAAACGGGTTAAATGGGTTGATTTGGGTCGGACCATTTATGACCCGACCCGACCCGACCCACTCGTTTAACGGGTCTAGATTGATGTACTCTACCCATCAAGCTATGATATTCCTATCCTAGTGGAAGCATCCCCAGAGATGCTAGGAAGTAACAGAGCTGGAAAAATTATGTGTACAATACATGAAAATTAAGGGAACCAGCCCATAGACCCTTTCTCCATAGGTTGAAGTCCATCAACTTTCCAAACGTGAAAATCATGTCCTTCGTTGCGGGGGAGACTCCTCCCTCATGGTCACAATGTGCAACTTTTTGTGACTCAACGTTCTTTAGATATTGGCCAAAAATTTTCTTTGGGTTAAAATATTAAGCAAGACTTAATCTTTATATTTGAAAAAAATAGGGAGAGAATCACTCAAAAAGTTCTAAATTTATTGCGATTGTGTCAATTTAATCCATTCAGTCAATTTTGGCCAGCCGACACTAACGTGGACAATTTATAATAATATTTTTTTCGATTTTCTATTATTTATTATTTTTTCTTTTTAGTCCTTTTCTTTTTCTCTTCTTTCTTCTTTTGCTTCTTTTCCCATGGTGGCTGGCGAGGCTTGCTAGCCACTAGGCGAGGACCGCAGGTGAGGCGGCTTTGCCTAGATTGAAGCAAGGGCCGAGGTCCTCATCAGCAGTCGCCAAGGACTTCATGGCCGTTGCCTAGTGGTCGGCAAGCCTCACTAGAGCCTCATTGGCCACTATGGAGGAAAAAGCAAAAGAAGGAAGAAAAGGAAAAGGAAAAGGAAAAAATTCAAAAAAATTCAAAAAATAAAATATTATTAAAAATTATCAATGTCAATGCCGGCCGGTTAAAATTGGCTGGATGGATCAAACTAGCACAATTACAAAAGATTTGGAATTGAATTGACAAAAACAAACGATTAGGATTCAGTTGGTATAATTATAATAGGTTTAGAATTTTTTGGTAATTTTCCCAAAAAATAGGCTCTCTTATCTCTCTGTCCCCTCATCACTGAAAATAAAAAATAAAACAATGCCAAGGGTTCAAAATAATTTATGCAGTATGATCCAAAGCATTAGCAAATTAATTAGAGTATTTTAAAGCAACAATCATTTTAGTTTTCTTCAATCCAAGTGCATGCGACACAACGTCTTCCATTGTGGAAGCGAAAAAACATGCCACATGATTCACGTTCATCTTCTACTTTTTTTTCTGGAGGGCTAACAATATTCCCAAGTGCTGTTATGGATGGCTTGCGCAAATAAAGCATTGGGCTTGTTCCACGATGTACCGCACTCGAGAAAAATGAAAGTGATTTTTGCTTCAACAATGAGAGAGATACGACACTCCAACATCGCACCACGATTAAAGACATTAGAAAGCAATCACTTTCGCTTTAATAAAAGTGACCTTTGCTTTCACTTTTCTAGATTGAAAAGATGCCAACACCCATTTCATTAGTCGTAGGATAAATTAGTCCGATGATTTTGCCATTCAAAAAGAGATTTTTGTTGTGAAAAGCAGTTTTCCTTCTCAAAAAGGAGAGGGAAAAAAAAAGTTGGAACATGAGAGTTGGGTCATCGAAAGTTGTTTCATTTGAGACAACAATTTGATTGTGTTCATCTTGATAGAGCAAAAATTATTAAAATGATACTTACCCAAAAAAATTATTGAATGGATATAACTCTGCTTCCAGCCGTTAAAAATTATCGAGTAAAATCTTTTTTTTTTCTTTGCTCAGTTTTAATGTGTTTAAAGGGATCTACAGCAAAAGATCTTGAAGAGTCACCCATCTCGATAATGTTCCCAGTGTTTCTCATGAGAAAAATGATGACTAAATTATCTAACAAACAATTGGAGAAGTCACAATTGGCTACTTTAATTAGTTCTCTCCACCTATGAAGCTTTGACATTTCTGTTCTTAAGGAAAGGCGGACAAGAAGTCCAAAATCTTGTATATCGAATACAATCAAGTCCTAAATTCAATTAAGTCCCAAACCTTCTTCAAAAGTGCAATTGAATCTTTTGATGAACAATATCTAAAATCATTTCATGTCACTCAAAAGTGTTTATAAATTGCACTTTTCAACATAATTTTAGGATTTAATTGCATTTTTCAATAAAAGGTAGAGGAATTAATTAAATCAGTTGAAAAGTAAAGTACTTAAATTGCATTGTTTGCTATAGATTTAGGACTTGATCGAAACAATTTAAAAGTTTAGGATTGAATTACATCCATATAAGATTTCGGACATTTAAGACTTGTAATGCAATTTTTTTCCCTAAGGGAAACATCTCAGAGATATTAATAAGTAACAGATGGAATAAAGTTATGCGTACGGTACATGAGAATTTTCCCTTTTTCCACTTCAACAAGAATATAAAGGGACTCCGCCCATACCTGCTTTCTCCATTAATTTTTGGTCCATGCACTTACGAAAGTTGAAAATCATGTCGACCTCAGTGTTTCAAATTCTTCTGCTTCTGGTTTCCCTCGAGTTGCAAGCATCAGGTGCTGCACCTGGACTTGCGAAGCCTAACTGTGCTGAAAAATGCGGGAACGTCACCGTTCCCTTCCCCTTCGGAATAGGAGCCGGGTGTTTCTTGGATGAATGGTACCAGATCGTCTGCCAACAAAACAACACGGTTTCCATTCTGAAGAAGATTGGATTGCGAGTTCTCAACATTTCACTCCCTGATGAAGACGTGGATGGCATGATTGACTTTAGTCTTCCTGTAATTTACTCAAATGCAAGCTGCGGGGGTGACGGACGTGGTGCGGGTGTGAACTTGAAAGGAAGTCAATTTGTCTTCTCCCGGACTAGGAATGTCTTTACGTTGGTTGGTTGCGACACCCTGGCCACAATGGATACCACAAAATCAGCTTTTGTCGGTTGCGGGTCGAGATGTGCTGGAACCAACACCAACATTACCTGGTATAGTGCTTGTTCCGGGAGGGATGGGTGCTGCCAGACGATGCTCCCCCTTAACCTTCAGGGCTTTAGTGTGGATTTCAAAGAAGAAGGTGGACATCAGGGGTGCAAGTACGCTTTCTTGAGGTCTGACTTTACAGGTTTTTATGATTTGAAATTGAATGAGACGGTTCCAGTGGTGCTAGAATGGGGGATTGCGAACAGTACTGGCTATGGACGCAAGCTTATCCAGCAGTCGAAGACTGCTTATCCTTCTATATGTCGCAATCAAAGCGTTGACGGCAATGAAATGCTATTTACACAGTGCTATTGCGTGTGGGGGCATGGTCGTAACCCATATCTTATGAAAGGATGCAATGGTAACACACTCCATGCTCTCACGTTCCTTTTTTTTTTTTTTTTTTTTTTTTTCATTTTGATAGATAATATGAAATGTGCTGTCACATTCCGTATTTAGGGGGATCATGCAGTGAAGTGGTTTGTTTATTTCCAGATTTTTCTCTAAGAAGAATGCATTCACACTGTATAATGATATGCCTTTCTACCTTCTTTTTGTTAGTTTTTCTGCCCAAGATTACACAAAGTGAATGCACTTTCAGACAAAATTGATCAAATTATATTGATAATAATTTACTGGAGTTACTGGGGAATAGGACAGTCCTTTAGTTACAAGTACAATATTTTGGCCACGGAATTAACAATTAATGAGGAAATGCGACCTACTAGTTTTGGTAATTTTACTCAAGGAGATCGGTTTCGCTGTTAATATATTTGCTTCTGGTTTCACAACCATCAGGATCTGCACCTGAACCATCAGGAGCTTCACCTCGACCATCAGGAGCTGCACCACCTCGAAGCTGTTGCTGTGCTGAAAAATGCGGGAGCGTCACCATTCCCTTCCCCTTCGGAATAGGAAAAGGGTGTTCCTTGGATGGCTGGTACCAGATCGCCTGCAAACAAAACAAAACGGTTCCCATTCTGAAGAAGATTGGATTGCGAATTCTCAACATTTCACTCCCTGATGAAGACGTGAATGGCATGATTAAAGTTGATCTTCCTGTAATTTACTCAAATGCAAGCTGTGGGGGTGACGGACGAGGTGCAAAGGTAAGCTTAGAAGGAAGTCCATTTGTCTTCTCCCAGAGAAGGAACATCTTTAAAGGAGTCGGTTGCAACACTCAAGTGACAGTAAAAAGTACAGAATCAGCTGTTTTCGGATGCCGGTTGAAATGTGCCGGAACCAACTTCACCATTAGGACGTCTAGTGCTTGTTCTGCGAGGAACGGATGCTGCCAGAGTTCGCTCCCCTTTAAAGTGCGGGGCTTTGGTGTGGATTTCAAAGAAGAAGGTGGACATGAGGAGTGCAAGTACGCTTTCTTGACGTCTAATTTTACAGGTGTTTATGATTTGAGATTGACTGATACTGTTCCAGCGGTTTTGGAGTGGGGGATTGCAAAAAACACCGGTTATGCACTTCTCCTTTCCCTGCAAGGAATCTATCACTATGATGAATCTTTCAACTGTACAACATCGAACAGTTTGAGCAGTGAAGGAGAAGGAAGTATACATACATATAGAAGCTACAGCGTCGATAGTGAAATAGGATTTCTGCGGTGCTATTGCAGTAAGGGGTATCGTGGTAATGCCTATCTTTATGGAGGATGCAAAGGTAACATATTTTATGCTATCACATTGGGAATTTAAGTGCACCATACAGCGAAGTGATTTGTTCATTCCCAGATTTTTCTTAGAAAAGAATTCATTCACGCTATTTAATGCTTACATACATGATTCCCCCCCCGGGAGATGCACAAAGTGAATGCACTTTTAAACAAAATTGAACTTATTGTATTGATAAAAAAAAATTACTGGAAATAAAGGGAAACAGGACAGTCCTTTTGTTACAAGCACAACATTTTAGCCCTGGAATTAGCAATTTATGAGGAAATGCGACCTACTAACCTCCTTAATTTTACTCAAGGAGATGGGTTTTGCTGCTAATATATTTATGATATCATTTGTCCTTAGATATTGACGAATGTGAAGATTCAAATAGGTGCCCCGGGACTTGTGTGAACGAACAGGGCTCCTTTCACTGCGTCGGTGGTAGAAAGACAACCAATTTCATTCTTATTGGTAAGCATATCTTTTAACCTAGAATTTTAGACCGCTTCATGCTGGAGTATTGCTAGAAAAAGAACAGCATAGCATAAATTATGTTCAGAAAAGGTACATGAATAAGATTTACATTACCCTTCATTCTAACATGATTGTACATTTGCTTGGTGATGATTATAGATAAGTTTCCATCAATAGTATCTATCAAAACAAACTCAAAACTTTCTTCAAGCTCTGATACTTATATTTGATAGCTATGACAACACTTAGAACTTTTCTAATGTTGCCGCTTCAGATCTATCAAAAGATAACCAAGGTTCCTACTTACTCTTGTCATATTTGAATTGGAATTATTACAATCATTATCAAGATGAATGCTGGTAGGAATTTATTCACTTCCATCAATGGTTTTCTAATTTTCTAGTAGGGGAGATCAGTTGTACAGTCCAGTATGTATGTATAAAAATATCACCCGATGGATAAAAGAAGGGTGCATTTTTTGGACTTTTGCCACTTAATTTTTTGTAATGCAGGGATTGGGGCAGGCCTTGCGGCACTACTTTTGTGTCTTGTCTTATGGGGCTGTACAAATACATCAAGAAGAGAAAGGAAATCAAGCTCAAAGAGCAGAACTTCAAACGTAATGGCAGTCTTTTGTTGGAAAGTGAGCTATCTTCTAAAGGCCATGTAGAGAAAAACAAATTGTTCAACTCCAATGATCTAGAGAAGGCTACTGACAATTTCAATGAGGATAGGATACTTGGGCAAGGTGGACAGGGTACTGTTTATAAAGGAATGTTAGCAGATGGAAAAATAGTTGCTATTAAGAAATCGAAAGCAATAGATGAGGGCAAAGTTGAACAATTTATAAATGAAGTCCTCATTCTCTCACAAATCAACCATAGGAATATTGTTAAGTTATTGGGGTGTTGCTTGGAGACAAAAGTCCCACTTTTAGTATACGAGTTTATACCAAATGGGACTCTATACCAATATTTGCATGACCCAAATGAAGAGTTTCATGTATCATGGGACACACGCCTACGAATTGCAACTGAAATTGCGGGAGCCTTATTCTACTTGCATTCAGCAGCCTCGATTCCCATTTATCATCGGGACATCAAGTCCACCAATATCCTCTTGGATGAGAAATATCGGGCAAAAGTGGTAGATTTTGGTACTTCCAAGTCTATTTCCCTCGATCAAACTCATGTAACCACGTTGGTGCAAGGGACTTTTGGCTACTTAGATCCCGAGTATTTTCAATCAAGTCAATTTACAGACAAAAGCGATGTGTATAGCTTTGGAGTTGTTCTCGTTGAGCTCTTAACGAGACAAAAGCCAATCTTGTCGCTGAGGGAACAAGAAGGCAAAAGCCTTGCAACCTATTTCATAATTTCAATGGAAGAAAATCGGTTGTTCGACATTGTAGATGCTCAAGTTTTGAAAGAAGGTAAGAAGGAAGATATTGCATCAATTGCTAACCTTGCAAAGAGATGCTTGAACTTGAATGGGAGGAACCGGCCTACAATGAAAGAATTGGCAATGGAGTTAGAGGGGATGAGAAAGCTCCCAAATCCTTTGGGTATTCAGCAAAATCAAGAGGACCGGGAGGCAGCTGAATCTTATGCTACTGCATGTAAGTCCAGCAAGTCAAACATGGATGCTGATGTCACTACATTTTCGGATGTGCAACCATTCTCACCTAGTGAGACGTGGTGAAGATCTGTTTTGCCTCTTACACTTGTGAGTTATATTGCTCCGTTTGTCATGGAAATTAGTCTTCAGAGCAAAAGAAAGAAAGGAGGAAAGCTTGTTAATTCACTAATAGGAGGATTTTGGTTAGTTATGTATTGGTAATGTACTTATTCTCAGTGTTTGGGATCAATAAACTGTGATTTCAGCTCATCTTGAGATCTTTGAATACTTGTTGTCAATTCGGTTGTTGCAAAACTTACATCATTCATGCAGTGGACCAACCTTTGTGATTCAATTAGATTTGTACTTGCTGGGAAGGAAAAACAAGAAAGACGTTTCCCTTCTAGAAAAGAAGGCAAACTTGCATCCGCCTTCCCCGCCCAGCTCTTCCCTGAAGATCACACTGAATTGCTAATGGCATAAAGGGATTGTTGCCGGCTGCTTAGATCCTCACTACGTTATGTGTCAAACTCACCACCCGAACTGCATATATCAACATCAAAAAACCCCACTAGTTGCAGAATTATCTCTCTCGATCCTAGCCAGCCTTACTTGTCAATTTGCAATGGCAAAAACAAAAATAGTAAAAATCAATCGCGCATGGACCAACTCGTATGTAAGAGATATTTACTTTGTTTTGGGTCGCCGAAGGAGACGGCCGGTGATGGGCCGACGGCAGTGAGGGGTGGACGATAGGCCGGTGAGTGCTGGCCTGAGTGGACGACCATGGAGGGTAAGGGCTCGGCTGCAGCCTGAGGTTTGGTCGAGGTCCCCTGGTTCGGTGAAGATGAATTTGCAGGCGGTGAAGGAGATGCTCTCGGTCCGCGAAGAAGAATGAAGGAGCAGGAGAAGAAGACAAAATAGGGAAGAAGACAAAAGAAATAAAAAGAATTAAAAAAAGGAAAATCAATAAAAATTCCAAAAATCTAAAAATACATTAAAAAATCCTTTTATAGTCCGACGCGGGTCGGATACGGATAGACAGGTTGGCACAATGGGTCGGATCAAGTAAACCGGGTCCGAACCCGTTGCGTAATATAATAATAATAATAATAATAATAAATATTAAAATTTCTAAAAATTGTAAAAATCATTATAAATTTGAAAAAAATGAAAATATTAAAAAATTTAAAAACTCAGAAAATCCCTAAAAATTAATAAAATATTTTCAAATTCGTAAAAAATATATAAATCAGAAAAATCATTAAAAAATCAGAAAATTATAAAATCCTTATATAAATTTACTTAATTAGAAAATTTAGAAAATTCAGATAAATCATAAAAATCATAAAAATTTAAAAATTCTAAAAAAACAGAATATTCATAAATTTTTAAAAATTCAGAAAATCATACAAATTTTGGAGAATTCAAAAAATCATTAAAATTTTTGAAAATTCAGAAAATTCACAAAAATTCAGGAAATATTCCAGAAAAATACAAAAACTATGAATATTGGAAAACTCTTAAAAAATGAAAAACCAAAATTGGACAAGTCTCTAGGACTTTATAATAGGATTCTTTGTTTTGAATTGTTTTCTCTTTTTAGAGACCGTTTAGGATGTTTATGTTTTTTCTTTACAATTATACTTGGTTGTGCTTCTTTAATACCTTGGATGTTATTTTCTTTGTTTTAAAATGGTTAGGATGAAACCTAGAATTCTCCAATAGATTGCCATGACGTTAGTTAGCATTCAATCAAGTTAGGCACTAGAAGGACATCGGTCTTACGATTAGTGTAATCAAGTTTTCAAATCTTGAATCTTTGGTTGCAAAAACTGTAAGATATCCTCCCTTGTTTTATTTGATTTCTAGCTGACCAAAAAAGATTAGTAGCGGCTCCCGAGTCAAAATTTATATAGAATTAATTGATCAAATAATGAACGTCCTATGTCGTGCGAAATATGGGCTTGGGAGAATTCATTTTTATAATTGATGAATCATTTGCGATCTTAACAATCGATTGGTCCATCCGTGATCATCGTTTATATGGACCATTCGATTCATCTCATAAGCAAGTATCTTAAACCTAATTTTACCCTCATTGGAAGGGGTCAGTCGTAATAACTTGAATTATAAATTGAGTACAAAATCGTGGAATTTACACTCTGGATTTTTTTGTAGTTCAAATGATTCGGGACACTACTTTTTGACAACATATGCTCCTTGGGTTGTCTAATTCTTGTATTTTCTTCTTGAACTTCACGATTACCAAATTCTTTGAGTAAGAACTTTTCTATTAAGATGAAGGTATTGGAATTTCAATTTGGAAGAGATGATGGAAGTGGGAGTTCATTTTGCTGATTTTATTTTTCACATGTGCATTAGATCTGTTCCATGAAAAACATCAAAAACTGTGGTTTTTCAAAATTTTATCTACTTTTCTATTCAATTGATTATAGATTCTATGTTTATTTGATAATCACCTTCAAAACTACAAGTAAGAAAGAGGGATCGTGACCAATATTGGCTTCTCTTTTTCCGATGTTTTTCTTTTTTAGCTCTGGCATATGTTTTTTTCTTTGTGAATACTTTATTTTTTCAAAAGTTTGGTTTATAATGGAAAGTTTCATAAATGGTCTCACAACTCGTAGTATACTTCTCTGAAACCCAAATCTTCTTCCCAAAAAAGTTCAATATCCAATTAATTGGGCTTCTCTTGCAACCAGGGCCCCCTTAAGCCCTGATCCATTCCCCAGACGTAGAAACGACAATGAAAAGGAATTGGCAAAGCGTGGCCGACCGACGGGCATAATTGGGAATCAAAATCTCAAATTGGAATACGAATTGTCCATGGTCATACTTCTCTCTCTCTCTCTCTCTCTCTCTCTCTTTGATCCTACTCAAGTGCGTTTGGTTCAACATTTTGAAAAACCCATTAGGAAAATACAGAGCAGTTTAACCTATAGGATTTTGAGTACATGTAAAGGCCATTTGATAAACTACACTTTAAAAAAACAACTTTGAGAAAAATATTATTTGATAGAAAATATATTTGAAAAGCCCTTTAGGTGATTTATATTAGTTTTTAATTATTATTTGTTTAAAATTGAAAAAAAAAATGTATGCAACTTTTAAAACAAAAAAATTGACAATAATGCTTAAAAAAAAACCAAATATATTCATTTTTTTAATAAAAAGGACCAAAGCTTTCACCGAACAATTGTTGGTGAGCTAATTTGGCGATAGTAGCCGCTGGAGGTCGCCTGACCTTAAGCGACCCTTGGCAAGGGTCATGCGACCAAGTAGCGTGCGACCTAGGCGACCACTACCTAGGTCTCGTGAGGTCACTCGACTAACTGCCTGGGTCGCACATCGCCTAGGTCATGCGACCTTCATGCAACCCTTGCTAGGGTCATGCAATGGGCGACCTCGATCGACGACAATCATAGCCAGATCTAGTACGCTGATAGCCATAGCCCTGGAAGGGTTTGGTCATTTTTTAATTAAAAGAAAAATAATAAGGGACAAAATCGAAATTTTCAAGAATTGTTAAGAGTAATTTTGGAAAAGAAAATGAGTTTCAATATTTAGTCAAATGTTGAAAGCCCAATGCTAGTAGGACTAACATTGAGTTTTCAACCTTTCTACTACTGACTTTCACTTAAAAGCCCCTTAAAAATAATTGCCAAACGATTCAATATTTTTCTAAGGGGCAGGTTGCCAAGAATGCTTAACCAAACACACTTTCTAAAAAAGAATATTCCAAAGAGGCCTCAATGGGTCTTTGTGATCTCTTGAGGAAGAGAATTTTTCAACCTTTCAACCCAGTTTGAATTAGCGGACTTCAGATTGGCCAGTAGCACATTGCAATCATCCATAACAGGATATAGGGCCCACAGGCTTTCTACTTTTCCGACTTAGGAGCTCCACCAGAAATCTACCATCGGTCTCTATCTCTACAAAAAGATGATCCATTTTTTCTTCTTTAAGTAGAGGTATGCACCAAAAACCGCCTGGATTGGATTGGACTGACCAGTTTAGGGTGGTTCTCATGGTCGATGGTCCACAATTCCGAGGTGGGAAGAAGACCAGACCAATTATATATATATATATATATATAAAGCTTATTGTAACTGAAATTGCTATCGAGGTAGCAACTTCTCATGTGGTCAAAAGACCAACAAAATTCTTCTTGTGACTCTTCATTTATAGAGAAAACTTACTTGTTAGTTAATTCTTCTATCTGGTGTGGGACCAAGGCAAGACCTTCATTGCTCATGTTCACACAATATTTGTCTTGCTCCCCTCACTTGCAAAAGACAAGGCATCCAAGCCTCCAAGAGTCTCACATCGACTAAGTACTTAAAGCTTAAAAGAGAGATTGTCTATAAAATTCAAGTCAAGCACAACCTCTAACCATATTGCTCATGACTTTTATGGTTATGTGTGAAACACATGAAATGTGATTGATATTCACACAAGTGAAGTTTGAATCTTTTGCACATGGAAACATGTAACCAATGGTCACTTACTAGTGGAAAAGAAAAAATAATGTCAAGACTGGACCAAACCGGTTTGGTCTAGTTCCTAGTTCTACAGGGAACCGATCACCCCTATTTTTAAGTGAAGATTTTGGAAGGCAGCTAGGGTTTCATTGGTGTATCGAGTTGAAATGTCCAGGAAGATGGACGAAGACGACGGATGCGATGTGGTTAGCAATCTGCCAGACTTGGTGCTCCTCCATGTTCTATCCTTCCTACCCACAAGAGATGCCATCAGGACAATGATGGTCCTGGAGTTCCATCACCCCTAGACTTCTACCCACCACTTGTCTTTTGATCACAGTCCTTACTGTTGGAGAAAACCCCCTTATTTGTTTTGAAGCCGACAAAACGTTTCCATCAGTCTAATCTAAAGACTTGTAGACTCTTTCGTCAAAGTTTGAAGACCGTCAGACCACCAGACTCAAGATTTAAAGTCTGCCCTCATTGACAGTTTCTAGATCGTTGAAGAACACTTATCTAGAATTAAGTATTTCTTTAAGGATTTGATTTGAGCGGTTGAAGAAGATCTCACGGCTGGAGATAGCATCTCAAGATCTATTATTCATTTCGAATTTAATTTGAGTAATTTGGATCCATTGATTGGCGAAGTATACTTGGAATGTTTTACTTATGCAAACTTAGATCCTGATTGTATGAGCGAGCAAGATTGGTGGGTTATCATCACATTCCTTAAATAACTCGAGATCTCCCTAATTGATTCTGTCCAATGGGTAGATTGGAAGAACTCCTTTGGAAGGTGTCAACGGTTATGAGGGCATGGAGGAGTATATAAGGAAGACGCTCTAGTTATTCGAAGAAGTGCACGATAGATAAATTCCAAAATCTGAAACTCCTTGTTCTTTGCTGATTCAATTGTTGAGCATAAACTTGTACTCAAAAGAGAGTTTATACATTTGTGAGGAAGTGTAACAGAGTCTCTACTCTGTGGAGTCAAGAACGTGATATTGTAACGACTCTTTTGATTCATAGTGAAATCCAGTCGGTGGGCTGCCAATGCGGGAGAGTGGACGTAGGCTTGGATTAAACCGAACCACTATAAACCTTGTGTTCTTATTCTCTTCCCTATACTCATTTACTTTGCTCGTAACTCTATTTAATTGTTAGAGTCTAATTTCCTTTTCCAAGTCTACTGTTAAACAGACTCAGGTTAAAAGTAACCCCACTTGGTGCTTGTACTAATATTTTCAATTGGTATTAAAGCATGTGTACTCATTTAAATTGAAATGTTTTTACTTCAGAGTTAATGATCTATGGCTAGTATGTTGGCTCCAGGTTTGGTTGAAGGGCAAAGTGTGGCATCCCAAAATTCAAAGTCAAATTATAAGGTGTGTTAAAGTCTCTAATTAGGTGATAAAATTTCCCATGGCTTATGCTTTAGCCATTAGTCTTTTAATTAGATGATTTGTGCATATGATTGTGATAATTTAAATTTGATAGATTAATAACCTATGCTTGGCCATGTACTTTATAAATTAAATTCCAATAAACAAGATGTCCCAAGACTTTGGCCAAGATGAAAAAATTGGAATTTGAAAATATTTATAGAAAGGAATTCAAAAAAAAAAAAAAGAAGGGAAAAATGTCAATTTTTAGGTTGGGCCTTAGGCCCATTGGCCGAAGCCTTGATGGGCCAAGCTAGTCGGCCCAATTAGGCCCACTAAAGAAGGTTGTCGACCAGCCCAAAGGAGGCCCAAGCCCAAGCCCAAATTCAAGGCCCATTATGCATGCAATAGGACAAGTGGCATAAAGGAGAATGCCATGCATTGGCTAATTTGAAGGCAAGCAATGATTATCAATGATGAGGTTTAGGGGGGATAAAAGGGAAAAGAGAGAGAGAGAGATGGCCGGTTGGAATTCGGCCAAGGGAGAGAGAGAACCGTGCGAGAGAGAGGGAGAGTGAGGCCGAGAGAGGAGAAGCCAAGAGGGAGGAGGAGGAGCCACTCGCCGTCCGTCCGCCCGTGTGCCGCCCGTTCGCCGCCGTGTGTCGTCGTCCGTCCGGTCTAGAGGCAAGTGGGAGTCCTCTAGCTTCTTTTGTATGCTTGTATGTTGTTTGCATGTTAAATTCTTGGGTGTTAGATGAGAAAAACCGAAGCATGGATGAGTTGTGTGTGAATGGTGTGACTGTTCTTGGTCGGATCATGTGAGTCAGAATGTTGTTTGAGCTTGCCTGTGTGTTTAGAGTCCGATTTTGGCTTTGATTTCTTCATGAAAGTTGTAGCTAACATCTTGTACTAAAACATACTAAAATTTAGTGGAAAATGATGGAGATTTGAGGGGCTAAAGTCTCATCCTACGGAGACCCCAGATCTGGAAAGTTTTTACTGACCTCTTACTGGATTCGTGATTGCATGTTGGTTTGTGATGAGACTCTCACTTCGATTTCTTCATGAAAATTGTAGGGGATATTTTACAATACAACATACTAAAATTTGAAGTGAAATGAACAAGTATAGCCTAGTAAATCGACTAGATCTTGAAGACGGTGATTCTGGTGATGTATTCCGAGACACCCGAAACTTCATGGACCTAAATGGTGACCATAATCTGGTTATTTGACTTATGTTTCTTCATAAAACTTGTAGAGAACGTCTTGATGTATAACATATCCAAATTTCAGAGAAAAAGAAAGAGAATAGGTAGGTTAAAACTCAATATTTCGGAGATGTATGCACTGGACGATGCGGTAACGTATCCAGAAGCTTCGTGAGGTTGTATAAAATAATCTAAAAAGAATCTGGCTTGGAGTTCTTCATGAAAGATGTGCAAAATGTCTTGGCTATAACTCGGTAAAATTTCATAATTTTTGGAGGCCATATGGGTATTTTAATTGAATTTCTTCGGAAACTGTGCATACTGGTTTCATCCGAGAATTATATGATGTTTTGTGAGAATTGTGAAATTATGTGAAATTCTATTTGGCCATGTATTTTGCATGAAATTATTATTCAATTGTCTTGTTTATGACTCACTTTAATTTTTATAATTTCTGGAAATTTATAGATATTGAATTTAATATTTTTAAAATGGCAAAAGCTGAAATTTAAATAAATGAAAAAGGGCATGAAATTGGATTATTTTATTGGCCATAAATTCCATTAAATTTTATTTCATAAATAATTATACCATGTTACATGTATGATGAGGTCTTGATGTATGTATGACATTAAATTGAGATGCATGTGTGAATTTCATGCCAAGTATGATTTCTTTGATGTCATGCCATATGCCATGTTAAATTAAGACCAAAATTGGTAAACATGGATAATGTTAAATGAGGAGATTGTGGTGGTGGAGAATGATGCCCGGAATGTATAGAGATACATTGCCGGATGGTTCTAGGAGTTTCAGGATGCCCGGCCAGGGAGTGTAAATGCCGGAAGCCCTGTCGGAGGTTTCTGCCTGAAGGGAATGCCTTGTGATGCCAGATTGGATACAAGAAGTTCGGAATGTGGGGGGCCAGAACCCTGTCGGAGGTTTCTGCTTGAAGGGAATGCCTCGCGATGCCAAGATTGGGGTGCGAGATGCCCGGCCAGGGAGTATAAATGCCGGAAGCCCTGTCGGAGGTTTCTGCCTGAAGGGAATGCCTCGTGATGCCAGTTGGGATGCGAGATGCCCGGAATGTAGGGGGCCAGATGCCCGGTGGCCTGGAATGGCTGAATGCCAGAAGCCTTGTCGGAGGTCTTTGCCCGAGGGGATGATGAAATTGATGATTTGAGAAATGGGTGATGTGGTGATCAAATTTAAAGATAAAGATGAAAATTAACCCATGGCATGATATGCATGATGAAATTGATGATTTGAGAAATGGGTGATGTGGTGATCAAATTTAAAGATAAAGATGAAAATTAACCCATGGCATGATATGCATGATGATGATGATGATGATATGTGATGTGATATGATGATCACCCATGGTATGAGATGCATGATGATGATGATGATGACATGTGATGTGATATGATGATCACCCATGGTATGATATGCATGATGATATGCATGATAATGATGATATACGACATGATATGATGATGAGATATGATATGCGTGATGATATGCATGATGATGATGATGATGATAATGCATGATGATATGCATGATGACGATGATAATAATGATGATATATGACATGCATGATGATGTGCATGATGATGATGATATATGATATGGTGTGATAACATGTGTAATGTCATGATGTCATGATGAAGATCACATGTATGATATGATGATGCATGATAGTATGCGCATGGTTTCAAGGTAAGTAACGCCTGCAATGCATGTATGATTTGCATGATGCATTGAGTTGTTATTGGATTTCTCTACCTGCTGAGTGGTTGTACTCACCCCTTTTTGGGACAAACATTTCAGATTAGCAGTATGCCGCTTCCTGCCGTTGCGCGGGGTGCATTTTACGGGTTACCGTCCGACGTCGAGGTAGTGAGTGAGGAGTTCAGCTGTCCTTCTATGCCTGGACTGGCATACATACTTGTGCGCTACTCTATCATGTACGACATAGGCCTGGCTGGGGGCCCAGTCGTTCAGGAGTTTGTCTCTGTCCACGTTCGCCGCGATGGGGTGATGAGAGGGATGCTGCCGCCACCACCGCTTGACGCACCGGACTGGGTGTGAGGCCCGAGCGTGACGAGTAGGGGCTGCTGTTGTTTTTTTGGGGATAGTTAGTCGACACCTATGATGGGGGTTGTACACATGTGATGTAGAGGGTCGAGGGTTCTTTTTGAGGTTTTAGGCTAGACATGGCAGAGTCCTAGCTTTTCTTTGTTATGTATCGACCCAAAATGGAGTCCCATCTTAAAAGTATATGTAAATAAGGTGTCGTGGCTTGTTTATAAAATCATGCTGATTAGTGGTGTGTATTTGTATCATGGTTAGGAGGGGGAGAGATGGTGACGTTTGCTTCCGCTAATGAGTCGCGCTGGGACCGCCTTTAAAAAAAAAGAAAAAGAAAAAAATGCCCGTGAACAACGACGCTTTTGTCATAAGTATAAGTACAAGAGGGTAATAAGGTTAACACTGGTGCTTGTGGTGACCGCCGAAGGGTTCTGGGTGCTACACAAAGCAACACCAGATCGCCTTATTTTGATGGAAAGGAATACAGTATATGGAAAAACAAGATGAAGGCATTTCTAAGATTAAAAGATCCTCTTGAATGGGATGTGGTAGACAAATGAATTATTCCTAAAACTACAACAATCTTAGAAAGGAGAAAAGAAGTTATTGAGTCTAGCGAGATGACTCAAGAAGAGATAACCAAGAGACAAGTTCTTGATACAAAAGCAATTGATTCCTTATATTATGCATTATCTCCTATTGAATATAACATAATATCTTCTTGTGAAACAGCTAAAGAAGTCCGGGATATGCTGCACATCATCTATGAAGGAACCGATCGAGTGAAAGAAACCAGAATCAATATTATATTTAGTCAATATGAAGCATTCAAGATGAAACCAGGAGAATCTATTACTGACATGTTTAGTCGTTTTACAGAAATCATGAATGGCCTTGAATATCAAGGTCAACCAATCTTTGGACCCATGAAAGTTAACAAACTGCTGTGTGGACGTTTCAAAGATTAGAATCATGTAAAGACCTTAATAAGGGAAACACAAAGGATCATGCACTCTCCGTTGACAAATTGGTTGGCACTCTTTAGTCTTATGAAGTGGAGCAAATCAATGAAGATGAAGATCACAAAGGTAAAAAATCTGTTGCTTTAAAATCTAATGATGATTCTGATATTACAGATTCTGAAAACGATATAGACGATGAAGAGCTTGCTCTCATGATAAGAAGGTTTTGAAAATTGAACAAAAAGGGAAGAAGATTTAATTGGAAGAAACAAAGTTCTCAAAAGTTTCAAAATGAATCAACAGAGGATGATGAATCAAATAAAGATGTGATTTGTTTTGAATGCAAGAAAAGAGGACGCATTAGACCCAACTATCCCTTACTGAAGAAAAAGAAAGGAAAAGCTGAGAAATACATAAAGGCTCTCAAAGCAGAAACTTGGAGTGATACCGAATGTGAAGAGAGTGATGATGATTATGCTAATATTTGTCTAATGGAACAATCAGAATCAGATTCAAACTCTGAGACAGATATAGACTTAGACTCAGACGGTGAAATCAAGGTAAGTAATTTAAAAATTCCTACTAAAGTCTCTAAATATATTGATGAACTATGTCTTAGTCTCAAAACATCTTTCAAGAGGATTTCCGAACTAAAAAGGGAAAATTATGCACTGAAGCAATAGGAGATTGCTTGGAAAGAAAAGGTCGAAAATTTAAATAAAAGTGTTATTACCTTGAAAGAAAATGTAGATTCTCTTTCAAAAGAAAATGTACTTTTGAAAAATGATATTTCAAGCATTTCAAAAAAAGGTTTTCTATTAAATTTGAGAAATTGGAAAATATTCTTTCAGCGCAAAGACTTTACTTTAACAAATTAGGCTTGGGAATGACTACTGAAACCATTCCTCTAATTGATTTTCCAAAAGTAAATGAAAGAATCAAATAAAGACCTACACAATATTTTTATAGAAATCATTTTCAAAAAGTCTTTGTAAAACCTATAGGCCACATTTTGAGAAAGAATGTCCTATAGTTTGGAAACCTGTTAAGAAGGCTTGGGCAAAGACCGTATATTGCATTAACTCCATTAGACCCAAGAAAGTATGGGTACCAAAGAAAACTTGATTTTCTTTTTTAAATGCAGGTCACTATCAAGAAAAATGTCAAATGGTACTTGGATAGTGGATGCTCAATACATATGACATGAGACTCAAGTTGTTTCATAAAGCTTATGCAAGTTAATGGTGGAAAAGTTTCTTTTGGAGAAAATAGCAAAGACAGAATTGTCGGATGTGAAACAGTAAAGATTGGAAGTCTCACAATCAGCTACGTTTCCTTAGTGGAATGACTCAACTACAACTTGCTGAGTATTAGCCAACTGTGCGACACAGGTTTCAAAATCAACTTTCAAGAAGGAATATGTTTAGGAACTAGTAAAGACTCCTCTCAGACTTTTATGGGGTGAAAACATGGGAACATATATCTTCTGGACATCAAACTAGAAAAATCACAATGTCTAATTTCAATTCAAGAGGAAGCTAATCTCTAGCATAGAAAACTTGGCCACGTTAACATGAAGCAAATAGCCAAGATCTCTGTAAAGAAGCTTGTTTGCGGACTACCCAATTTGACATACCAAAATCTGATTTATGCACACCATGCATGTTGGGAAAACAGGTTACAAGTTCTTTCAAACTAATAAATCAAGTTTCCACTAATTGTGTACTACAGCTCTTACATATGGATTTTTTCGGACCAACTAGGAATCAGAGCATTGGTGGAAAGAAATATTACCTAGTAATAGTGGATGATTATTCACGATTTACTTGGGTATATTTCTTGGCAAGTAAATTTGAAACTTTTTTTTTTTATTTCATAAAGTTTGCTAAGAAAGTACAGAATGAAAAAGGGTATGTTATTTCAAGTATATAGATAGACCATGAAGGTGAATTTGAAAATCAAGATTTTGCTAAATTCTATGATAAATCTGGTTTTCAGCATGTGTTCTCCTCTCCATACACTCCAAAACATAATGGAGTTGTGGAAAGAAAGAATAGATTATTGCAAGAAATGGCTAGAATTCTTTTAATTGAAAGCAACATTTCTTCTCTTTTTGGGCTGAACCAGTTTTTACAGCATGCTATATTATTAATAGAGTTTTCTTAAGGGCCTATTCTGGAGAAAACTCCCTATGAGTTGTTCAAAGGAAAGAAGCTAATTGTTTCCTATTTTCATGTGTTTGGATGCAAATGTTTTATATTGAAAATTGCAAATGATCGAATTGGTAAGTTTGAAGAAAAATCAGACGAATGTATCTTCCTTGGATATTCAACTACTAACAAAGCTTATAGAGTTTACAACAAAAAGACTCAATCGGTGAAGGAATCAATGAATGTTAAATTTCAAGACCTTATGCAAAATCAATCGATCCAGACTCAACCTGAAGAATCTGAACCTGCTCCAAACTCTACAAAGTCTAAATCCCCAGAAGTAGCTCAAACTTCAGAAGACCAACAACGAACGATCGTTGAAGAATCAAACGAAGAAAAAGATAAGCAGTCTGTCAGACCAACCAGCAACTGGAAGCACAAGTCTAGTCATTCCAAAGAACTTATTATTGGCAACATTGATAAAGAGATTCATACAAGATCCAAAAGGCATGAAGAGTCTAGTGCTGTGGCTCTTATTTCTGAAATAGAACCCAAGAGTATAGAAGAATGTTTAACTGATGAAAGCTGGATTAAAGCTATACAAGAAGAACTCAGACAATTTAGTATTAACGATGTTTGGAAATTGACTCCTAAACCAAAAGGTAAATCTGTATTGGAGTTAAATGGATTTCAGGAACAATATGGACGAGAAAGGAAAAGTTATAAGGAACAAAGTAAGACTCGTAGCCAAATGATACACGCAAGAAGAAGGGATAGACTATAATGAGACTTACGCTTCAGTAGCAAGGTTAGAAGCAATTAGATTATTACTTGCTTTTGCTTGTTATAAGAATTTCAAGTTATTCCAAATGGATGTCAAAAGCGCATTCTTAAATGGATTTATCCAAGAAGAAGTCTATGTGGAACAACCTCCCAGATTTGAAGACCCAAGGAAACCAGACTCTATATTCAGACTGAAAATGGCATTGTATGGTTTAAAGCAAGCACCTCGAGCTTGGTATGACAGGTTAAGTAAATTTTTAATCCAAAATGGCTTTGTTAAAGGTAAAGTAAACACTACATTGTTTATCAAAAGAGAAAGTAAAAACTTACTCGTTCAAATCTATGTTGATGATATTATTTTTGGATCACCTAACGAAAATCTGTGCAATAAATGCTCTAAGTCTATGCAGGATGAATTTGAGATGAGCATGATGGGTGAACTATCATTCTTTCTCGAACTACAAGTAAAACAATTAAAGGAAGGAACTTTCATTTACCAAGAAAAATATGCTAAAGAACTTGTTAAAAAGTTCAGTTTGGAGAATTATAAAAAGACTGATATACCAATGTCAAGTTCTTCGAAGTTGGAGAAAGATGGAGGAAAGAAAGTTGACCAGAAATTATACAGGAGTATCATTGGTTCACTTCTTTATCTTACTGCTTCTAGACCTGACATTTTGTTTAATGTTTGTATTTGTGCCAGATTTCAATTAGATCCTAAAGAGTCTCATCTAAGTGCTGCGAAACGCATCATCAAATACGTTACAACAATCTCTAATTTGGGTCTCTGGTATTCTAAAGAATGAGACTTTACTCTCCTTGGATACTCAGACATAGACCTAGCAGGATGCAGAGTTGATAGAAAGAGCACCTTGGGCACTTGTCAATTGCTTAGTAACAGGACAATATCTTGTTTTTCAAGGAAGCAAAGTACTGTAGCTCTTTCTACAGCAGAAGCAGAGTATGTGGCTCTTGGAAGTTGTTGTTCTTAAATCTTATGGATAAAACAACAGCTAAGAGACTTTGGAATCGAAGACTCGTGCACAACACCAGCGTGATTAATCTCACCAAGAATCCAATTCTTCATTCAAGAGCAAAGCATATAGAGATTCGACATCATTTTATTAGAGACCATGTTCAAAATGGAGAAGTCTTGATTCAATTCATAGACTCAAAAAATCAGTTGGCAAATATTTTTACAAAGCCATCAGAGAAAAGTCAATTTGAGTCTATTCGATGTAGACTTAATATCTTAAAGTCTGAAGAAGTTAAGACTCAGGGATAAAAATTCTAAAAATGCTCAAATTCAGAAGATCAAGAATCACGATTTGTAAGTTATTTCTGTTTTAGAAATTTATCTTTTGAATAAAAACTCGAAAATGTACGTTTGTCTATTAATCTGTAATTGATTAATGTTATCTTCCCAAGTTTTTGTAATTATAACAATCATTCCTTTTCGAAAAGAAGTTATTTTGTAAAATGATAGTTATCTATTTTCAAAAAGGTAGTTATTTTTCAAAATGCATTTTCTATTTTTTTTTCTTTTACAACGATCCGTATACCTTGTTTTGATTGCTTTATATACTAATCGTCTTCTTCATAAACCCTAGAAGCACGAACATCACTTTCATACTTTTACTCTCTAGTTTAATCTTCAAAGTTTTCATCTTTCTCACGAATCGAGTTTGGAATTTCTCAAAGACTGTGAAAATGTCTTCCCAAAGAAAGTCCTAAAGGATCACAAGCAGGGGACCACAACATATGCATGAGGGTCCTACGCATTTTGACCTCACCAAGGAAGAAGAATCTCTAAGACAGCAGCAGAGTCCACAACATTCTCAACTGCGTCATTCTCTTCGTGCTAGACCATAGGATGTTCAACAACAAGTGGAGGAAGAAATTATTGAGGATGCAGAACCCATAAGAACTCAAAAGCCTGCTTTTACCTTCAAACTCTACTCCGCCTTAAAGGTTGGAGGTACTCCCTTGAACTTTATTGATGAATTTTTGAAAGAAAAATGGTACAGAAATGAAACCCACTTTTTGCAAACGATGGAATGTTTAGAAGTTGCTCATGTGGGCTCGGTAGAAAGAGCTTTTGCGAATATCCCAAGTGATCCACGTGTTGGAGGACTTAGTCAATCTAATGGAAATGATGATGAAAAGATGTTCACTCATTTTAAGCCTAGAATGGGTGTTGCCACGAATATTCGAAGCAAAATGACAAATCTGTTTTGTTTTGAGGAACACAAGCAACTTTACTCTAAGTTGCTGAAGCACAGGGTGATGAACCCAAGGAGTGTGGACCCTGATTTTCTCGACTCTCTGAACGTGAAGTTGCGAGAGAAATTCACTTTACTTCAACTTGAACGATTTTGCTCTGAAACAACAATGGCTCATCCAGAACTTACTATGTATTTCTATTCCAATATGAGCTTTTTGGATGCGAATCGATTCTCTTTCAGTGTTAGAGACTAGGACTATGTAGTTGATATGGACACTTTGGCCGATATGATTAGAGTAGAGAGAGGGATGTTCCAATCAATTAATGTGTCTATTGATCGTGCGACTGTGGAGCTTGTTTGGGATGGAATGGCAGAAGGTTGAATTTCATACTTGAGGATGAATGCCTCAAATGTCTTGTTTCACAAGATTGTGATCAATTGTCTTAGACCCAAATCGACTTTGAAAACTGACGTCTCCAATTCATTAGCAAAGCTTGTTGGAGAAATCTTCGTGAAGTATTTTGATGCTAACAAAACATTTCATTAGTCTAGTCTGGAGAGTCTGAAGATCTCCAGACTCTGCTATTTAAAGTCTGAAGACCTCCGGACAGCCAGACTCAAGACTCAAAGTCTATCCTCATTGACAGTTTCTAATCCGTTGAAAAAAGGCTATCTAGAACTGGATGTTTCATTAAGGACATGACCTTATCGACTGGAGAAGATCTCTTGGCTGGAAAAGACATAACGGAATTCTTTATTTGATCATGATTGATCTGAAGATTAAGGATCTGATGATTGGCAAAATATTCTTGGAAGATTCTACTTATGGAAACCGAGATCCTGATTGTATGGGCGAACAAGATTGATGGGCTATCGACATGTTCCTTTAATAGCTCGAATGATCTTCCTAATTGATTCCGTCCAACGGGTAGATTGGAGGAATTCCTTTGGTAAGTGCCAACGGGTATGATGGCATGAAGGAGTATATAAGGAAGACATTCCAGTTGTTCGAGCAAGTGCGCAATAGAAGAATTCCAAAGTCTAAAACTCTTTGTTGTTTAGTCAATTCCTTTGAGCAAAATCTTGTTCGCAAAAGATAGTCTATATTTGTGAGAAACCTTGAGGAAGTGTGGTAGAACATCTACACTGTGGAATCAAGGAAAAGCTGTGCTGTAACTTCTCTTTTGTTCATAGTGAAATCCAGCTAGTGGGCTATCAGTGCGGAAGAGTGGACGTAGGTTTCGAATAAGTCGAACCACTATAAACCTTGTGTTTAATTTTCTCTTCCCTACTCTTTACTTTACTTTGATCGTACTTCATTTTGTTAATCAAAAGAGAACTCACTTTCTATCGTCTGCCTAGAATCGCTTTCGTATCTCGAGAAATTATTTTTGCACCTATTCACCCCCCTCTAGGTGCTTATACTAGCTATCTCAAAGCTGATGTATGTTATCAATGCTGGCAAAAAGTTCTCTCTACCACACACTATCATGTTTCATATGTATAGATCGATGGTGAAGGACAATGGCCAACTTCCTTATTCAACACTTGTTACTAAGTTATTCAGACATTTGAACATTCAGCCTCCCAAGATTTTGTGTGTTCGAACTTGTGATCAAATGGTGGTGGGACTGAAGATGGTTTCCAAAATGCGTATGAATGAGCTGAACAAGGCTTTGGAGCGATTTAAGGAGAAAACCTCATCAAGACTCACCAAGTCTCTATGGCTACAAAATGGAAAGGGAAGGAGCCCGTGACAGCTCTAACTAAGAAAAGAAGAGCACTCATCTTGTAGGATGAAGAAGATGAGGAAGATGTCACCATTTCCGCTCTTACATTACGAAACTTACAACGTTTTGTTCCAGAGACATAAGAGAGAGAGAGGATCAAGACAGAGAAGAAATAGAACAGAGAAGTGAAGAGAGGGAATCAATGAGGAAAGAAGCAGAGGAAGAAAGAACTGTAGAAGAAGAGGAAAGAGGAGAACAAGATCATCATGTCACTGAAGAAGTGACAGAGCATGAAGAGTACTTCTCTCCACCTGAAGGCACTGAGACAGGGGGAGCTGCTGAGAAAAGAGGTAACTCTTCAATTGCTTTTACTAGTGAAGATTTTAGTTGTTCTCTTGCTCATCCAGAAGATGTATATGCCTATCAATTTCCTGAGGAAGGTCATGAGGTTTCATCTCCAAATCTGGGTACTTATGCTAAAATGCCATCATCTGCCAATACTCCTCAAACTGATCATGTAAAAGCAAGCACTCTGACTGACAACTCAGCAGACTTTCAAAGATTGCTTGATGTTCTTATGGAGATGTGAGGCCAGATTTATGCCCTAGGATGCAAAATTCAGAGTTTTGCAGAATGCCAATCAAGCCTCTTCAGTTTCGTTGCACAATCAAGTTCAGGCCCTCAATCTTCAAGTTCAAGCAACTGCCAAAGGTGAAGAAGTAGCACAACTAAAGGAGGATTTGAAAAAGCTGGAGGAGACCGTCCAGTCGATGGGAGATTTCCAGCTTGTTCGCGTTCCAAAACAATCTAATTATATCCATTTCTCTTTTCGTCTCTACCTTTTAAATGCTAACAAAAAGGGGGAGAAGTTGGTGCGGATTTGCAGAGTTGATCTCTTTGTTTGATTTTTGTTTGACTTCACTTTACTTTTGTTTGGTTGTTTCGTTGTGACTGGTTTGGATTGTTTGATAGTTTAATACTTGCAGTATTTTAAGCATGGTATTCATGGCAAAGATAGTTGTTCTTATAGGACTAACGCATTTCTTATGGATGCAGATTCGGTACTATCTCTAATCCATTCATCATTTATGAGATATCCTTGTTTGCTTAAGTATTGTCTTACAGGTCAAAAATATCCAAATCTACGAAAAGTTGTCACCATAAAAAATGGAGAGATTGTTGGAGAAAACCTCCTTATTTGTTTTGAAGCGACAAAACATTTTTATTAGTCTAGTTTGAAGACTTTCAGACTCTTTCATCAAAGTCTAAAGACCGTCAGACCGCCAGATTCAAGATTTAAAGTCTACCATCATTGATAGTTTTCAGACCATCGAAGAAGACTTATCCAGAATCGAGTATTTCTTTAAGAATTTGATTTGAGCGTTTGAAGAAGATCTCACAGCTGGAGATAGCATCTCAAGATCTATTATTTGTTTCGAATTTAATTCAAGTAATTTGGATCCATTGATTGACGAACTATACTTGGAAGGTTCTATTTATGGAAACCTAGATCCTGATTGTATGGGCAAGCAGGATTGGTGGGCTATCATCACATTCCTTAAGTAACTTGAGATCTCTCTAATTGATTCTATTCAACGGGTAGATTGGAAAAACTCCTTTGAAAGGTGCCAATTATTAGGAAAGCATGAAGGAGTATATAAGGAAGATGCTCTAGTTATTCGAGCAAGTGCGCAATAGATAAATTCCAAAGTCTGAAATTCCTTATTCTTTGCTGATTCAATTGTTGAGCGTAAACTTGTACTCAAAAGAGAGTTTATACATTTATGAGGTCTTGAGGAAGTGTAGCAGAGTCTCTAAACTGTGGAATCAAGGACGTGATACTGTAATGACTCTTTCGATTCATAGTGAAATCCAGCCGGTGGGCTACCAGTACGGGAGAGTGGACGTAGGCTTGGATTAAGCCGAACCACTATAAACCTTGTGTTCTTATTCTCTTCCCTAAACTCATTTACTTTGCTCGTAACTCTATCTGATTGTTAGAGTCTAATTTCCTTTTTAAAGTCTACTGTTAAACAAACTCAGGTTAAAAGTAAAGTTTTATGCTATACTTTACAAAAATTTGTTTTCGCTCCTATTTACCCCATCTAGGTGCTCGTACTGGCATTTTCACTTACCACGACTGCAAAAAGTTGGAGACTGCTTTTGAAGTGGACGACAGATTCGTGAAATTTACCGACCACATGTTGACTCTGCACAAGAGCCCCACGATCGATTTGTTCTATCTTAATTTGAACTGTGCGTCTGAGGTGCACCCCTGTGATCCTGAATATGAGGACTATGCAACTCCAGAGAGGATAACGTGGAACAAACTGGATACGTGGATTCATTTTGCAGCGAGGAAAAAGGTTAAGTTCGTCGATTTGGACTTCTTACGGTGTGCTTGGGAGTTCTGACATTGTCTTTACTTCCCACTTAATTTTTACGTGCTACCCAGCATTGTCCTTAGGTGTAGCAGCTTAGTAGAGCTGAATCTGGCTTTTGTGTGGTCTGCCGGTGGCGGGATGGGTCCATCCAACTAAGGTCGCTTAGAAAATTGTTTATGAGGAAAATTGACTTGACCTGACAACAAAATGGCTGACATACTATTTGGTAGTCCGTTGCTGAAAGAATTGTCTCTTGAAGATTGTTATGGTCTCCACGAGCCCAAATTCTGTTGTGGCCCATTTATTGAAGAGTTAAATTTGGAGAGGTGCGGTGGCCTTGAAAAGCTTGATCTTACACGATCAGATATCAAACATTTAAAAATTGATCCCTATGGGAATCTGGAGCTAGTTTGTCCAAATGTGAACATCTGGATATTGCTGGGTATCTGATTATGTCAAGGTGACTGATGTGTTATCACTGGTTGATACATCCCTCTGCTTCAATGATTAAAAACTAGATCCGCCTGGAGAATATTGTGAGTTCAGACTGCTGCTGGAAAAGCGCAGCTGTAATACTTATTTTATGCCATGCGATTGGTGCATACTGGTATGGTTTCTCTGCTGTTGCTCTGACCTATTTTGTCATGCTTTGAGGTACTTTTGAATGATTTGGGTGCTGATCCTTCAGATAAGGAGTATTACTATTTGTTTGATAGGATATTCTCACATTTCAACTGTCCTAAATTTGTAGAATAGAAGTTGGGTAAACTGATTTTGGATGGGTTTTACTTGAAATGGACAGTGGCTGTGCCGTTTCTCTGCTTTGGCTTCTGTGTTCAGTTGCTTTTTTTAATGCTTCAGTTCATGAGTTAATGTCCTAGATGAAGAGTGAAAGAAAATATTATTTACTTAGGCGGGTTCTTTTATTTATGCCCACCTAAACTTTTATTAGGTGGCCTTCCTTGCATCTGCCGGCCTATGAACTTTGAGCAATTGTAAACTATTATTATCCGTAACCTACTCTTGTAACCGAAAACTACAGTTTATTAGGTGCCTGTCTTCCTAACAAGACTCTGAATTCAACGGTATCTTACTAATTCACTTCAGTCAGTCCATACATACGCAGGCTCTTGAGCATCCACAATGTATGTCCTGTACCAATTTTCATTTAATGTCGGTCCAATTAATTCTTTTTAAATGAGGTATTAACTATGTGGGAGTTGACAAATCAGCCATGCCCATTCGCCTGGAAACACGTGACACTACAAATGCATCTGAGAAATCTGTACGTCCCAAGTATTTGTAGCTTGTTGAGGAACTCTCATTTTCTTGAGACACTATCTATGTTTATCCTGGAAGAGATGACAATAAAGCCAGGGTATAAATGCATGAATTGTAAAATTTTATTGGAATTTTCAAATTTAAAAGTGACGGAGATTAAAAAGTTGCTTTAAATTTCTAGATTGCCGAAGCAGGGTGAAAGCTTGCATTTGAGTTCAATGGCTATAGTTACTGGAGTTCAGTGGACGTCACATTGCCTCGAGCACCAGCTTAAGCATGTTAAGATATATGGTTATGTACTAGAGCCTGATGTCATTGAGCTCTTTGAATTTCTACTCAAGAATGCACAGGTCCTGGAGAGAATGGAGATTTCTACCAAGAAGACTCTGCAGCGAACATATAACAAGTACATGTTCGCTAGTTACATTGGTTGTCCATAAAAGAATTATCGTACATTGGATGCGCTGCTAGAGTTTTCACAGAAGTTATTAAGTTTCCCAAGGGTCTCAACACGTGCAGTATGACACCTGGGTTAGACACTGGTATTGGAATTGTGTTCACGCCTTTCTTTTGGACAATCCTCGATGTTTCTATGTCGGGCATGTCTTACATTTGGTAGACTTTACAGAAGTAGTCGGCCTTGATGATGAATTCGCCCTTTTGCCCCAGGTTTACGAATTCGCCACATCCACGACTCGATACAAGCAGCTTTATGAATAGTTTGAGGGTGGATGTGCCCTTTTTTTCAAAGAATGTTTCTCATGACAGCTTTTCTTTTCATATTCCCAGCTCTTTCAAATAGTTTGGCTAAACTTTCTGCAGTATAAATTCACTTGAACAATCTATTGACACCAGTTACAAGCTGTTCATTAGTAGCCTTCGCTCTTGCGGCTGCTGTCTCTCTCTTGGTTTTTCATTTTAGTGGGTACCATTTTTTTGTTGTTTTACTTTTCAGTTTTACCTACCATTTCCTTATCTTGAAAGGAAGTCAATGCAGTTCCACATTCTCGAGTGCTGCCCCCGAATGATTGGTATATCGACATCAATATTATCAATACAATCCTAATCTACAGTGTACCATAAAATATTGAGTTGTGCAGTCCTCCAAGTTCGTATCTTTTCTTAATGTCTACCCGAAAATTGCCATTAAATGTGCTCCTCTTGCAAATTAACAGGATCATTTTGTCCCTTATTTGACGCGTGAGAGTTCTTTTTTCTTTATAAATAACATGAGTATCCAACTTTGTATCTTTACTTAAGGCAGTATGGTAATCAATCCCTTATACCCTTATATCCTTATACCATGAATTGCGAGAAATCAGTCCAACTTTGTATCTACTTCATCCCCACCTGACATAGGTTTCTGAGGAGACTTTTCATAGTAACATGTTTGTACTTCCTTTGCCGCAATTCCATGAAATAAGTGGTGTTCTAATATGAGATTTTACAAAATGAGCACTCCCACATTGTTTTCGGGAAACCTGATGGTAACAATGCCAGATTTGTCCAAAGTGCAACTGAATGAAATTTGATTTCTGAACCAAATAGAGATTTTCAACTTGATCGGCCGTCTTGATTCGATTCAACATTTGAACAAAACTTTTCCTGCTTGATCTATATTTCGCGGTAGTCCTAGTTGCTTCTTCATACTCTTCTACGTACTTTCCTTGAATTGGTAATCGCAATATTATGGGAGCTCACATATCAGCCATGTCCATCTTTTAAGGCATCGACTACTTCTGAGCAAAGCGACTCGTTACTGGTATTTCTAGCTCATATGGGAATTTTTATTGTCTCGAGACCTTCACTATTTGTGCTCATCCCGGATCTCATCACATATTTATGTGTGACTTTTCATTCAATATATCGTAAGTGCTAGAGATGAAAGAACAGCTTGCATTCAAATTTCAGCTCGCTAAAACAGGCTGGATGCGAGCTCATGACTTCGACAGTAAAAACTAGTGCCTCAAGCAATAGCTTAAGCATGTAGAGATATATGTCATTGAGCTCATCTAGTTTCTACTTGAGAATGCAGTGTTGTCGGAGAAGATGGAGAAAATGGTAACTTAAGTTTCTAAAATAGTTGAAAAAATGAAATACAATTAAATTGTGAAAGCTACATAATCTTTTCAATTAAGTTAAATTAAAGTTAGTAACAATTTCTACTCTTTTTTCCCATGAGTTAACTGAACCATCCATGTTACTGGCTACTTTTTACTATTCTTGCTCCTCTTTGATTTCCCCAAACCAAAGACAATTAACATTTGAATTATTTGAGCACTCTGCCGTGGACCGGACTGGAACTGAAAACGTTTGACATGTGGAAGACGAATCATCCATGTTCTCGGCACACGACATCACTTGACTTTTTTCTTGTTGCGATCCAGGTGTTTTCGTCCCGATTGGGTTCAGACTTCCAACCCTGTTTCTGATATATTTATGTTTAGGCCCGGATTTTTCTAGCAGATCCATTTCTTGTTTATTTGCGGTGGTTTTGATCACGTATTAGCGGTGTATAATGCATAGACTCTTTTATATCCATCTTCTGAATCCTTTTTTTCTGTTATGTCTGTATGATTTGCGGAGTCTGTCCTGGAGTAGATCATCTACGGAGGGCAATAATGTTGTCGTGGAAAGCAGAAACACAAAAATTCGGAATAAAAAATGCGTATCCCAAATACTTTTCTTTGTCTAAAAGACTTTGTTATGTTAATTGACCAAACAAAACACTGAAATTAAAAATGAGAGTGTAAGCACAGGAATCAAAATCGCAAAAAAAGAAAAGAAAAAACTTTACCAAAATTGAAATATCCTCAAAACTACAGGCACACTGATGCTTTAGAATAAGAGCTACATTGGCATTCGCAATGCGCATATAACAAACTTTAAAACTAAAACTACAATGAAAAGACATTGGCTCAAAAAGAAAATGCTTCGAAATGAAAATTTAGCGGAGGTTTGGCACAACTTGACCATCTGCTCTTTCTTTGCGTTCTTTCTATTTATACTCTTGGGATTTCTTTCCAAGCTGGTTGGAATTCACGCAGGATTCCCACTCTAGTCGCTCCACATTTCCTTAATTCCACGACGTTTAGAAACTCCTAAAGCAATCGAGCGTCCTGCAATAACTTCTCCTTCTTACTCTAAATCTAACAGAAAAGGTCACCCATGCAGCTCATATTGAAGTCAGGTCACACAACCCTCCGGTGAAGTTAAATTGGATAAGCTCCAGATCGTAGATGGGCTTAAGGTGTATTTATTTGAGTGAAAGAATTTTCCATGACTTAATTCTCTAGACTTTCACACATATGATTTGCTACAAAATGATCGGTTGATGGAAAAACCATTTATAGTAAAAAGAAACATGTTTAAAATTAAGTAAATAAATTCCCTGTCTTGAAAAGTCGACAACATTTTCCTGGGAAATGATTTCTTGCAAAGTAATTTCTTTTATCATGAAGTTTTCCTTGAAACAAACACACTTTTAGTGCAACTGGACTCCTTATACCTTCTCCTCAATATCTGGGCCATAAATGTTCACCTCCAACAGGAGCTAAAGAATAATTAAGAGTGGTGACGAGTAATATGATACAAACTATCGTTTTCATCTCTCAATCTACTAATACTCTATCTTACTGGTTTTCATGTCACATTTTTGCCAAAGAAATTGTTTCATCATCTTCATCCTATGCATCAAGCAATTGATAAAGTTGCTTTGATCTTGAAGTGAGCTGACCAACAAAAGATCAAGTTAGTCTCAGTCGTCTTCACTTTTTCTGCTGGTGAGGGGGGCACATTTACTTGGCTAGTTCATATCGAAACCTTAGCTCTGTTCTTATCTAAAGCTGTACGCAGCAACCTTTTTCTTTAGAGAGAGAGAGAGAGAGAGAGAGAGAGTAGTTATGCTGCACGAGCATTTTGAAGAAGCCAAATAACGTCTGTGGCAAATCCTAGAGCACTGCCAGACAATCAGACAACGGACTTCACTTGCCAATTCCCAATGGCACTAGTCCAGAATGTACATAGAAGTTGCGTTGAAGAAACAAACCTGCAGAAACTTCAATGGCATTAAATATTTCATCGTTGACATGTACGGTGCCGTTTGGATTCACATATTTATTTTGTTGATAATCAATGAAATCAATCGTCTTGTTTATTAATTTATATATTTATTTCACCTTGATAAGTGAAGACACTGGGATAATTATTCATATATGGCTTGCTTGGGGTATGTATCAGAGCTGCTTGCTATTTTATCTTGAATTGAAGAGACCCAAAAGCAATTTATAGAAGTCCATCCCCAGCAATTTGTCTCTACTGACTCTTGAGAAGTGAACTTTGTGCATGTACATGCGTGTATATGAATATGTGAATATTACTGGCTAAGGGATGTCGACATCATTAATCATTATCGATAGATCTTAGACTAATTTGATTTCTGGAAATGTTTCCTGATCATCAGTTCCTCAATTGGTGAACTATTGATTGAGCTAGCTAGGTGTAGCCACTAATTTGCTCATGAAACATTTCCTCTTTTTATTAGTCGCCTCAGTTCTTGTTTTGGCATCGGTGTAATGTAATGAATTTAGGCTCTTAATATGAACCGTGGACCATATCACCTAATTATTGGCATTCTTTAATTTACTGTGAGAATAATAATTTGTTCTTTGTTAAATTTTATGACACCGCCATCAACTATAATAAAAACTCAAGCTCTTAAATAAAGGAGTGGTTTAATATTTTAATTACAATAAATACTCTCTCTCACGCTTAGTCTGATTTTTTGGACATATTTAATTAGGGAGGTAATTGAGGCCTAGAAAGATTTGAACTCAGGTGCTCCAACTTTGATACCATATAAGAATTTGGTGGAAATACAAATCGACTATTCTAAAAGTTTAATTTGTTAGATAAATGAATGATTTAATATTTTAATTATGCTAATAAACACTTCATGTAGGAAAATTACCAAAAAGGTCCTCAACCTATTATAATTGTGCCAATTTAGTTATAAACTTTTTTTAGCCAATTTAGTCATAAACCTGTTACAATTGTGCCAGTTTAGTCCATATGGCCAAAATTGCCCGGCCGACGCTAATGTGGATGTTAAGTCCGACGAAAGCCGACATGACAATTTTTATTTTTATTTTTATTTTTTTTCGAATTTTTCAAATTTTTTTAATTTTTTTCCACCTTCTCCTTCGGTTGGTTGGCGTCGGTCGACGAGGCTAACCTCACTGGCCACTGGCAAAGGGGAGCCTCGCCTAAGGACGGCAAGGCTGCCGTCGCCAGATTTGGTGAGGCTTGGCCTCGCCCATTGACGACGATGCCACCGTCGCTAGATCTGGCGAGGCTCGACCTCGCCTAGCCATGGCTAGGTTGAGCCTCACCGGCCACCGGCGAGGTCAACCCTCGCCTTGGATCTAGCGAGGGTCGACCTCGCCAATGCCGATGAGCTCGGCCCTCGCCATGGCTGGGCAAGGCCAAGCCTTGCCAAATCTAGCAAGGCCTTGCCCAGCGACGGTGAGGCCGGCCTCGCCGACCCTCCCTCGCCTCTGGCCGACGGCCGAGGAAGGAGAAGGTGGGAAAAAAAAAAAAAAAAAAATTCAAAAATATTTAAAAGTTTGAAAAAATAAAATTTACCATGTCAGCTTTCATTGGACAGTTGGCGTCCATGTCAGCGCTGGCCGGCCAATTTCGGCCGGATGGACTAAACTAGCACTAATTGTACTTTGTGACAAGTTTTAGGACTTAATTGTAATTTTTGAAAGTTTTAGGACTTAATTTCATTTTCATAACAAATTTTAGGACTTCCAATGCAATTATCCCTTGTTTTTTTTTTTTTTTATGCTTCTATTTTATTAGTGGGATTGGCGCATATCAAGGAGAGAAGGAGGAGACAACCCCAAACCTATTTATGACTCAAATTGGTGAATTTGTTTTAATTTAGCATTATGTTCTTTTTAATTTTCTATGTTAGTTGAGTTTTAATTTTGTTCTAAATTTCTTCCATTAGAGCTATAATGGATCTAAACCATGATTAATTGAATTTCAAGACTTGTTTATGCAATATAATTGTTCTTATTGTAGCATTCTCTATCATGATCTTAATGCTTTTAGAAGTTTGGCCAACTTTTAAATGATTTTTGATGTATGCATCATACCGGATGAAGATTGTATGCATGAGCACTAGTGATATTGAACCATAAATTAAATTTAGGTCAAGGTGTACTAGATTGTTTCTGTGGTTACAGTAGTAGATCTAGGTTGGGACTACTTAGATTAAATTTGGGAATTTATGCAAGAACTTAATGCTTTTAGGTAGTTTAAATTCACCTAAGGTTAGTATGGGTTAACATACTTAATTACGGATTATTAGACCAAGGTTGGCTTGTAATCTAACTTAGGGAAATTTCACCAACACAATTGGGAATTAATTTGTTGCATGACACGTTAAGAGAATTGATTATGAGTGGTTAAGTGAAGTTGGATGCTCTAACACTTAGTGATCTTGGTTAAAATCTTGAAATTTGCCTTGTTGATTTTCAGTTTACTTTAGATTAGGTTTATTGCAGTTTTAATTAGCTTTTGAATCCTTTCAGTTTTGGCTCTTTTACATTTCAGTCTTTTAATTGGTTTAGTTCACATTTTACTTGTCTTTTCGACTTGGTTAGCTAAATTTTTGCATTGATCACCTTCGGTAAGTAATTGGATAATTAGAGACAATCTTGGTGGGAATGATCACAATTGGGAATTAATTTGTTGCATGACACGTTAAGAGAATTGATTATGAGTGGTTAAGTGAAGTTGGATGCTCTAACACTTAGTGATCTTGGTTAAAATCTTGAAATTTGCCTTGTTGATTTTCAGTTTACTTTAGATTAGGTTTATTGCAGTTTTAATTAGCTTTTGAATCCTTTCAGTTTTGGCTCTTTTACATTTCAGTCTTTTAATTGGTTTAGTTCACATTTTACTTGTCTTTTCGACTTGGTTAGCTAAATTTTTGCATTGATCACCTTCGGTAAGTAATTGGATAATTAGAGACAATCTTGGTGGGAATGATACTCACTCATCACTTTATTACTTGTTGATATTGTGCAATTGCAATTCACCTATTAAGTTTTTGGCGCCATTGCTGGGGATTGATTTAATAATTTTCCAAGTACTATTGATATCGAGCGATTCTTGATTTAGACTAGCATTTATTTTATTTTTTAAATTTATTTCTTTTGTAGGTCAAACTCACCTCTCTATAAATGGTGGGAGGAGCATCGCATCACCCGAAGCCAACAAGAGACCTTGAAGAGTTTGTTCCTGAGATTGAAAGAACCTTTTTTATGAGAAAAAGAGAGCGAGCACAAGTAATCCCCATTGCAATGGGCGACAATCAAGAAGACGCACCTTCAAGGAGAACTTTGAAAGATTTTGCTACACCAACAATTCAAGAAGCATAATCAAGTATAAGGAGGTCAACGGTGCAATCCAATAATTTTGAGATTAAGCCATCCTTAATTCAAATGCTTCAAAATGCAGGGCAATTTAGTGGATCACCTAATGATGATCCAAATCTACACTTAGAAGCATTCCTTGAAATTTGTGACACTGTTAAATTCAATATCATTATTGATGATGACTTTAAGTTAAGATTGTTCCCATTTTCTCTTCGTGATAAAGCTAAGACTTGGTTGACTTCTCTTCCCATAGGCTCTATTACCACTTGGCAGGACTTGGCTAAAAAATTCCTAAGTAAGTATTTTCCTCATGCAAAATCTACCAAAATGCGTAACGATATTACTACATTTATGCAGATGGATGGTGACCCCTTTTATGAAGCATGGGAGAGGTTTAAGGAGCTACTAAGTGAAAAGGGCTAGTATGAACACCTAGAGGGGGGGTGAATAGGTGTGAAGACAATTTTTACAAAGAGCAGTAAAAATATTTTGCTTTCGAAACTGAGTCTGATGATCAATAGACTTTAAAAGAGTTCAGACTTTAACTACAAAATTAGAGTACGAATAATGTAAAGGAGTTTAAGGAAGAGAACGGAACACAAAATTTATAGTGGTTCAACTTAGATCAAGCCTACGTCCACTGTCCCATGCTGACAACCTTCTAGTTGGTTTTCACTAAGAATCAAAAGAGAATTTACAATCTTGTGGTCTCAATTTCACAATAAAGAGTTTCTACTGCTCTCACAAAGTCTTTCTTTGAGTCTCTCTCTCTTTTGAGTACAAATATGAGCTCAGTGTAAAGAATAACAAGCAAGTGGGAAGTTTCAGACTTTGGAATTCTTCTTTCACGCTCTCTTTTGAACAACTAGAGAGTCCTCCTTAAATACTCCTTCATGCATTCTCGACCGTTGGCACTTTCCAAATGAATTCTTTCAATCAACCCGTTGGACAGAATCAATCAAGGAGATCTTCAAGCCATTTGAAGATTGTGATGAAAGCTCGTCAATCATGTTCATTCATACAATCGGGATCTTGGTTTCTAAAAGTAGATTCTTTCCAAAATAACTTGCTATCCGAAAAGATTTGATGTATCTAAATTGATTCCAATGAAGATAATCAATATCTTAGGTGATATTTCCAATCAAAAGGCCATATATAACCTGAACAAACCAAACCCTTGAAGAAAGAAAGATAATCCCTCATCTAGATAAGTCTTCATCTTCTCTTGCATTTAGTCTGGAGTTTGTCAAAGTTGGCAGACTTCTATTGTAAGATAGACTTTGACACAAAAGTCTGGCAATCTTCAAAATAGAACTTAGATAAGTTTTGTCAGCTTCAAAACAACATAGGAGTTTTCTCTAACACTAAGAAAATGCATGCACCATGGACTACCAGTTTGATGCAAGTGCACACATTCTATAATGGAGCACATCCGACCGGTTGAGCTAGTCTAGATGTGGCAACTGAAAGCACTTTGCAAAACAAGTCACCCAAAGAAGCTTTTGATCTACTTGAGGAGATGGCAAGCAATAGCTACCAATGGCCAGCTAAAAGATACCAAGCTCGAAAGTCAAGTGGAGTTCATGAAGTTGACACCAATAAGGCTTTCAATGCAAAACTTGATGCATCAAGCAGGATGATTGCCTCTTTGAAAACTCATGGAGTATCTTGTGAATTTTGTGGTGGAAATCATATAAGCACTGATTGTCAAGTGGGTAACCCTTATGCTAGTTCTTCTGAACATGCTAACTTCGTTTCAAATTTTAACAAGGGTCCTCAAAACAATCCTTATTCCAACACTTACAATATGGGATGGAGGAATCATCCTAATCTATCTTGGGGAGGTCAAAATCAACAAGGACTGAGAGCACCACCACCACTCATGGAGAAGCCGAATTCCAACTTGGAAGATTTGGTTGCCAAGCTAGCCCAAACTGTGGAAAGGCAAGCCTAAGCCATGGAAAAACAAGCTCAAACCGTGCAAGATTTCATGAGAAGCACTGATGTAAGACTCCACAATCAAGAAGCGTCAATTCGAAACATAGAGAAGCAAGTGGGGCAATGAGCTCAAAGAATCAATGGGAGACAAAGTGGTGCCTTACCAAGCAATACTGAGAGGAACCCCATAGAGAATGCAAAGGCAATAACATTGATGAGTGCTTAAAGAGCGCAAGAGTGCGATTAGGTGGACCATTGCGGACATAAAAGGAATAAACCCTTCGATTTATATTACAAAATTTTGATGAATGAGTAATACAAACTAGCCATCCAACCACAAAGGAGGCTCAATCTGAAAATGTAAGAAATTGTGAAAGCCGAAGTGATTAAGCTACTCGATTCAAGTATTATCTATCCAATTTCCGATAGTGATTGGGTAAGTCCCTTGCAAGTAATGCTGAAAAAGGGAGGTATGATTGTTATAACCAATGAAAATAATGAATTAATTCCAATAAGAACAATTATAGGTTGGCGAGTTTGCATGGATTATAGAAAATTGAATGATGCCACTCGTAAGGATCACTTTCCTTTACCTTTCATTGATCAAATGTTAGAGAAACTTGTAGGGCGTGAGTATTGCACCCGATGATCAAGAAAATACTACATTAATTTGTCCTTACGGTACATTTGCATAGAGAATGATGCATTTTGGTCTTTGTAATGCACATGCTACTTTTCAAAAATGCATGATGGCTGTTTTTTTTTTTTTTTTTTTTTTTGTCATGATAGAGAAATTCATTGAGATTTTCACAGATGATTTCTCTGTTTTTGGCACATCTTTTGATTCGTGTTTGCATAATTTAGCTTTGGTGCTACAAAGATGCGAAGTGACTAACCTTGTGCTAAATTGCGAGAAATGTCATTTTATGGTGTAGGAAGGGACAATGTTAGGCCATAAAATCTCTACTAAAGGTATTGAGGTGGATCAAGCCAAAATTAAAGTTATCTCCAAATTGCCACCCCCTACTTCTGTGAAATTACTTTGAGGATTTTTGGGATGTGTAGGGTTTTATAGGTGATTCTAAAGGGACTTTTCCAAAATTGCAAGACCACTCACAAAATTGCTTGAAAAAGATGCTAAGTTTGATTTTAACTTCAAATGTTTGTAGGCATTTGAGACCTTGAAGGAGAAGCTAATTTCGGCTCCTATAATGACGCCTACGTATTGGAGCTTGCCTTTTGAATTAATGTGTGATGCTAGCGATTATGCCGTTAGAGTTGTGCTTGGTCAAAGAAAGGATGGAATTTTTCAAGTCATACATTCTACTAGCAGAACCTTTAATGGAGCCCAATTGAATTATGCCATCACTGAGAAGGAGCTTTTAGTAGTTGTTTTTGCTTTTGATAAATTGCGTTCTTATTTGATCGGCTGTAAAGTGATTGTATATACTGATCATGCAACTTTAAAGTATTTGATGGCAAAGAATGATGCAAAACCAAGGTTGATTAGTTGGATCTTGTTGCTTTAAGAGTTTGATTTAGAGATTAAGGATAAGAAAGGGACTGAGAACCTTGTGGCTGATCACCTATCTAGGTTGTCAAATGCCCGTAGTGAAAAGGTACCAATCTTGCATGACTTTCCTGATGAGGCACTCTTTTCCATGAAAATTGAAATTCCATGGTATGCAGATATTACGAACTATTTGGTAAGTGACATCCTTCCCTTGACTTGAATTATCAACAAAGGAAGAAGTTTCATTTAGATGTTAAACACTACTTTTGGGAGGATCCTTACCTATTTAAGGTATGTGCTGATTGAGTTATTAGATGTTGTGTTGCTAACAAAGAAATCCCTAACATTCTTTTTCATTGTCATAAGCGGGTGATCACTATGGTGCCACCAAGATTGCTACTAAGATCTTACAATGTGGATTTTATTGGCCTACTCTTTTTAAGATTGCATATGCTTATGTTTCTCATTATGATAGGTGTCAAAGGACGGGGGATCATATCTAGAAGGTATGAAATGCCCTTAAACAATAGTATGATGTGTGAATTATTTGATGTTTGAGGCATTGACTTCATGGGTCCTTTTCACCTTCTCTCGGTAACACTTGCATATTGGTTGCTTGTGAGTATGTGTCTAAATGGGTAGAGGCCGTGGCTTTATAGTCTAATGATGCTAGGGTTGTTTGTAATTTCTTGAAAAAACACATCTTTACTCGATTTGGTACACCTAAGGCCATTATAAGTGAGCAAGGCACACACTTCATGAATAAATAATTTGAGTTACTTTTGCTTAAATATGGAGTCACTCATAAGGTAGCTACTACTTAGCATCCCCAAACTAGTGGTCAAACTGAGATATCTAATAGGGAGATAAAGAGAATTGTGGAAAAGACTACGAACACTAATAGGAATGATTGGGCAAGAAAACTTGATGATGCTTTGTGGGCTTATAGAACCGCTTTCAAAACTCCTATTGGTATGTCACTTTTTTGGCTTTTGTATGGTAAAGCATGTCATCTACCTGTTGAGTTGGAACATAAGGCATATTGGGCTTTGCAGAAACTTAACTTTAATATGTAGGCGGTAGGTGAGAAAAGATTGCTTCAATTAGATGAGTTGAAAGAGATGTGCAATGATGCATATGAAAGTACAAGAATTTATAAGGAGAAAACAAAGAGATGGCATGATCAACACATCTTAAGGAAGGAGTTTCATGTGGATGAAAAAGTTTTATTATATAACTCTCGTCATCATTTGTTTCTAGGTAAGTTGAAGTCTAGATGGACCGGTCCTTACACCATCACCAAAGCATTCCCTTTTGGAGCTGTCAAGATTACCAATGAAAATGAGGGGACTTCAAGGTGAACGGTCATAGGCTCAAGCACTACTATGGAGGAGGTTTCGATGCCCAAACATCTTTCATCACCTGGTTCCACCTACTTAGAAACATGGGAAGAGTTCGGCTGCAAACCATAAAGTAAGCGCTTCTTAGGAGGCAACCCAAGTTTCTAATCTTCTATTTCTTGTGTTTGTTTGGTTTGTGTATTGTCTTAATTTTTTTTTAAATAATAAAAAAAAGAACTTTTCTGGTGACAAATTTTCTGCTTTCTAGGGATTGCCATGTGCAATAGAGGCAAAGAGGGGTCAAATATGCAAGGCTGTGCGACTGCGCAACCAAGAGATTTTTTTCGAGCATCCTCTAATCACAGACCTAAGTCAATCATCACCCTACTAGGCCTAATTCAACATGGACAATTGGCATCTTCACATATCCAGGGGAATATTTCGAACATTACTCTACTCTAATTTGGTTGCCTCATTGTTCGTGTTTAATTCTTTATTCTTAAGCATTGAGGACAATACTTCCTTTTAAGTTGGGGGTTGGGGATCAAAAAATTTTCAAAATTTTTGTGCAAAGATTTTTGCTAGTTTTGAAAATTTCTAGGCTTGTTTGAAAATTTTGATTTTTGAAGCAAACTTTATAGGAGATGATGACTTTCGCACCTTAATTTACAAGATTGATATCTTTTTCATGATTATGAGTTGTTGCGACTTTTAGGGGGATATAAATCTTGTTTAGCTTGAGATTGATATATGAGTTAGTCTTAATTTTAATTGTGCAATCCATATTTTGAGCAGTTATCCTTACTTTTTGAGTTATGTGTGCTTAGAAAAGATCAATGGGAGGTATGTGATTTTCTAGAACTCGCTTAAGTCTTAGAATTTGTTTGATGTTCTCTTGAAATTAATATGCTATGCTCAATCAAGAAGGTGATATAGGCATTGTCACGCCCTGATCCTCGAGCGCGTGCCCATCCCTCGGTGGTCGATTAAAATACGACGTCCCAGAACACATTGCCAACCCATTCATTTTAATGCACATGCAGAAGCGAATAAATAAATCCCCAGACAACACAAAGATGTGATAGAAAAGCAGGACCACGATTTTGAAAACCACAACACACTTATATACACAACAGACTAAGTCATTTACAGTATTAGTTTATATTCACAAGTCTACCAAAAACAAAAGGGCTACAAGTCCTTTAAACGTTCGAATCCTCAACCGAAGGCTCTGGGATCTCTGGCTCCGAGGAACTCGGGTCTACCACTGAACCACCAGGAGGGTTAGCCGTACCCTTGCCAAAAGCGATCTCTAGCACCGACATAGGAATCTCAGATTCTGGTAGGGGACCTTCTCTAGGTCTATTTCGCCCGTAACAATACCACGATCTGAATTGATGGGGTATCCTCCGGGATAGACCCACATCAACCCAGACAATGGATCTCATGAGTTCGTAGACCTAGGCCTCTTGGCTCCCAGGGAGGGGAATCTAAGAGATCTGTTTGGTGACCTTCTTCGGCTGATCGAAATGCTCAGGAGGAGCAGCCATCGAAGGACCTAAAAATATTAAGCCCACGACGGGGTGAGACAATGTCTTAGCAAGTTTACCCCCCAAACTTCGATTAGGAAGGAAATACGCCTAAAGGCTGTCTATGCACACACAAGACAGATGACTTACCTTGCCTCAGTTCCTTCCTACACGTTAGTATAAATCATATACTCAATTAATCCAAATCAAACTATTGATCAATCGAATCACTCAATTCGATACATACAATACCATCTGTAAATTCAATCGATTCGAACACTGCTCACCCAAGCTGAAACAGATGGTGAAGCTCACCAAAGCTGAAAGTTATACCTATAGTACTACTCACCAAAGCTGATATCTATATTACTCATCGAAGTTGCTATGCAATAATGCTCACTGAAGCTGCTATACAATAATGCTTACCGAAGCTACCATAAAATCTTGCTCACCAAAGTTGAACTACGATAAATTAATCCTAGCTAAGGATCTTGTGCTTTGCACACCGAATCCTCAATTAAATAACAACTTGGCCCAATTTCATCATGTTAAAATACACCAAATAAAAATAGTCGTGTGTGGGTACACGGTCGGCCTGAGTTAAAAATATAATATCTTTACTTTAGGAAATCCCACTATTTATACAGTGTCTGAAAACATTTTTGGCAATGTAAACCAACACCCGGTAATTTCTAATTAATCATAAAAATTACTCAATTTTGGGATAATTACCCAAAATTACAACTTTCACTCAATTCGCACAATATAGCATTCAATTAAATAAACCGAACATATCATTGCAATTAGCACGAAATTCCGATCACCGGCTATCCCGGTCTAATGTCCGGCAAATAATAAATAATTAAATAATTACCAAAAATAATTAAATAAATGCATTTAATTATCAAAAATAGAGGCTTAAGCCAGAAATGCCTAATTAAACACCGAGATAGGCTAGGAAAATTTCCGAACCAATCTAGACAAATAATACAACTTGTCTAGTTGCTAATTAAGCCAATCTAACCACCTAACATGCATAAACAAATATTTAGATTACTAATCCGTTCTAACTAACCACCTAAACCATACTTAGCCTAAACTAATTAACAATTAAGCATCATTAACTCCCTAAGCAGAGAGTAGTGAGTAAACTCACCGGTTTTGAAATCCGATGAGTTTACGGCGTCGGCAACGCAGAGACGGGCGACAAACTCTGAAGCGGCGGCACCCTACAAGGCCTGGAAGCGGTCCGAAATGGGTTTCAAAGCCCACGGAGGCTTGCTGGCTTCGGCTTCTGGTTGATGGGCCGAGGGAATGAGCTGGGCGATAGTTTGGGCTGGAACGGCGAGAACAGGCAGCCGCAGGGCTAGGCGGCCCACGACAACAACGGGGCTCCGGCTGAGCTCGACTTGACTTGAGGAGGCTTGGGGGATGGACTGGGCTCGCAAGACAGTGAGCTGGAGGTGGATGGTCAGACGGCACACAACGGGCGAGCGACGACAAACGGCGGGCCTGGCAGTGGTCGGACGGGCATGCAACAGGCAAGGGGAGGGGCTACTCAATTTTCTCTGCACTTTTAGAGCTTCAAGGTGGCTGGAAATGGAGAAAGTAGCCTGGATGAGGAAGAAAAGGGACAACAAAGGCTTGGAGGGGGCCACTTTGCTTCCATTCTATCTCTTTGTCTCTTGAAGAGGTCCCACCAAGCTTGGCTGGCTTCCTCGGCCATTTTGCATACCAACAAGGTGTCTTCAACCAAATTGACATTTTTCCTTGTCAATAGAACCAACTTGCATCCCAAAAACGCGATAAAAAACTGTCCTCTAAATTTTCCGAACAAAAACGGCCCTATATTGAATTTTCGCCAAAAATCTCGGTTTGCAGAAAAATCTTCAAAGGAAGAACCAACAGTCCTAAAATAAATCGTGACATGACTGAACTTTCAATTTTTAAAATCGGATTCAAATTCACGGTTAATTTCAATGCGGCGCGATTTTAGCGTGACCTAACTTACTAGATAACTTTTAGAAATTCTTAGTGCAATTGACCCGTGGTTGATTATTTTCAAGCCACAACATACATCTTTGACATATTGGCGACTCTCAGTTGTCGTCAAAATCTCAAGGTTTCAAATATCGACACAGGGTACAGAAATGACAGAAAAATCGGTCTAGCGCTGATCAACAGAAATTTTGCAATTAGGTGGAATCACCCATACACTAATTGCATACCTCAGTTGAATCGACCTATCTCCGATCTCTAATCAATTTTGATAGTGCCGTAAAGACCCTTGCAGATTACCACGGTCGAGCAGTTCCTAGTCAAATTCTCAAGTCTATTGAGTTAAAATCCCTTAACGGTTTCACCTGATAGACTAGTTATCCCGTGAGTAATCAATTCAGGGAAAAGAACTATAGACACGTCGATGAAAAGCCCAACTTATCTAATCGAATACAGAACCTGAAATTCAAGATGTCACATGTATTCTTTGGATCGTTTAAGCCTTTCAAGCCTACCTTGTTAATTGATCCCTAGTAACCTCTTGAGTTTTTATTTGGCCTATTTTTCTTTGATAATCTTATAATGTTGATCCAAGTTAAGTGTATTACCTTACCCTATACCCCATAAGCATGTTATTCCTTAAAGTTACTTGAATGGTTATAGATTCTTGATGTGTCTGAAGTTGCTGAAGCTTGAAATAGTCATGAAAAGTAAATATATATATCAGCAATGAAAGAAAGAAAAAAAAGAAGATAAAGGTTTAAGTGCAAGTTATAAAGCGGAAGTTGTTTACTCCAGTACTGCTTATACGGATCCCCATCACTGACTTTCAACTTGAGTGAGCCTTTTGAATATCCAATGGGTTAGCATTGCATTATGAGAGGGACTAAGGGAGGAACTTCGCCGTGAAGTGTGGAAAGAGAAGTAATGGAAGCTTTAAAGCGTTAAGTGTTTGTGAATTGCATGGCTAAGATAGTGTAAGTAGATGGAGGATATGTCTTGAATCCTATTTAATTCAAATGCTTTGAGAATTGATATGTTTATGGGGTGTGTTAAGCTCAAATCCTTTATATCCTATCATTAGCCAAGGCATATTATAAGCCTTAAAGACCTATTGATTTTTTATTGGTTATTGGTTTTCATTAATAGAGAGAACTGAAAAAGCAAACTTGTGAGACTTGGTTAGTGGATTTTGAGTTTAGGGTGTTGCATATCAACTTGATTTATTTGAGTATACATGATTTGAAAAGTCAAGGATCACACACACGGATTGCATGGTTAAAGTAGATATAGCTTATGTATTGGTTTTGGGTTTGATGGGATTTATGTTTTCTTTTAAGTTGTGATTCCAAATAATTGTGAATGGATGGTAATAATTAAAGATGAGGATTGTCTATTTTACTATTTGCTCGAGGACTAGCAAATCTTTAAGTTGGGTAATTGATAACTTTATTGTGGATAGCGTTTTTTTACTAATTTAAGCTTGATATTTCCTAAGTTTTGCTGAATTTTGCATGAATTTATTTGCTATTAATGTAATTTTATTGGGTTTTGTAGGAAATATGACTTTCGGATTCATAAGGATACCTCAATATCTTCGGAATATCTCAGCATCATCCAGGATATCCCAATATCTTCAAGAATATTATCTTTAAGGATATCTATATCTTTAAGAATATTTCAGTGTCTTCTAGAATATCTTATCTTGAAGAAAAAGCCGGCCAAGATTAAAAAAAAAAATGGTGGATTTGACCATAATTGAGGCCAGGTTCAAAGAAAATCAAGGATATAAATCTTAAGAAGATAAACTCCTAATTTGCCAAGGAGGCCTATTCAAGATCTAATGGGAGGCAAAACTAGGGTAGATTTTTGGAAGCTATATAAACCCCTTTTGTGCTGCATATTTCAATTATTATTCTAGAGGAGCTTTGGAGCCACCACCAGTTTTAGGTTTTCTTAGTTAGTTTTTTTTTTTTTTTTATGCTTCTATTTTATTAGTGGGATTGGTGCATGTCAAGAAGAGAAGAAGGAGGCAACCCCAAACCTATTTGTGACTCCAATTGGTGAATTTGTTTTAATTTAGCATTATGTTCTTTTTAATTTTCTTTGTTAGTTGAGTTTTAATTATGTTTCAAATTTCTTTTGTTAGAGCTATAATGGATCTAAACCATGATTGATTGACTTTCAAGACTTGTTTATGCAATATAATTGTTCTGATTGTGGCGTTCTCTATCATGATCTTAATGCTTTTAGAAGTTTGGCCAACTTTAAAATGATTTTTGATGTATGCATGATATTGGGTGGAGATTATATGCATGAGCACTAGTGATATTTAACTATAAATTAAATCTAGGTCAAGGTACACTAGATTGTTTGTGCGATTACGATAATAGATCTAGGTTGGGACTACTTAGATTAAATCCGGGAATTTCCACAAGAACTTTATGCTTTTAGGTAGTTTAAATTCACCTAAGGTTAGTGTGGGTTAGCATACCTAATAAGGGATTATTAGACCAAGGTTAGCTTGTAATCTAACTTAGGGAAATTTCACCAACACAATTGGGAATTAATTTGTTGCATAATAAGTTAAGAGAATTGATTATGAGTGGTTAAGTGAAGTTGGATACTCTAACGCTTAGTGATCTTGGATAAAATCTTGAAATTTGCCTTGTTAATTTTCGGTTTACTTTAGATTAGGTTTATTTTGTAATTTTAATTAGCTTTCGAATCCTTTCAGTTTTGGCTCTTTAATATTTCAGTCTTTTAATTGGTTTAGTTCACATTTTGCTTGTTTTTTCGACTTGGTTAGCTAAATTTTTGGATTGATCACCTTCGGTAAGTAATTGGATAATTAGAGACAATCCTAGTGGGAACGATACTCACTCATCACTTTATTACTTGTCGATATTGTGCACTTGCAATTCACCTAACACACTTGGTTCGATAAAGCCCTTGTCTAACAGTTCCTATAACTGCACTTTCAATTCCTTAAGTTTTGTCAGGGCCAATCTATATTGAGTCTTTGAAATTGGTTCTGTCCTGGAATTAACTCAATCACAAATTCAATTTCACATTCTAGGGGTAGTCCTGGCAATTCTTCAGGAAATACATCTAGAAATTCTCTTATAAACGGAATGTCTTCTAATTTCCTTTCATCTCGCATTTGGTCCTTAACTATTGCCAAATAACCTTGACATCCTTCATCAAGCAGTTTTTGTGCTTCTATCACCGTGATTAGGGCTACTGATAGACTAGACTTTGCCCCATGAAACTCAAAACTACACTCATTAGGTGGATTAAACTGAATCACTTTCTCATGACAGTCCACCTAAGCTCGTTGTTTATTAAGCCAATCCATTCCTATGATGGCATCAAAGTCATATATATCCATCACCACTAAGTCTATTCTTAGATCTTGTTCTCCTATAGAGATCTTGTAGTACTTGTAGACCAACGAAGAAAATACCACACTCACTAGTGGCGTAAAGATACTAAGAACAATTTCAAGTGTTCTAACTTCTAATTCACGTAGCCACTTATACTGATAAGATACGAAGGAATGTGTTGCACCCGTGTCAAACAAAACGTAAGCCTTCTTGTCATTTAGAGAAATCATGAGAAGACGGTTTTGAAGGCCTACACCTCCTCTTGGGTAACCATACACACCCTTCCTTGAGCTGGGGGCCTTTGATTTGCTTGGCCAGCTGGACCATTCCAAGGTTGTTGTACTTGCTGCTCATTACCCACATTCAATTGCTGCCTCTCTTTCGGACAATTCCTTTGGATGACCAAGTTATCCACACCCAAAACACTTCTGAGGTTCTGTGCATGGTCCAGGTCCACACGAGTTTTGCCATACCTCCCACAAGGACTATTCTTATAAGGCATCCTCCCCAATAGGTTGATCCCTTCCATTCTTCCCAAAGTTTCTTTTCTTCTTCGCCTCCCATGGTGCTCAACGAGAGTGATAGGGCCTTTTACCATGACAGATCGCATTGGTTCGTTGGTCTATCCATCCTTCACTCTCAGCCTTTTCCCTGATCAATTCTTATTCCACGAGCTGGGCTCGTTTGTATATCTTAGTATAATCCTTAATATTGAAAGGTACTAACTGCTTTTCAATATAAGTCCTTAAACCTTTCAAGAATCGCTTAGCCTTTTCTTGAAGGTCCTCAACCAGTCTAGGAGACTACTTGGAAAACTCAAAGAATTTAGCCACATAATAGTCCATAGTGAGTTCTTTCCGACTCAGTTCAACAAACTCAGTCATCTTTCGGTCATTGGCACAATTCAAAAAATGCTTCTTGTAAAAAGCTTTCGTGAAGTCGTCCCACGTTCCTACCGAATCAGGTAGAAAGATGGTGTCCTGAGATGCTCTCCACCAATACTTCGCATCCCCCTGAGCCCCTCCAACTGGTACCCACCAAGACCATCTTCTCTGCATTGTTACAATCAAGCAGTTTGAAGATTCATTCCATACAGTCAATCCATTTCTCTGCCTCTCTAGAGTCTCCTATTCCAGAGTAAAATTGGAGGTTTCAGTTTCAAAAACTGTTCTACTAGCCCCTGGGTACGTCTTTCTCCCCCGGGTTGCAATAGAGGTTGGACCTGAGGTTGAGGTTGGGATTGGGGTTGTTGTTGTGTTTGCCTTTCCATTATAGTTGTCAGTATCTGTTGGATTATAATGTCTCAGTTGCTGTTTTCTCTTTTTGTTTTTCTGCTGTTTTCTGTTCTGTTTTCTGCTCTGTTTTTTACTCTGTTTTACTCTGTTTTTTTATTAAAAAACAGCCAAGTTCAATGTAGTTATTTGTTTAGTGTTTTTGTTATTTTCTAGGAAGTTAATAGCACGTTTGTGTGCAGTTATGTGTTGCACGTACGTGAGCAGTTTTGTTTTTGTATTTAGTGGTTGTACTTGATAGTTTCTTTAGAAAACCGACGTACGCAAGTTTGTGCTCTGTTTTCTCGTGCTTCTCTTCCTCATCTGAAAAATATAGATTCTGGTTTTTTGTTTCTGGTTTACTGTTTTTAATCGGTAACAGTGGTATCGAGCATGTATGATCTTGAGGGACGTGAAGTGAAGCAAGTATCGAAGTGTAAAGAAATTAAAGGGTGATGGAGACGGGGTCGAGTGGTTTCTCTCGATGGCTTCTCCGGTATTTACTGGGGAAAATTATCAAGCTTGGGCTGTCAAGATGACGGCATTCTTGGAGGGTCATGATTTATGGGAGGCTGTGGAGGATGATTATGAGGTTGCTCCACTTCCGGAAAATCCAACCTTGAATCGAGATAAAGTACCATAAAAGAGAATCACAAGGAAGGCCAAGGCAAAGTCATGCCTGTACGCTCTTCATTTCACCCACTATCTTCACAAGGATCATGAGATGTGATTCTGCAAAGGCAATATGGGATTTCTTGAAGGATGAATATGAGGGAGATGAGAAGATAAGAGGCATGAAGGTGCTGAATCTCTTGAGGGAGTTTGAGAGACAGCAGATGAAAGATTCGAGTCGGTGAAGGAGTGCTCGATAGGTTGGTTGGGATAGCTGAAAAATCAGAGTTTTAGGGACTGACTTGAAGGATGAAAGGCTTGTTCGTAAGATTCTGGTGTCTCTTCCAGAGAAGTTCGAAGCCACCATAGCGTCTCTCGGAAAATACAAGAGACTTACCCGATATAAAGCTTGCAGAATTGTTGAATGCTTTGCGGCGCAGGAGCATAGAAGACCGATGAGAAAAGAAGAGTTTGTAGAGGGTGCGCTGCAAGCTAGAGTGAAATCAAATGATGGAGGCAAAGGAAGAAATGGATTCAGTCTAGAGAAAATGCCGGTGACTCCAAGTTTGTAGCAAAAGAAGGAAATTCTGGTGGGTCTAGCAAATGGAAGATGAACAAAAAGCCTTGTCAATACTGTGGTGGAACTAATCATCAGTTTTTTAGATGTTGGAGAAAGCGATGCTAGATGCAGAAGATGTCACAAGTTGGGTCATATGGAAGCCATCTGCAAAGAAAAAAATTACCAGCAAGCGGGGAAAAGCCCGTGTAGCAGTGAATGGCGAGGAAGAGCACTTGTTTGTAGCTTCCTTTTCTAAATCTTTTGTTGGTAATGATGCATGGCTGGTGGATAGTGGCTGTACCAATCATATGACTGGCAATTTGAAGCTGTTTAGGATTCTAGACAGGTCAGTCAGGTCCAGAGTCAGAATTGGTAATGGACAGTATATTGAAGTGCAAGGGAAGGGTACAGTGGCTATTGAAGGAAATCAGGAGGTGAAGTTGATCAATGATGTTCTCTTTGTGCCAAATATTGACCATAATCTGTTGAGTGTTGGTCAATTAGTTGAGAAGGGCTATAAAGTGAAGTTCGAAGGGAAGGAATGTCTTATTAATAATGCAGATAGCAAAGAAGTGCTAAGAATTCCAATGGAGGACAAGAGTTTCATGTTCAAGCCACAAGAGATGCAACAAATGGCTTTAAAGTGCAAAGAAGAAAATGCAGAGATATGGCATAAAAGACTTGGGCATGTTCACGGGAAGAGCATGTTGTTTATGCAGAGAAATAGCTTGGCGATGACTTGCCAAGTTTGGAGGAGGAATTTCCACGGTGCAAAACTTGTCTTCTTGGCAAGCAAGCCAGATTTCCTTTCAAAGGAGGAGGCTGGAGAGCATGTGAAAAGCTGCAATTAGTCCACACAGATTTATGTGGACCTATGTCTGAGTCTTCTCTCAATGGTAGCAGGTATTTCATTACCTTCACTGATGATATGACTAGGATGAGTTGGATTTATTTTCTACGAGCCAAGTCTGAAGTTGCTGATGTGTTTGTGAAGTTTAAAGCCTTTGTTGAGAATCAGAATGGGAAGAAAATTAAAATGCTCAGGTCTGATAATGGTTCTGAGTATACTGCTCACAAGTTTAAGTTAAATTGTGAGCAAGCAGGAATTGTGCAGCAGTTCACTGCTCCCTATTCACCTCAACAGAATGGGGTCAGTGAGAGGAAAAATAGAAGTATTATGGAGATGGCTAGATGTATGATGCGGGGAAAGATGTTGCCTAAGAAGTTCGGGCCGAGGCGCTAATACTGCAGTGTTCTGTTGAGCAGATTACCCACAAAGGCCTTAGAGATGTCAACACCTTTTGAAGTCGGTATAGTGTTAAACCTTCGTGAAAAATTTGAAGGTTTTTGGGTGTTTGTGTTATACTCATGTTCCTGAGGTCAAGAGGGACAAGCTGGATAAGAAGGCAGAGCTTGGAATCTTCATCGGGTATAGTCTTCAATCAAAGGCTTATAGGATTTTTCACCCTATGACAGAAAGGTGATGTAAGCGAGATGTTGTTTTTAGAGGATGATGAGTGGAATTGGATGGAAGGAAAGAGTGCAGAAGTAACAAAGAAGGTTTGAAAAACAACCCGCAATGAGATGTAGAGTTTGATGATGTTATAGATGGATTGGAAGACAAAGTGTGGATGATTTACAGTGAGAGGCACAAGGTCACTTGCTGAAATCTATGAAAGAAGCAATGTGGCAATGCTCGAACCATCTAACTTTGTGGAAGCTAAGGAGGATCGGAGGTGGATTGCAACAATGCGGGAGGAGATTGCAATGATCCGAAAAACCACACATGGGAGCTTGTTGCAGGACCATCGATAAGAATGTGATTGGGGTTAAGTGGGTGTTTAGAACAAAACTTAATCCCGATGGTTCTGTTAATAAATACAAAGCTAGACTGGTGGTGAAAGTCTATGCACAAATATGGGGAGTAGACTATTCTGAAACATTTGCTCTCGTTGCACGACTTGATACAATAAGGTTACTGTTAGCTATTGCAGCAGAGAAGGGGTGGCCTATATTTCAGTTAGATGTTAAGTCTGCATTTCTGAATGGAGAGCTTGAGGAGGAGATTTTTGTTGAACAACCTGAAGGTTTTAGTATCAAAGGGCAAGAAGAGAGTGTATACAGGTTGAAGAAAGCTCTATATGGACTGAAGCAGGCTCCAAGAGCTTGGTATGGGAAGATAGATCGATATTTGCAGGATTTTGGCTTCGTAAAAAGCTTAAGTGAGTTCTCTTTATGTCAAGAAGGTGAATCACAGTGTTGTAATTCTGTCACTTTATGTAGATGATCTATTAGTGACGGGGAATGATATGGAATTGATAGAGAAGGTGAAGCAAGATCTATTTGCAGTTTTTGAGATGTCAGACTTGGGAAAGATGGCTTATTTTTTGGGTTTGGAAGTCAAACAGGCTTCATATGAGATCTTCATCGTCGGAAAAAAATACATGAAGGAAATTCTAAAGAAGTTTCGGATGGAAGATTGTCGAAGTGTAAGCACTCCTATGGCTGCTAAAGAAAAGCTGCAGAAGAATGATGGAACAGATGCAGTAGATGCTTCTATGTATAGAAGTCGATTGGGTGTCTCATGTATCTTACAGCAACCAGACCAGATATTTTATTTGCTGTGAGTATTTTATCCAGGTTTATGAGCAGTCTAGTCGGTTACATTTGATTGCAGCAAAAAGGGTATTGAGATATCTCAAAGGAACATTGTTCTTTGGTGTGAAGTTTAAAAATGTCGGAAGTTTAATTTGCAAGGATTTTCGATAGTGATTGGGCTGGTTCAGTGGATGACATGAAAAGTACGTCTGGGTATTGTTTCAGTTTTGGTTCTGCTTGTTTCTCCTGGTGTTCCAAAAAGCAAGAGATTGTAGCTCAGTCCACAGCAGAGGCTGAGTTTATAGCAGCTACTGCAGCAGCAAATCAAGCTTTGTGGCTGAAAAAGATAATGAAAGATCTGTGGTTGAATTCTAGTGATTGCATTGAAGTTAACGTGGATAATCAGGCGGCGTTAGCAATATCTCAGAATCCAGTTTTCCATGGCAAAACCAAGCATTTCAAAGTCAAATTTTTCTTTCTGCGTGAGGTGCAACAAAGTGGCGAAGTTAAGTTGGTCTATTGCAGATCGAAGATCAGCTTGAGACATGTTCACAAAACCACTTCAAGCTGGAAGATTTGAAGTACTAAGAAAGAAAATTGGAGTATGCAGCAGCAACTGATCCAAGGAGGAGTTTGTTGGATTATAATGTCTCAGTTGCTGTTTTCTCTTTTTGTTTTTCTGCTGTTTTCTGTTCTGTTTTCTGCTCTGTTTTTTACTCTGTTTTACTCTGTTTTTTTATTAAAAAACAGCCAAGTTCAATGTAGTTATTTGTTTAGTGTTTTTGTTATTTTCTAGGAAGTTAATAGCACGTTTGTGTGCAGTTATGTGTTGCACGTACGTGAGCAGTTTTTGTTTTTGTATTTAGTGGTTGTACTTGACAGTTTCTTTAGAAAACTGACGTACGCAAGTTTGTGCTCTGTTTTCTCTGTGCTTCTCTTCCTCATCTGAAAAATATAGATTCTGGTTTTTTGTTTCTGGTTTACTGTTTTTTAATCAGTAACAACAGTATCATATATATGTCTTCCATTCGTGGTTCAGCCTTTGAAGTAGAAGCATCGGCTCTTAGTCTATCGGCACGGGCCATTTTCCTTGTTTTGCCCGAATAAAATCAATGACAGTAGGTTGCTATACAATCAACAAACAGCACAAAACTTGTGCTCATATAGAGTCAAGAGTGACTTTTGTCGCTCGTTGATCCATAAACTTTCTATGACATCTTCTAGTCCTTATTCTATTCAAATGCCTTATCACTCCGTCTAATCCTTAAGCTCTGATACCACACAAATGCTTGTTGATCCATAAACTTTCTATGACATCTTCTAGTCCTTATTCTATTCAAATGCCTTATCACTCCATCTAATCCTTAAGCTCTGATACCACACAAATGGGCAGCACGTCACGTCCGCCATTCCTGGCGGGCGCAACAACTCCTTTCATTCCAACTCGCTCTTTTAGAAAAACAACGCAGCGAGTATCGACTGCAAACTCGCGATACTTTCAAAACCTAGAAATGAATAAGCGGAAGCAAAAAAAGCAATAAAAGAAAGAGAACAACTGTAGAACTGGGGACAACCATCAAGCTTCGTTTCTTTCCTACGGCAGGCTTATTGATATACAGAGAGTTCAAGCAAGTTTCTCAAAAAACAAAAGACACGGGGCTTTAAAAAAAAAAAAAACACAAACAAAAGAATAGCAACCCAGCATCTACATGATTGCCCTTCCCTGGCCTCGTCCTATAGAACTCTCTCTCTAGCTATTCGCCTATCATGCCATCTATCCACCTCCATCTCAGATTTTGGCTGCCCCCTCAATGGCCTACCTATCGTGCAGGACCGCCTCTATCGTGGCCACCACTTTGTAGTGGGAGAGGTTCCACCAAGCGTCCACCAACACGGCCATACTGGGCCACAAATCAAAGAGCGATGGAGCCTATAGGCACTTCTATGTCCACGATCATCAAGCAAGCGACTTGGAGGAAAGTGGCTCCGGGCACGTGAGGGTCTTCCACCTCGTCACAGTACCAGGAGAAATTCACTGGCGTGCCATACAGAACTTGATAGGAAGCAAGCGGGATCAACTTGACTCAACCTGGAAAAATTGTAAAATCAACTGAGGTGAGTAAAACTCAGCAAGTGGAGGATCCGCTAACTAGGCATAAGCATAAAACCACTAACAAATAGGGTGACACAACTTGCTTGAGAACCTTTTTATAAGCATCATCCGTAAGGGACCCTCAACCATGGACCCTTCTTGAGATCAAAAACACAATAATCTCAACTTGCTTAAGAACCTTACTATTCACGTGGGTGGCCTCTACCAAGCTCTCACAAACGATGATGTAGACCAATAATATCATTTCTCATTAACAAAGAGTACAACATGCACAGGCAACATTAAAAGCATCAATACAAGCTATTATATGCACATATGTCATTAGGTATGCCACCACACATCATAGTATAACAATGCATGCACATGATCATGCGTAGACAACCATTGTCCTCACAACAAACATACGTGGCTCCTCGAGGAGTCTAGTTGCCACCATCTTTTACAAAGTTAGGGCATAACCCATCCAGGCATCTAGCACCCTATCTGGCATCTCAAGGCATCCCTCGAGGAACTTACGCCTTGTTCCCTGGCTTCTGGAGAGCGCCTAGTTCCTCCCTCACTTACTAGCCTCTCCAAGTATCCTGCACCCAAGGCATTTGGTAAGAATCGAATCCTTCACCGGGCAACCGAAGGGCACCATGTTAACCCCTTCAAGCATCTCGCACCCAACCTAGCATCACGAGGAACCCCTGAGAGTCCTACAGTACCCACCCTCAAGCTTCCGGAGGGCACCACACTACCCCTCCCAGGTATCTCACACCCGAGGCATCGTCGTCACGAGGACCAACGGTAGTCAATTGTACCATTACCATGGTGCAGCAATTCAATAATCCAATATAACAAAAGGCAATGCAATACTATTTGCAAGTAAAAGGAACAAGCCAATCGTTCCATACATTATTTATCTAACTAACCATCAGCACTTTCCAACTTGATGTCTATAGTCTTACTGGGAAGTTGTACCTGTGGTCAATAGAAAAGAATATGTAAATTTAAGATGCAATCCAAATGTCCATAAATTCTAGCATGCACAATAAAACATCCAAATCTTACTATAGGCCCTATACAATCTGGTACTCTTGCGGGTTAAAATTCAACTCATTCTTATCGCAATGGAAGGAGCTAATGAATTACTACGATATTACCCATTCTGACAATTGTCGTTTTCCTATAAGTCAGGTATGGGTCCTAGATTCCAATAGGCTCGGTAAGGAGGCACTATGGCCAATAGCTTCCCACATCTTTATTTTCCTTAATTTTGTCAATCTACTTCCTAGACTAACTAATTCAAATTTACGTATAAAGCTGGAATTAAGACAGCGAGGCCTAGAACTCATCCAAGTGACATAGACCAAGCTGTTTTGTCACCTCCTCAACCGGATTTGACTCAACGTACTACAAAACGGAGTAATTCGAAGTCGAGAAGTTTTCAAACTAACTTAGGACCACTTGGTTCGAGCATGCTAGCTGTCCTAAGGATAAAGAACGTTCAAGATAATCCAAACATGACTTCGGCATCCCCTCAGCCTCCATCCGTGTGGATTCCGAGGTCCTGTCACTACCGGAGCTCCCTCGGCGGCACTAAGCAGTCCCTAGTTAAACTCTAGTCGCACACAAACTACCCCGAATTATGAAGTTGGTCTGGGGAAATCCAGATAGGGTTCCGAAGTTTCCCGAGCCTCTTGATCTCCCCAACTAGTATAATCCCAAGCTGAAATTGAGTCTAACGAAGCTTGATAACAAAACGGGGTCTATTGGCTGTCAACTGAGCAAATCTCGACACCTACAACTCACCAACACTGGCCGACAGCATCAGAGGTCTACTCGGTTCAAGAGCGGCATTCTGACACCCAACTTCGGACTCAACAGCTACAGCAATCCATAGATCACACATGCAAAGCTATAAGAAGCTTATTCGTGCACCCTAGACCCTAAGGACAGCTCCTCTTGTTCCCAACCCAGCTCTGGACAGAGCTTCGACAGCCAAATTCTGCACCTAAACAGTGAAAACAAGCGCCGATTTCCACATGCATAGCTAGGCGGAGCTAGTCCGTATAATCAAGACCTTAATAGCAGCTCTAGACTTGTACCAAGTCAATTGAAACTCTACTTGCCTGGCTCGTGCTTACGGGGGAGAGAGAAGAGATGCCGGACGAGCTGAGGGCTTCGCGGTCAGCTGTGGTGGCTCCAAAGCAAGGCAGAACAGAGTTGGTCGCTGCTGGGCAAAGGATCCGAAGCTGTAAGGGTGCTCATGACCGGGTCTGGTTCGAGTGAAGGAAAGAAAATGGAGGAGGGAAGTGCTGGGGTGTTGACGAAGAAGGAAATGAAGTGATGGTGGAGTGGGCGAGTGGGTCTAAGAATCTGCTGGTTATATTCTAGTGACAAGGTTGGATTGAGCAATACCAGAGGCGAACATGGCAGCCCATGACAATTTACTTAGCTAGGAAAGGGTGAGTGTTTCTTGGCTAATTGGAAATTTGCTGTTTTAGCCAAAGATATGCTGACTAAAGAAAAAAAATCTTTAAATAGCTCAAATGATCTTCATAATTGATTCTATCCAGTGGGAAGATTGGAAGAATTCCTTTGGTAAGTGCCAACGGGTATGATGGTATAAAGGAGTAAATAAGGAAGACGTTCCAGTTGTTCGAGTGTGTGCGCGATAGAAGAATTCCAAAGTCTGAAGCTCTTTGTTCTTAGCCAATTCATTTACTAAGCAAAATCTTGTACGCAAAAGAGAGTCTATATTCTTGAGAAACCTTGAGGAAGTGTGGTAGAGTATCTACACTATGGAATCAAGGAAGAGCTTTGCTGTAACAACTCTTTTGTTTATAGTGAAATCCAGCCAGTGGGCTGTCAGTGCGGAAGAGTGGACGTAGGCTTGGAATAAACCGAACCACTATAATTTCTATGTTCATTTTCTCTTCCCTACTCTCTGCTTTACTTTGATCATAATTTGTTTTGTTAACAAAAGGAGAACTTCCTTTCTATTGTCTGCTTAGTATTGCTCTCTTATCACGAGAAACTATTTTTACACATATTCACCCCCCTCTAGGTGCTTATACTAGCTATCTCAATTGGTATCAGAGCCTGTGTACTCACTTTGTTTGAAGTGTTTTACTTCAGAGTTAAAGATCCATGGCTAGTATGTTGGCTCCAGGGCTGGTAGAAGGGCAAAGCAATACCAGACCGCCTTACTTTGATGGAAAGGAATACAACATATAGAAAAACAAGATGAAGGCGTTCTTAAGATCAAAGGATCCTCTGGAATGGGACGTTGTAGACAAAGGAATCATTCCTAAAGCTGCACCTGTCTTAGAGAGGAAAAGAAGCTGTTGAGTCTAGTGAAATGACTCAAGAAGAGATAACCAAGAGACAAGCTCTTGATGCAAAAGCAATTTATTCTTTATATTATGCTTTGTCACCTACTGAATATAACAGAATATCTTCTTGTGTTACAGCGAAAGAAGTTTGGGATAGATTACATATTACCTATGAAGGAACCGATCGAGTGAAAGAAACCAGAATCAACATTCTCCTCGGTCAATACGAAGCCTTCAAAATGAAATCATGAGAATATATAACTGACATGTTTAGTCGTTTTACAGAAATCGTGAATGGTCTTGAAAATCAAGGTCAACCAATTTCTGATCCCATGAAAGTAAACAAGCTACTGCGTGGACTCTCCAAGGATTAGAATCACATAAAGACCTCAATAAGGGAGACACAAAGAATTATGCCACTATATGTTGATGAGTTGGTTGGGACTCTTCAGTTTTATGAAGTGGAACGAATCAATGAAGACGAAGATCCTAAAGGTAAGAAATCCATTGCATTAAAATCCAATGATGATTCTGATGTTACAGACTCTGAAGACGATATGGATGATGAGGAGCTTGCTCTCATGATAAGAAGATTCAGAAAGCTGAACAGAATAGGAAGAAGATTCAATCCAAAGAAACAGAGTTTTCAAAAGCAACAAACCAAGTCTGTTGAGGATGATGAATCCAATAGAGATGTAGTATGCTTTGAATGTAAGAAAAATGGACACATTAGACCCAATTATCCTCTTCTGAGGAAGAAGAAAGGAAAAGCTGAAAAGTATCGAAAGGCTCTTAAAGCAGAAACCTAGAGTGATACAGAATGTGAAGAAAGTGATGATGATTATGCCAATATATGTCTGATGGCACAATCGAATTTAGATTTGAACTCTGAGACAGACTCAGATTCAGACAGTGAATTTGAGGTGAGTAACTTTAAAATCCCTATTAAAGTTTCTAAATACATTGATGAGTTGTGTTTTAGTCTTAAGACTTCTCTTAAAAGGATTTCCGAACTTAAAAAAGAAAATTCTGCACTAAAACAACAGGAAAATGTTTTGAAAGAAAATGTGAAATGTTTAGACATGAATGTTTCTACTCTTAAAGAAAGTGAAGACAACCTTTCGAAAGAAAATATATTTTTAAAAAAGAGAAAAAGCCACCAAAAACCCCAAACTTTGCCTCGAGTGACAGATTTACCCCAAACTTTATTTTGTGACGTGAAAAACCTCGAAATTTGCTAACTGTGACACATTTACCCCATTAAGGGTATTTTCGTCTTATGTTTTCTATTTTTTTTCTTTTTCTTTTTTATTTTTTTCTTCCTCTCTCTTCCCTCCGCCGGCCATGGTGGAGCCGGCGGAGAGAAGCTGGCGTCCGGCGAGGGCCGCCCTCGCTTGCGTCGGGCAAGGGGTGCCCTCGCGGATACGGCGGGAGGTGGTGCCGGCATCGGGCAAGGGTGCCCTCGCCGGATCTAGCGAGGGAGGCCCTCGTCCGACATCGACGAGGGCCGCCCTCGCCTGCGTTGGGCGAGGATGCCCTCGCCAGATCTGGCAAGGGAGGCCCTCGCTCGACGCTGACGAGGGCGGACGTCGACGAGGGCCACCTCGCCTGCGTCGAGCGAGGGGTGCCCTCGCCGGCGTCCCCCTCGCCCAACGCAGGCGAGGGCAACCCTCGCCGGACGCCGGCTTCCCTCCGCCGGCTCCACCATGGCCGGCGAAGGGAAGGAAGAAGAAGAAGAAAAAAAGAAAAGAAAAAGTTTTTAAAAGTTAAAAAGACCAAAACGCCCTTATGATTTAAGATAAATGTGTAACACAAATGAAAGTTTAGGATTTTTTTGTGTCACAAATAAAAGTTTGGGGTAAATGTGTCACAGTAAGCAAACTTCAAGGTTTTTCACGTCACAGAATAAAGTTCGGGGTAAATTTGTCACTCGAAGCAAAGTTTGGGGTTTTTGGTGGCTTTTTCCCTTTAAAAAATGACATATCAAATATTTCCAAAAGATTTTCAATAGGATCTGAGAAACTTGAGAAAATTCTTTCAGCACAAAGACCTTATTTCAATAAATCTGGTTTGGAAATGACTGTGGAAACCATTCCTTTAATTGATTTTCCTAAAGTGAAGGAAAGAATTAAGCAAAGACCTACAAGAGATGCTTACAAAAATCATTTTAAAAAGGTCTTTGTAAAACCAGTAGGTCGCAATACTCTCAGATGTTCTAAGTGCAATAGTTCAGATCATTTTGAGAAAGAATGTCCTATGGTTTGGAAACCTGTTAAGAAAGTATGGGCAAAAACCGCATATCATACTAACACCAATGGACCCAAGAAAATATGGGCACCAAAGAAAGTTTGAGTCTCTTTTTCAAATGCAGGTCACTATCAAGAAGAAGGTAAAATGGTATCTGGATAGTGAATGCTCAAGACATATGACAGGAGATTCAAATTGCTTCATAAAGCTCGTTCAAGTAAATTGTGGAAAAGTATCATTTGGAGGAAACAGCAAAGGAAGAATTGTGGGATTCGGAACTGTAAAGATTGGAAACCTCACAATCAGTAATGTTTCCTTAGTGGAATGACTCAACTACAATTTGCTTAGTATTAGTCAGCTGTGCGATACCGGTTTCAAAATCAACTTTCAAGAGGGAATATGTTCAGGAACCAGTAAAGATTCTACTCAATCATTCATGGGTCGAAGACATGGAAATATCTACCTCTTAGATGTGAAACCAGATGAATCGCAATGTCTAATCTCAATTTAAGACGAAGCAAACTTATGGCACAGAAAACTTGGGCACATCAATATGAAGCAAATAGCCAAAATTTCAGCAAAGAAGCTAGTTCGTGATCTACCCAATCTGTCATACCAAAAGTCTGATCTATGTACACCATGTGTATTGGGAAAACAGGTAAGAAATTCCTTTAAACCAATAAATCAAGTTTCCACTAATCGTGTACTACAACTTCTGCCTATGGATCTCTTTGGACTAACTAGAACTCAGAGCATTGGAGGTAAGAAATATTGCGTAGTAATTGTGGATGACTACTCACGATTTACTTGGATATATTTCCTGACAAATAAGTCCGAAACCTTTTCTTACTTTGAAAAGCTTGCTAAAAATGTCCAAAATGAAAAAGGGTATGTTATTTCAAGTATAAGAACAGACCATGGAGGTGAATTTGAAAATCAAGATTTTACAAAATTATGTGATGAATCTGGTTTTCAGCATGTGTTCTCCTCTCCATATACTCCAGAACAAAATGGAGTTGTGGAAAGAAAGAATAGGTCGCTTCAAGAAATGGCTAGAACTCTTTTAATTGAAAGTAACATCTCTTCACGTTTTTGGGCTGAAGCAATTTCTACAGCATGTTATATTATTAATAGAGTTTTTCTAAGGCCTATTCTAGAAAAAAAAAAAAAAAAAACCCCTATGAGTTATTCAAAGAAAAGAAGCCTATTGTTTCATATTTTCATGTGTTTGGATGTAAATGCTTTATATTGAAAAATGCAAATGATCGAGTTGGCAAGTTTGAATAAAAGTCAGACGAAGGCATCTTCCTTGGATATTCTACATCAAGCAAAGCCTACAGAGTCTACAACAAGAAGACTCAATCTGTGGAGGAATCAATGAATGTCAAATTCCAAGATTCTATGCAAAATGAATCTATTCAGACTCATCTTGAAGAATCTGAACCTGCTCCAGACTCTACAAAGTCTAAATCTCAAGAAGCAGCTCAGACTTCGAAAGACCAGCAACAAATGATTGTTGAAGATTCAAATGAAGGAAGTGATCAACAACCTGACAAATCAACCAGTAACTGGAAGCATAATTCCAGTCATCCCAAAGATCTCATTATTGGCGACATTAATGAAGGAATTCGCACAAGATCCAAAAGGCGCGAAGAGTCTAGTGCTGTGGCTCTTATTTCTGAAATAGAACCTAAAAGCATAGAAGAAGCTTTATCTAATGAAAGCTAAATTGAAGCTATGCAAGAAGAACTCAGGCAATTCAGTATTAATGATATCTGGGAGTTAACTCCTAAATCGAAAGGTGAATCTATTATTGGAGTTAAATGGGTTTTTAGGAACAAGATGGACGAGAAAGGAAAGGTCGTAAGAAACAAAGCAAAACTTGTGACCAAGGGATATACACAAGAAGAAGGGATAGACTATGATGAGACTTATGCCCCAGTAGCGAGGTTAGAAGCAATTAGATTATTACTTGCTTTTGCTTGTTATAAGAATTTCAGGTTATTCCAAATGGACGTCAAAAGTGCTTTCCTGAATGGATTTATCCATGAGAAAGTCTATGTGGAACAACCACCTGGGTTTGAAGACCCAAGGAAACCAGACTCAGTATTCAGACTGAAAAGGGCTTTATATAGTTTAAAGCAAGCACCTCGAGCTTGGTACGACAGGCTAAGTAAGTTTTTAATTCAAAACGGCTTTGTTAAAGGTAAAGTAGACACTACATTATTTATCAAAAGAGAAAGCAAAAGTTTTCTGCTTGTTCAAATATATGTTGATGATATTATTTTTGGATTCTCTAATGAAAGTCCGTGCAAGAAATTATCTAAGTCTATGCATGATGAATTTGAAATGAGCATGATGGGTGAACTAACCTTCTTTCTTGGGCTTCAAGTGAAACAATTGAAGGAATGAACTTTTATTCATCAAGAAAAATATGCTAATGATCTTGTCAAAAAGTTTGGACTGGAAAATTGCAAAAAGACTGATATACCAATGTCAAGTTCTTTGAAGATAGACAAAGATGAAGGAGGAAAGAAAGTTGACCAGAAGCTATATAGGAGTATCATTGGTTCACTTCTTTATCTTACTGCTTCTAGACCTGACATTTTGTTTAGTGTTTGCATTTGTGCCAAATTTCAAGCAGGCCCTAAAGAATCTCATCTAGGTGTTGCAAAGCGTATTATCAAATACATTGCATCAACTTCAAGCCTTAGTCTTTGGTATCCTAAAAAGGGAGACTTTACTCTTCTTGGATACTCAGACGCAAATCTAGCCGGATGCAGAGTTGATAGAAAGAGCACCTCGGGTACCTGTCAACTACTTGGAAGCAGGACAGTGTCTTGGTTTTCAAGGAAGCAAAATACAGTAGCTCTTTCTACAACAGAAGCAGAGTATGTAGCTCTTGGAAGTTGTTGTTCACAAATTCTGTGGATAAAACAACAGCTAAGAGACTTTGGAATTGAAGATTCATGCACGGAGATTAACTATGACAACACCAGCGCAATCTCACCAAGAATCCAATTCTTCACTCAAGAGCAAAGCATATAGAGATTCGACACCACTTCATTAGAGATCATGTTCAAAATGGAGAAGTTTCAATTCAGTTTGTTGACTCAAAGAACCAACTGGCGGATATATTTACAAAGCCTTTGGAGAAAAATCAATTTGAAGTCATTCGTTCTAGACTCAACATCTTGAGGTTTGAAGAAGTAAAAGTCTAGAGACTCTCAAACTCAGACAATCAAGATTTTTGACTGTAATTTATTTTATTCTCTCTTAGATTAAATCTCGAAAAGGTACGATCATCTATCAATAATTGATTTTTGCTACTTTCAATTTCCGTGATTAGTGCAATCTTTCTTTTTCGAAAATGGAGTTAATTTTAACTGACAGTTATCTAATTTTTTGAAAAAGGCAGTTATTTTTAAAAGGGCATCCTTTTACTTTCCATTACGACGTTTTGTATGCCTCTCTTCGACTGACCTATATACTGTCGGTTCCTCTTTGTTTAACTCCAAAAACCCTAAAAAGCATCGATCTTCCACTTCTGTCTTCTTCTCTTATTTAATCTTCGAAAAGTTGTCATCTTTCTTGGGAAAGACAAATTTGGAATCTTTCAAAGACTGTGAAAGATGTTATTCCAAAGGAAGTCTTCGAGGATCGCGAACAGGGGACCACAGCAAATGCGTGAGGGGCCTACGCACTTTGATCTCACCGAGGAAGAAGAGTCTCCTAGTCAGCAGCAGAGCCCACAACATTCTCAGCAGCGTCCATCTTCTCCATCTAGACCACAGGATATTGCTCGTCGAGAAGAGGAAGAAATAATCAAAGATGTAGAACCCGTAAGAACTTTTAAGCCCTCTTTTACCTACAAGCTTTATCGTGCTTTGAAAAGGGGTGGAACTCCTTTGAACTACATTGACGAAATTCTGAAAGACAAAGGGTATAAAAATGAAACATTCTTTTTACACACAATGGAACGGTTGGGAATTGCCCCTGCTGGGTTAACGGAAGAGGCAATGGCAAATATCCCAAGCGATCCACGTGTTGGAGGGCTGAATCAGCCAAATGGGAATGATGATGACAAGTTGTACAGTCAGTTTCAACCGAGAATGGATGTTGCAGCAAAAATTCGGAGCAAAAGGACAGACTTGTTTCGATCAGAGGAACACAAGCATCTATACTCTAAGTTGTTGAAGCGTGGAGTGATAAACCCTAGAAGTGTGAATTTTGATTTCCTTGATGCTGTGAACGTTAATTTAAGGGAAAAATTCAATCTTCTTCAACTTGAACAGTTCTGTTCTGAATCTACAAAAGCCTATGTTAAACTCACTGCATATTTCTATTCGAATCTTAGTTTCTTGGATGCAAATAGATTCTCTTTTAGTGTCCGAGATCAGGACTATGTGGTGGATGTAGATATGTTGGCTAATGTGATTGGGGTTGAAAGAGGAAGATATCAACCTATCAATGTCTCTATTGCTTGTGCTACGTTGGAACTTGTTAAGGATAGAAGGACAGAGGGAAAGATTTCCTACTTGAGGATGAGTGCGTTCAACATTCTGCTTCACAAGATTGTGATTAACTGCCTCAGACCAAAATTTACTTCAAAGACTGATGTTTCAAACTCATAAGCAAAGCTGATGTACGCCATCAATGCTGGGAAAAAGTTCTCTCTTCCTCACACTATTATGTTCCACATGTATAGAGCAGTGGTGAAAGACAAGGGTCAACTTCCTTATCCAGCTCTTGTGACAAAGTTATTCAGACATTTGAATGTTCAGCCTCCCTGGATTCTCTGTGTTCGAACTTGTGATCAAATGGTAGTGGGACTGAAAATGGTGTCTAAAATGTGTCTGAAGGAACTCAACAAGGCGTTGGAGAAATTCAAGGAGAAAACCCCTGCTAAAACTCATCAAATCTCTTCGGCAGCAAAAAGAAAAGGGAAGGAGCCCATGGTTGCTCCATCCAAGAAAAGAAGAGCTCTCATCGTTGAGGATGAAGAAGATGAGGAAGACATCACCATTTCTGCAATGGCATTGAAGAACCTGAGTCGTTATGTTCTAGAATCAACGGAACGACAAGAGAAAGACACAAAACAGAGGACTGGAGAAAGAGAAAATTTGGAAGCAAAAGAGAAAGAAGCAAAGGAGAAAGAAATAGAGGAGAGAGAAGCAGGAGAAAGAGATGCAGAGGAGGAAAGAATTGAAGAAGAAGAGGAAAGAGGAGATCAAGAGGAAGCAAAGCATGAGGAACACTCTTCTCCACCTGAAGGCATGGAAACAGGGGGAGATCGTGAGAAAAGAGGAATGTCCTCATATCCTGCCACCAGTGAAGGAGTAAGCCGCTCTCCAGCAGATCCAGAGGACATCTATGCCTCTCAATTTCCTGAGGAGGGACATGATGTTTCATCGCCCAATCTGCGTGACTATGCTGATTTACCATCGTCTGCCTTTACTCCATCTAATCGTGCAGAAGCCAGTATGCAGACTAATAATTCAACAGATTTTCGCAGAATTCTTGATGTTCTCTTAGAAATGCGGGGTCATATATATGCTCTAGGATGCGAAGTACAGAATTTGTAGACTGCAGGTCAAGCTTCTTCAGTTTCTTTGAATGATCAGATCCAAGCCCTTGCTATTCAGATTCAAGCAAATGCTAAGGGTGAAGATGTGGCTCAACTGAATGAAGAGTTGAAAAAGCTAGAAGGCATTGTCCAGTCAATGAAAGATTTACAGCTTGTTCGTGTTCCCAAGCATTCTTGATTCCATTCTCTTTCCATCTCAACCTTTTTTATGATGACAAAAAGGGGGAGAGATGTGATTTGAACTTTGAACCTTGAACTTTTTGAACTTGAACTTTTGATTTGTTTTGATGTTTGACTTGACTTTCGTGTCTGGCTGTGGACTGGATTTGGGATTTGGGATTAACTGTTTATATTAAGTACTATTGATATCTTATGGATGACTTTACTCATCTGCAAGACTAACCTATTTTTTGTGGTTGCAGATTCTAGTGTTATCATTAAGCCATTTATCTTTATGAGATATCCATATTTGCTTGAGTAATGTTTTGCAGGTCAAAATTATCCAAATCTGTAGGAAAGTTTTGTCATCATCAAAAAGGGGGAGATTGTTGGAGAAATCTTCCTGGAGTGTTTTGAAGCTGACAAAACGTTTCCATCAGTCTAGTCTGAAGATTTGCAGACTCTACTATTTAAAGTTTGAAGACCTCCGGACTGCTAGACTCAAGACTCAAAGTCTATTCTCATTGACAGTTTCTAATCCATCGAAGAAAGGCTATCCAGGACTGGATGTTCCGTTAAGGATTTGACCTTATCGACTGGAGAAGATCTTTTGGCTGGATATGACATAACAGAATCCTTTATTTGATCAAGATTGATTCAGAAATTGAGGATCCGATGATTTGCGAAGTATACTTGGAAGGTTCTACTTATGGAAACCGAGATCCTGATTGTATGGGCGAGCAGAATTGATGGGCTATCGACATGTTCCTTAAATAGCTCGAATGATCTTCCTAATTGATTCTGTCCAACGGGAAGATTAGAAGAATTCATTTGGTAAGTGCCAACAGGTATGATGGCATAAAGGAGTATATAAGGAAGACGTTCCAGTTGTTCGAGTGTGTGCACGATAGAAGAATTCCAAAGTCTGAAGCTCTTTGTTCTTAGTCAATTCATTTACTGAGCGAAATCTTGTACGCAAAAGAGAGTCTATATTCTTGAGAAACCTTGAGGAAGTGTGATAGAGTATCTACACTGTGGAATCAAGGGAAAGTTTTGCTGTAACAACTCTTTTGTTCATAGTGAAATCCAGCCGGTGGGCTGTCAGTGCGGAAGAGTGGACGTAGGCTTGGAATAAGCCGAACCACTATAATTTATGTGTTCATTTTCTCTTCCTTACTCTTTGCTTTACTTTGATCATAATTTATTTTGTTAACAAAAGGAGAACTTCCTTTCTATTGTCTGCTTAGTATTGCTCTCTTATCACGAGAAACTATTTTTACACCTATTCACCCCCCTCTAGGTGCTTATACTAGCTATCTCAAGAGTCTCGCACGGAGAGAAATGTTGCATCACGACGCGCATGCGTTGGTTAAGTGCCAATACAACGAGACCGTTCCGCAAACCGACCAAATTTTTAAATTACGGTTCGAAATATAAGATTCCCAAATTAAACACAAAGGAAAAAAATTAACTTAATCTAATTAAAAGAAACATCAAGGCATAATTAGATCAATTATAATAAAGTAAAATAATTGCAATTACTTTTTTTCATTAACGAAAATAAAACTTTTGCTAATTGAAAAACATACCTAAATTCCCATCGGATCCAAAGTTAAAATATCCCAGTAATATACAACCCAGGTTAGTCAAAAATCAGGATGTCATATTTATATGTGGTTTATGGCTTGGTTTCTAAATCCACATCGGTTGTGTGTACTTATAAGCGTGAGAATTAGTTGTATAAGGTTTTGGAGTAAATAAATTGATGTTATTTCGTCTACTGTCGTGCTTTGTCCGTGGCAAATAGACATGTCCATGCTCACTGAGGATCGGGCTTTCACATGAATTTTAGAACTATCAAGGCCAGGTCCATTTAGTAGACAATATCAATTGGGGTTGGCCCAGAGAAACCACTCTATTTGGACTCTATCCACTAGCCTTGAGTCATCTTCCACATGTCACTAAATTCAGGTCCTTATTTTGATTTCTGTATTCATTGGGTGAACAGGAGCTAGTAGCCACCATCAAGCCACATCTTGGTCGAATCGAATATGCTCGGTCAAATGACAATATCCAGTATTATACAATATATTTTCACTTTCTCCAATATAATAAAAGAAAACAATATTGTTTTTTCCCTAGGAAAAGAAAAATAATTCCAAGAAGGGGGGACCTCGGTTCGTTAATAGGAAATGCGACCCCCCAATGACGGGGGTTGCTCGTCCCTTTATCTAGCTTTTTTTTTTTTTTTTTTTTTTTGAAAAGTCCAGAAAGTTACATGTTCAAATATGTTCTAAAGTGGCAGCGTAAGTGCTAAGATTCGCGGCCAGCATTGTTCACGAGGAGGAAGAAGACAAATTGAGAATAGAATATGTGCGACGAGAGCGCATGGGCTGGCTAAAAAGTTGCTAAAACTTGCCAATTTAAAATTGGAATCATCACGTCCACCGTAAATTTAATTTTTTTTAACATCTTCATCTTTTCTTTTTTGGTCGATACATTTTCATCTTCACATAGGGGATAAAAAATAAATTCTATTACACAATTATCTCTAAATAAATATGTATCATATCCAGATGTGGATATATAAAAAAAAATCTTTTACATTGTCATTGAAAATGATATAGAAGAAGAATACGATCGAAATCCCCAAACCATACAACTTAAATTTGTTCTTTTATTTGTCTGATTTATGGACATGTATTGTATATCTAGAAGCTAGCACGTTCTTTAGAAAAGTTTCACGTGACGGTCCAATATTCATTTGTGCATTTGCCTATATTCAGGGAGTTTAAAAAATTGAACTTGTTGAAAAGTGTTAGGCACTTCATTCAAAGTAATCCTCGGTCCTAATTAAGTGGACCTATATGTTTTGAACGATAACAGCCTTCACCGGTTTTGCTAATAAAGAGCATTAGCTAGAAAGAAAAAACAATAGAATTTTTATCTTAAAGTGAGCCAACCATGTTCATGGGTATTGGTTGGCTAGTTCATACTGAAAACATCAGCTCCGTTCTTAACTAAACCCACACCACATCCAACTTTTTCTTTAGTGGGGAGAGAGAGAGGGGGGGATATACAAGTATATGCTTCGCTTTTTAACATCTTCATCTTTTCTTTTTGGTCGATACATTTTCATCTTCACATAGGGGATAAAAAATAAATTCTATTACACAATTATCTCTAAATAAATATGTATCATATCCAGATGTGGATATATAAAAAGAAATCCTTTACATTGTCATTGAAAATGATATAGAAGAAGAATACGAGCGAAATCCCCAAACCATACATCTTAAATTTTCTATTCTTTTTTTTTTTTTGTCTGATTTATGGACATGTATTGTATATCTAGAAGCTAGCACGTTCTTTAAAAAAGTTTCACGTGATGGTCAAATATTCATTTGCGCATTTGCCTTTATTCAGGGAGTTTAAAAAATTGAACTTGTTGAAAAGTGTAAGGCACTTCATTCAAAGTAATCCTTGATCCTAATTAAGTAGACCTATATGTTTTGAATGATAACAGCCTTCACCGGTTTTGCTAATAAAGAGCATTAGCTAGAAAAAAAAAAAACAATAGCATTTTTATCTTAAAGTGAGCCAACCATGTTCATGGGTATTGGTTGGCTAGTTCATACTGAAAACATCAGCTCCGTTCTTAGCTAAACCCACACCACATCCAACTTTTTCTTTAGTGGAGAGAGAGAGAGAGAGAGGAATATACAAGTATATGCTTCACTTTTTAACATCTTCATCTTTTCTTTTTTGGTCTATACATTTTTTTTTCGCGCTGGAGGAACCGCCTCAACCGATAGCCAAAGCGTAAACCCCCAGGTGCTACATAAGCGGGAGGATCCACCACCCCCGGCAACACACTTAAGTCAGTAAATAACTCTGCCAGAGCCTTTGCTTCGCAAAGGTTTTGAACTCCTCACCTCTTTCGCAAAGGTTCATTGAAGCTTACCAAGCGGAGCCACCATGGCCAGTGGTGATACATTTTCATCTTCACATAGGGGATAAAAAATAAATTCTATTACACAATTATCTCTAAATAAATATGTATCATATCCAGATGTGGATATATAAAAGAAATCCTTTACATTGTCATTGAAAATGATATAGAAGAAGAATACAAGCGAAATCCCCAAACCATACATCTTAAATTTTTTCTTTTTTTTGTCTGATTTATGGACATGTATTGTATATCTAGAAGCTAGCACGTTCTTTAGAAAAGTTTCACGTGACGGTCCAATATTCATTTGCGCATTTGCCTTTATCCAGGGAGTTTAAAAAATTGAACTTGTTGAAAAGTGTAAGGCACTTAATTCAAAGTAATCCTCAATCCTAATTAAGTGGACCTATATGTTTTGAACGATAACAGCCTTCACCGGTTTTGCTAATAAAGAGCATTAGCTAGAAAGAAAAAACAATATAATTTTTATCTTAAAGTGAGCCAATCATGTTCATGGGTATTGGTTGGCTAGTTCATACTGAAAACATCAGCTCTGTTCTTAGCTAAACCCACACCACATCCAACTTTTTCTTTAGTGGAGAGAGAGAGAGAGAGAGAGAGAGAGAGAGAGAGAGAGAGAGAGAGAGGAATATACAAGTATATGCTTCGCTTTTTAACATCTTCATCTTTTCTTTTTTGGTCGATACATTTTTTTTTTGGTAACCCAGGGAACCTCCGTAAGCCGGCAACCCAGCGAGGTAAACCCTGGAGCAGGTAGAGTCACCACCACCCTTGCCTGCCGGATAAGTCGTGGGTTCCTTTCCAACAAGGCAGACGACGCAAGGAATCAAACACTGGACCTCTCGCGAAAGGAATGAGTGCTCAACCAACTACGCTACCACCACGGGTGGTTTTTGGTCGACACATTTTCATCTTCACATAGGGGATAAAAAAAATAAATTCTATTACACAATTATCTCTAAATAAATGTGTATCATATCCATATGTGGATATATAAATGAAATCCTTTACATTGTCATTGAAAGTGGGGATAAGTACACTAATGGTACCATAAGTTATGTACGGCGCTCACTTTGGTGTCAAAAATTTCCGTCGGATCACTTAAGTGCCAAATCGGAGGAAAAACGGTCACTTTGGTGCCACCGGCGAGAAATTCCGAACAAAATAATTACGTGGCCTTTATATTTAAAAAAAAAAAATCGATGTGGCTTAAGATTGTCCACAGTGGATAGCATAAAACGACGCTGTTTTCCTTTCTTCGTAAGAAACGACGTTGTTTATTGCCATCCATCGTGGATTCACATAAGAAACGACGCCGCCTTGCTCCATAGCAAAAAACGATGTCGTTGAAGAGGGAGTAAAATAGGGTTCGTATACGGTTCTCCTCGACGCCGGCCGTAGCTTGCTCACCCACCGTCGTTCACCCACCGCTGTTCGCTCGCTCGCCGTCGCTCGCCCGCCGTCCCTCGCCTGCCGTCGTTCACGATCGTTCAGGTTTGTCATGTTCTCTATGTGGATCAATTTTGTGAAAAATTTAGAGTTCCGACGGGCAAGTTAGGGCACAGAGGGCATATTGAGGGCTCGGCTCAGGGGGAAAGTAGTGGGAAAAGTGGTGGGGATGTCACTTTTATGGGGATGAAATAGAAAAATTGATTCTTCCATCGTTTGTTCGCTTTCTGTTGTGGGGACCGAATGGAAAAAGAGAGTGCGGAGGGGCTTGACTCGGATGGAAACAGTGGTGAGACCGAATTTGTTTGTTTAATTAATTGGACTGCTTTTGTGGGGGATCACATGTGAATGTGATTAAATTGAAAAATGGGTGGTGCGGACCTCACTTTGTTTATTTAATTCAGTTTCTTTTGTTTCTGTAAATGCACCAAATTGGGGAGATTTTAGTCGCATTTGTTTCTTGACAACAAAATGACAAGGACCTGCATGTGAAGTTGTCGATTCTGCCATGTGTTTCCAACAAAACGACAATGACTCTTTTTCTTTTTTTTCATTGGGTGCAGCATCGACATGGACACAAATCGGGTAGGCGTCATTGTTTGCTATGGTGGAGAGTTTGTTATTGGCACTTTGAAGATTGGGAATATAGTGGTGGAAATGAAGGTACTATTTATGTCAATGTTTGGAAGCCATCATATATTGATTTTATGAGGGATTTGGTATATTTTACGATGCAAAGTGCAAAAACTACATTACTGTGTTCCTGAGAAAGAATTGAAGGATGGGTTGAGATTTTTTAATGACGATAATGGTATTAAGGATATCATTTACCATTATCTTCACGGTGAAGAAGCTAAGGTATATGTTGAGTATTATAGTGAGGATGAGGATGAGGATGAGGATGAGGATGAGCAGACCACCACTGAAGGAGGAGAAGTGAGGGATCCTGTTCAAGCGAGTAATCAGGTTGGGGATGAGTTTAGGTTAGATGGAGGGCAAAATGAGAGGGAGATAAGTCATATTGATAGAGATGAACAAAGAGGGAGATATCCTGAAATCTTGGGTGAAGATTTGGGTGAAGATGTGGGTGATGAAGACTTCATTGGATTAGAATGGGAAATTACTTTATCTAGTGAATCGGAAGATGAATATTTGGCTTTAGTAAATTTCCCAAGTGACGAAGATGATGATGAACTCGCACAGTCAAGACAAAAGCAAAGGGAATTTCTGAGAATAAAACTTGCAACTTCAGCAAAAAGGCCCGAGCCAGTAAATAGGAATGGGGATCCAGCTGAGGGTAATAGAAGTGAAGATGAAGAAAGCTGTGGCGATGAAGTTGCTGGTTCGGAAAATGAGCTTGACAATGATGATGAAGAACCTGCTCCTCGAAGAAAAAGTAAGTACCATTGCTATGATTCGACTGTTGATAAACCTGTTTTGTCGGTGGACAAGAGATTTGATGATGCCAAACAGTTCAAGGAAGCTGTTGTGAAGAACTCAATTGGTGAACAAAGGAGCATTAAATTTATTAGAAACACGAAGGAGTTTTTGAGAGCTAAGTACTCACAACCTAATTGTTCGTGGAAGCTCTATGCTGCGCTTAGTAAGAATGGGTCATTCCAAATTAGGTCCTTTCAGTAGGAGCATACTTGTCTAATTATCTTTAACAATAAAAGGGTAACAAGTGTGTGGTTATCAAAGCATTTTTTTCAATACTATCAAAGCAATGCCCGAGATCAAGAGTCCTTAATTTCAACAGTTAGTGAAGGAGCAAATGGGGGTTAATGTATCGAGGAATCAATGTAAGAGAGTGAAGATGAGGGTGATGAAGATATTGATGGGTGGGTATAAGGAAGAATATGCGCAGGTATGGGATTATGCTGGTGAATGTATGTTTCAAAACCCATCTAGTAGGGTATATGTAGAGGTTGTGGAGAGGCCACTCCCTGATCTTGAGCCTAGATTTGATAGATTTTATGTCTATTTTGATGCATGCAAACGGGGCTTCTTGGCTGGTTGTAAAAGAGTTATAGGATTGGATGGATGCTTTCTAAAGGGTTTATGTAAGGGGGAGTTGTTGGCTGCTGTGGGGAGAAATGCCAATAATCAAACGTTCCCGACAACTTGGGTGGTGGTAAAGATAGAGAACAAGGATATTTGGTCCTGGTTCCTAAAAAATTTAATGGCTGACCTTGAGATAACCGATGGGGGAGGATGGGCATTCATGAGCGACCAACAGAAGGTAATTTCATTGTCAATTAATTTACTCCCTTTTAATATTAGTCACTTGCATATTTTTCTTGACTTGTATTTATTGGTTTGAATTTTTGTAGGGACTTATTCCTACATTAGCTGAATTTGATGCCACATGCTGAGCATAGAATGTGCGTGAGGCACATATATACAAACTGGTCAAGGAACTTCAAAGGAGATAGGCTGCAGAAGCAGTTTTGGCAGATAGCAAAGAGTACGAATATGGCTGATTTTAGATTAGCCAAACAAGGATTGTTGCAGCTGACAAATGAATGTTTTGATGCACTCTTCCAGGCAGAAGCTAAGCACTGGTGTCGGGCCTTCTTCAGCGAAGAGTTCAAATACGATATCATTGATAACAATCTCAGTGAAGCTTTCAATGGTAGAATTTTAGAGACCATGTGCAAACCAATCATCAGCATGCTTGATGATATTCAAGTTATGGTTATGACTAAACTGCATAGGCAAAGAGATGAGGCTACAAAATGGAGTAGAGACTGTGGCCCTAGGATTGTGAAGAGATTGGATGCAAATATTGCTGCTAGTAGGTTATGCCATCCAGTTTGGAATGGATATAATGGATATGAGATTATTCAAAATCAGGATAAGTATGTTGTCAACCTGGATAGAAGAAAGTGTTCATGCCAAGCCTGGCAACTGAATGGAATTCCCTGTGCCCATGCCATTTGTGCTATTCAAATGAAGCAAGAAAACCCAGATGATTACCTACATGATTGGTATAAAAAAGGCTCATACCTTGCTTCATACCAATTCATGATGCAACCTATCAGAAGCAGCAAATTTTGGGAGTCAACAAATCATGAAAGCCCTCTACCTTTACCGCTAAAGAAGCAAATAGGAAGGCCAAAAAAGAGACGAAGAATGCAGCAGGAAGAGGCATTAAGTCAAAGGATGAGTAGGACTGGACCAAAGATGAAATGCTCCTATTACCGCAAGGAATGGCACAACAAGAAAGGTTGTGAGCTGAAAAAGCAGCATCAACAGCAAGATGTAATGGTTGATTCAGTGCCAGGGACAAGATCTACTGAAGAGTTTCTTGTTGGGCCTATTGAAGGGAGGATAGAAGGCCCTGTTGTAATGCCTACTAAAGGGCAAACAGAAAGCCATGCTGTAAGGTAAATATCCTATTTGTCTTAGTAACTTTACAATTCTTATTCGATAGTGTTGTTGGTCATAATCCTAATATAGTACATTGTTGTAAGGCCTACTAAAGGGCCAGAAAAATGCCATGTTGTAGGCTCAAGTGCAGGGATAGGGACTGGAATGGGCAAGACAGCAACAACAACAACTGAGTCCACTGTTGAGCAAACAAGAAAAAAATATCCTATAAGTTGTACATCGCTGTGTTTGGTCTTTTATGGGCTAAAATTTATATTTGTTATGTGTTTCTCAGGTGAGAAGACGAGCAACTGCACAAGTTGCAGAGGTTGCTACAAGGAGTATTATTGCTGAAAATAATGCACCACAGCGAACAAGAGGGGCTCTTGGTAAAAGATTAAGGCAATATGGTTATGGGATTTATAAGAAGAACGTACTGGAATGACTAGTTTGAATGTAAGATTTATAGGCCTCATGCATTTAATTTAATGTACTTCAATTCATTTGGTTGACAATATCACTATGTTCTTGTAGCATAGGAGAACTTCGGAGGTACTTCTCTCTCAAAGTGGGCCAACTCAAGAATTAAGGGCGTAGCCAAAGAAGAGTGCTCCAAAGAAGAAGAAGACAGCGGGTATAGCTACGAAACAGCCATCCAAAAAGAACCAAGCAACAGTTCCATTTCAACCAACGATTGGGAGCAGTAGTGATGATATGGACCAACACATGACACGTGCTAGAACAAAAATAGCCTCCGTCAAAAACAAGGAAAAGGAAAATAAGGTGACAGAAAGCCCAGCTAAAGAACCTACACATCCAGTTCGAAAGAGTGCTCAGATTATGAATCAATTCAAAGCTCCAAGAGGAAAAGGAGATCAAGGTGTTGTCAATATTGACTGATGGGAGGGTGCTGGACATGGTCTCTTTTTATGTGATGCTGGACATGGTCTTTTTTCATGTTTTCTTTTTTTAAGAGTGTGCTGGATATTATATCATTGATGGTAGTTGTTGCCTGCAATGTCATTGTTTTTTTTTTCAGAGAGTGTTGAACTTTCGATGATTGGGGAGTGAAGTTAGACATGCTTTTCTTTTCTTTTGTAAACAATCAATCAATGTTAATGGCAAGTACTGGAATGACTATTCATTTTCTCCTGTGTTGGTTTCGGCTAGAATGCTAGCAAGTCAGTTATGCTACTGTATATTTTATTTTTGCTGTTATTGCAATATTGTTGTTGCTGCACTGTTGCTGTCAGCATTGTTGGTTAAAGTTGTGGATTATGATGAATTTGTGGGGTTCTGATTATATGTGTTAGTACAAGAACACTTTGGGTGCTGGTACATCTTGTTGCATCTGGGCTGGTGTAAGAAGATGCACCAGCAACTCAACTGGTGCAAGAACAAGGTGCAAGAACAATGTGCATTTGGAATGTGACGTTTGGTACTAACATGTTCTTTTTTAAAAAACTTGTGCAATATAAGTGATTACTTTGTAATCGCGACTGGCACTTAAATGATCACTTTTATAAAAACTTGGCACTCAAGTGATCACTATTTACAACTTATGGCACTGAAATGGTCAATCATGAATTTGCCACCATCCTTTAATTTCGGCCATGGTTTGCAATTGCAGCAAACCAGCAAACCAGCAAACCAGCAAACTAGCAAACCAGCAAACCAGCGAACTATTACCAAATAAAAAATACAGCAAACTATCATCAAATAAAAAAATGCAGCAAACCATTACCAAATAAAAAATGCAGCAAACCATTACCAAACAAAAAAATGCAGCAAACCATTACCAAATAAAAAATATAGCAAACCATTACTAAAACCTTTTAATGCAGCAAACTATTACCAAAAGCTTTCAATGCAACAAACCATTATATTTGAAGCAAAAACTAACCAAAACAAACATTGACAATACACAACTAAACAACAAACTTTTAAGTGCTCACAACTAATGCATTCCAAGTCTAATCTTGCATTTCTACCCATAGATCACAACAACAAAACATTCTGCTCCATTCAAAAATTGCAGCAAACCAAAAACACATTTTACTTATAAATAATCCAATACAAGTGCATATTCCACATCTTCGACTATGGTAGACATACAAACTTCTTCGCATTACTCACTTTACATTTGAATAAACTATTCAAGAGAATAAGAACACAATCAACGCTCGATAAAAGTTTCTTTCGATTTTCAACCTTGAAACTTCCCTCTTCAAATGGTCCACCAGAGATGTTAAACCCTTCATTTGAGCTTGCATTGAGTTGACATCCTCCAACTCGTCCATTAACATAGGTGGAGGTTGATTTCGGCCTTCAAGTAACTCCAATATCACATCTGTCGCTCGATCAGAGAATTTCCTATCAATCCATTTGAAATATTGGCATTTCGAGCCTTCTCTATATCTGCCGCACCCATGGAATCTTCTCCCAAGATTCAACCGAGTCCAAGATGTTCTTCTCAGACTCGGTAACCCACAATAACAGTAATACTCACCATCTAATTCGTTTTTCTTATAAGAATGTGAGCCGCTGCTAAAGCTTTTGTCCTCCATTTGCAAGAGTGAGATGATAACTTTGGGAGAAAATCGAAGTATTCACTCGAAATGATCGAATTGGGGATTTAGGGTTTTCAACTTCCGGTTCTAATCGAAATTGGGGATTTAAGATTTCTTATTTGGGGGAAAACGGTAAACGGCATCATTTTGTTCTTTGTATGCTGTTTGTATTCTCTAGCGATCCACGTCGGTGTCAAAAATTAATAAAAAACTGCCACGTCGGATTTCCGGCCAACCAAATCGGCGATGGCACCAAAGTGATCGTTTTTCAAAATTTTTGGCACTTAAGTGATCCGAAGGAAACTTTTGGCACCAAAGTGAGCGTCGTACACAACTTATAGCACCATTAGTGTACTTATCCCTTGAAAATGATATCGAAGAAGAATACCAGCGAAATCCCCAAACCATACATCTTAAATTTTTTCTTTTTTTTTGTCTGATTTATGGACATGTATTGTATATCTAGAAGCTAGCACGTTCTTTAGAAAAGTTTCACGTGACAGTCCAATATTCATTTGCACATTTGCCTTTATCCAGGGAGTTTAAAAAATTGAACTTGTTGAAAAGTGTAAGGCACTTCATTCAAAGTAATCCTCGATCCTAATTAAGTGGACCTATATGTTTTGAACGATAATAGCCTTCACTAGTTTTGCCAATAAAGAGCATTAGCTATAAAATTAAAAAAAAAAACAATGGAATTTTTATCTTAAAGGGGTTAATACCTTGAAAAACCCCAAACTGGTATACTTGTTACAAATTTACCTCAAACTATTTTTTACCACCAAAAACCCCAAACTAATATACCTTTGACAAATTTACCTAAACTGGTACATTTGTGACAAATTTACCCTATGTTAGTTTTCGTTAAATTTTATTCTCAAATTATTAAGTTAAATGACACGTGACAGTTAACCGGTATACCAATTTAGGATTTTACGCTCCGTTTGTAACAGTTTACAATTTTTGTGATGTTTTTGTGGTATTAATCCAATTTAGCAGAGGGTATATTTGTCACAAATTTATCGGTTTAGGGTTTTTTGCAATCGAATAAATTAGTTTGAGATAAATTTGTCATAAATGTACCAGTTTATGGTTTTTTATAGTCAGTCGAGGTAAATTTGTCACAAATTTACCAGTTTTGGGTTTTTTATGGTCAAAAAAATAGTTTGGGGTAAATTTGTCACAAGTGTACCAGTTTGGGGTTTTTCAGGGTATTGACCCTATCTTAAAGTGAGCCAACCATGTTCATGGGTATTGGTTGGCTAGTTCATACTGAAAACATGAGAGAGAGAGAGAGAGAGAGAGAGAGAGAGAAGAATATACAAGTATATGCTTCGGTTTTTAACATCTTCATCTTTTCTTTTTTGGTCGATACATTTTCATCTTCACATAGGGGATAAAAATAAACTCTATTACACAATTATCTCTAAATAAATATGTATCATATCCAAATGTGGATATACAAAAGAAATCTCTTACATTGTCATTGAAAATGATATAGAAGAAGAATACGAGCGAAATCCCCAAACCATACATCTTAAATTTTTTCTTTTTTTTGTCTGATTTATGGACATGTATTGTATATCTAGAAGCTAGCATGTTTTTTAGAAAAGTTTCACGCCGACTTAACCACATAGGTCTAAGTTTCAACGAAAACAGCCAAGAAATTGGCCTTGAATCAAACAAAATTCTCCTTATGCAAACCCTTAACCACCGCGACTTCCGCCACTCAATTATCCTCTGGCGATCACCAATATGTTGGATTAGCTAAAGGCTATTCTTCCCCATGGTGGTGCGACTGGAAGGGTCCAAAGTTGATTAATGGGTTGCAGGAATTTGATCGGAATCAATAACTTTCCTCTTGGCCCTAAAATGCCCGATTTACTATTCATCTTGAAACCCCACGAAAATACACCTGAAACATGACATAAACAAGTCAGAGATACTAATATGCTTTGATACCAAATGTTAGACATAAATTAACGATTGTAATCACACAATGAAGAACAAAATTCCAGCATTGATTAGAATCATATGCAGAAAACAGGATTGATAATAAACTGACCTCTAGCCATTATTTGAGTTTGTGTTTGTTAGAAATCCATGGAGATTCGATGAAATTACAAGCACACTCTACTAACCCAATCCCCTCATGTACTAATGGTGTATTTCCGAATAAGATGATTTATGTTAGACTTTGTGATTATCCTTACGTAAAATGAACATTTGTCTTTTATAAACCGCTTCCCATCAATGTGGTTACCAAAAGGGCAGTTGCTATGAAAGATTGTAAACATGGAAACCGTACGATGGATAACCATTACTTAAAAGAGAAAAGTGGGTCAATGTCTGAGAATAAGTTTTTTATTTTAAAAAATCATATCCCTAAAAAATGTGGGGATCACGTTATAGATTATAAGATGCCCATTCGACATTGAAATAGGGAAAAACAAAGTTGAAATGAAGAATGTTCTAAGTACAAAGGTTTGAGATATAAGCTTCATCTTTAGCTAGAAGAGTAACTTTTGTGTAAGAGAGATTATTTTATTCAAACATATTGTCCCGTAAAAAGGTTTTCAGATTTAAATAATTTTAAAAGATACTATCTAAACTACTTCAAGAAATGTGAAGAGAAGTGCCTGTTCAAATGTATTGTTTCTGAGAGAGGTGTCTATTCTTGCATATGTCAAGCAAATATTATTTTAAGGACATATCATCTAAACAATTTCGAAGAATCAGTGCTATTTGTCTTAGACTGAAGGAACTAGAAATTTGGGAGCAGCATAACAAATTTATTCTTTCGAAAACAAATATAATCTAAAATACCATTTAATTCGAAGGGATGTGTGTGTTTACCGCTCAAACACATAATTTTGAAAAGAGGTGTTAGCAGAACGAATCAACTATCTAAAAACAAGCGTATTGTTTCAATGAAATAACTAACCTCTAGCTGTTATGATTCAACTTTCAACCCAAAATTAAGGGTTAGGATTTTGATGTCCATGAGTGAATGCTAGAAATCATGACAAAGAGACCACTTAAAAGAATGTATTATGACATATACAAAAGAGAGAAGAGAACTGTGTTTTTTTTTATTTTTTAATGTAGCGTCTTAAACAGAAGCATATATTCGTGCAAATATGCAATTATGTTAAAATAAGTAATTTCCAGCTTGAAGGAATGAACTTCATTCAAATGTATGAAAGATACAAAAGGATTCATTGTTATGGACATTGTCTTGCTCTCTAATTTTCCTTTGCATGGTCCTTTTTTTTTTCACATGTACCTTTGCTTTGTCCTTTGTAAGGACAGATCATCCGCCAAAACGAACCAGAAAAGCTCGATGAAGATTGCCGATTTTCAAGTTCAGCCACTAGAGAGTACGAAATTTTGCAAAAGCTCGCTGGCATTTTGTCACAAAAGAGGCACATTGTTTAATTAATAGGTAAAATCCGGCTATGTTTTTTCTTCATCCCAGGTGCACTTCACTCCACATCAAAAATGAAAAAAGGAAATTACTTTTAGGGACTTGTTTGGTAAAGGGCAAAATAGTAACTGATGATAATTTTTGTTGGGTAACTTTTTTGTTGCCGTGAATAGATTTGGAACAAAATTAAAAAGTAGAAAAAAAATTATTTCTTTTTTCTCTAAAATAATTCCATAATCAAATCCATTTTCTTGTTTTTTTTTCTTTTTTTCTTTTCTTCTTTTCTTTTGCCTTTTCTTCTTCTCCTTCTTCCTTTGGCCGATCGTCGACCTCAACTAGGTTGGTAACCTTGTCAGAGCATCACCTACCCCCGACAAGGCCGAGCCTCATTGGCCAAGCCTCCTCGGGGGCTGGGCAAGGCTTGGCTTTGCCTTGGCTAGGCGAGCTCGGCCTTGCCCAAATCTATAAGGTAGAGCTCACCTAGCTGCTGGCAAGGCTCGACCTCGTTGAGCCACCACGAGGTCGGCCTCGCCAAAGTCCAGTGACGTCACCAAGATGAAGGCCGACGAGGGCAGGTGGACGAGGCTCAGCCTCACCTTAGCTAGGCGAGCCTCACCTAGATCTAGCGAGGCCGAGCTCGCCCAGTTGCCGACGAGACTTGACCACGCTAGGCCACCACGAGGGCAGCGTTGCTCGTCCTTGGCGAGGCCAACCTCATGGTGGCTGAGCGAGCTTGGCCTCACCAAATCTAGGTGAAGCCAAGCTTGCCCAATCAAGGTGAGACCAAGCCTTGCCTAACTATCAACAAGGCTCGATCAACAAGGCTCAGCCTTCTCGAGGGCCAGTGACGCTCTAACATGAGATCACCGATTAAAGGAAGAAGGAAAAGAAGAAAAGGAAAAAAAAAAATTATAATAAAATTAAAAGAAATTCTAAATCACAAAAGAATTTGAAGTCTTATCAAACACATTTTTATCTCGGAATAAAAATTTTGGATAATTACCAAACACCTTCAAATGTTCATAAACTCATCTAAGGAATAGAATAAAAAAAATCATTTCTAAGCAAAATTTGTTCCTGAAAGCATAATGATTACCAAATAGATCTTTAACACAAAAGTCTCACGTGATGGTCCATTATTTATTTGCTCATTTGCCTTTATAGTGGTGTTTAAAAATCTTGAACTTTGTTCAAAAGGGCCAGACACTTCATTCAAAGTCAACCTCGATATTAGTTAATAGACCTATATGGTTTGGAGAAAAGAAATACCTTCACTAATACAGAGCATTAGCTGGGGGAGAAAACAGTGAACTTTGATTTTAAAGTGAGCCAGCCAAGATAATGGGTATTGGTTGGCTAGTTCATACCGAAAACTTCAACTTAGTTCTTAGCTAAAGCCACGCACTTCCACCTCTCTCTTTAGGATGGAGAGAGAATAAACAAATATACAAGTTTTGCTTCTCAAAAAAGAGAAAGAGAACCACTTTACCACCGATAAAATGAGAGAAAGTCAATTAAATCTTATAATAATTGTAATTGCTTAAAAAAAAAAAGAGAAGCAATGCAGTCACTGTACTGCGAAAAGATATGGAAATATGATGAAAGCATCTAATGACAATCAAACAAACAAAGCCATGACATACTTTGAATTCATTTGAGGGAGACGTATCAAATTGGTTTCAGCAAGATTCCCAAATTAGTCTGTATATCCTGAGAGTGTCATCTTTACTTTTGCATGTCAGTGTAACAATTAGCAACACTTTTATTGAGTTGAAGACATCCATGGATAAGAGAAATAGAGATAGAGTCATACATAGAGCGTGCGACACAGAGTGCCAACGCCCTCCTAGTAACGACGATGTGATTTGATAAAGATAATAAGTTCTTTGAACCATAGAATCATTTTTGTCACACGCCTGTCAAACACTAATCACAAAACTCTCCTCCTCAGCCGCATAGCATCTTGTTGCTTCCCTCGCCATGAGGATCACCAACCCAACCCGTCGCCAGGTTGGATCGACCACTCATCCGTCCCTTTCTCTCTCACTCACATGGTTGTGGCTGATAAATCGATTTTAATCCTCTGTAATATTGGAACTTTTTTCTCTTTCGGTAAACTATATGATTTTTTTTTTCATGTTGAACTAAATCTTAATTGCCATTTTTTAAAATTTTGTTTGTAAATAATTCCATCCCGTACATGTTATGGTGGAAAATATGTGAAAATAGGAAGGGAACAAAAGTATCATTCCAATAATTTTGATGATGTTAAGCATGAGAGTTGGCTGTACAGGGAAACATTTCTGAAGCAAGACGAGCAAATTTCACTATAAAGTAAAGTTCGACAATTAGTAATCTATCAAGTCATTCGCGAAATCATTGGCATTTCTCAACATGAAAAGAGAAACACTTAGTAGAGAGAGATAATAATAACAAATATGTTGAACACAAAATATCAACAGAATGAAATAAAACGTTAAGCGCAAAAATCTTAAGCATCGACTGATTAACCAATGTTTAAATGATTTGTAGAACAAAACGTGTGTTATTGTGTTGGTCACTCATTGATTTAAATGTTGAGTTCATGTGTAAAGAAACGATATGTTGAAAGAATTTTTTTCAAGTCTATTGCCAATGTTAAAAGAATTTAAGCTTTATTGGATAATTAACATGTTGATGGTTTCTATTGGGGAAAAGTGCCAAAAAAGTCCTAAACCTTTTGGCTTTGTACCGATTTGGTCCTAAACCTTTTTTTGGTGCCGATTTAGTCCTAAACATTTTTACATTGTGCCAATTCAGTCCTTTCCGGCCAATTTTGACCAGATTTTGCTGACTGGACACCGGTCGGGCGACGTGGCCTTTGATCGGCGGCGCGTGTATAATTTTTAATAACATTTTAATATTTTTAATATTTTTTTATTTTTAAAATTATTTTCTCTTTTAATTTTTATTCTTTTCTTTTTTTTTTTTTTTTTCTGCTCATCTTCTTCCTCCAGCCGGTCGCGAGCTCGGCGACCGGCCGAGGCGACGGCCGGCGAGGTCGAGGTCGACCTCGCCAGCCACCTCGCCAGTGGCGGCGAGGGCGGCCTCACGCCGGGCGGGCGAGGCCACCCTCGAGGCTCCGGACGGCGAGGGCGAGCCCCGCCGGCTCCTCCTCGCGCCGGATCGGCGAGGTCGAGCCTCGCCCACGGCCGGCGGGCGCCGGATCTGGCGGGGCTCGCCCTCGCCGGCCGTGGGCGAGGCTCGACCCTCGCCGGATCCGGCGAGGGCGAGCCTCGCCGCCCGTGTCTCGAGGGCGGCCTCGCGCGGGCGGGCGAGGCTCGCCCTCGCGGGATCCGGCGAGGGTCGAGCCTCGTGATCCCGCCCTCGCCGGCCGTGGGCGAGGCTCGACCCTCGCCGGATCGAGGGCGAGCCTCGCCCCCGCGCGAGGCCGCCCTCGAGACGGGGCGGCGAGGCTCGCCTCGCCGGATCCGGCGAGGCTCGAGCCTCGCCCACGGCCGGCGAGAGCGAGCCCCGCCAGCTCCTCCTCGCGCCGGATCTGGCGAGGTTGAGTCTCGCCGACCGTGGGCGAGGCTCAACCCTCGCCAGATCCGGCGAGGGCGAGCCTCACCCGCCCAGCGTGAGGCCGCCCTCGCGGCCACTGGCTAGGTGGCCGGCGAGGTATCGACCTCGTCGGCCGTCGCCTCGGCCGGTTGCCGAGCTCCGGCAAAGGCTAGAGGAAGAAGATGAGAAGAAAAAAGAAATAAAGAAAAGAATAAAGAAAAAGAATAAAGAAAAGAAAAAAAAAATCAAAAATATTAAAATATTATTAAAATTTGTACACGTCGGCGCCGATCAGGCCACGTCAGCCGGCCAGCGTCCAGTCAGCAAAATCCGGCTAAAATTGGTCGGAAAGGACTGAATTGGCACAACGTAAAAAGGTTTAGGACTAAATCGGCACCAAAAAAAATGTTTAGGACCAGATCGGCACAAAGCCCAAAAGTTTAGGACTTTTTTGGCACTTTTCCCGTTTCTATTGCATAGCTGTCTTGAAGCCCATAGGAAAAATTACCAAAAAAGTAATAAACATATTGTAGTTATGTCAATTCAGTCCTAAACCCTCCTTTTATTGCCAATTGAGTCCTAAAATTTTTGTAATTATGTCAATTTAGTCTATTTGTCCAATTTTGGCTAGCCAACACTAGCATAACAATTTTTTAATAATAATTTTTTTTTACTTTTGATTTTTGATTTTTCCTTTTGTTTCTCTTCTTTCTTCTTTTGCATTCTTTCCGCACAATGGCTAGTGAGGTGAGGACCGCGAAGCCCTTGCCAACTACCAGCAAACATCATGGTCCTCGCCAGCCTCACCCAGATGTAGGTGAGGCTGGGGGGCCACAAGCAAGATGGCTTCACCTAATTTTGAGCGAGGACAGCCTAACCACGGCCTTGATTGCCACAGGCAAAGGCGGCCTCTCTCGTCAAATGTAGCAAGGCTCAACCTTGCCGTCACTAGGCGAGGGTGATCTCACCCAAATCCAATAGTGGGGCAAGCTCACCCTCACCCAGTAATGGTGAAGCAACCAATACCGTTGGCCGATGAGGTCACCTCAACTCACTGACCGGCCTTCACCTTTGGCTAATTGGCTCAGTTCGATGACCAGCCAAAGGGAGGAGGAAGAGGGGAAAAAATAAAGGCAAAGAAAAGGGAAAAATAAAGGGAAAAATAAAACATAAATAAAATATTTGATAAAATATTAAAATATTATTAAAAATTGTAAATGTAAACGTTGGCTAGCTAAATTTGGCCAAATGGATTGAACTAGTATAATTACAAAAGGTTTAGAACTCAATTGGCAAAAGAAATAAGTTTATGACTAATTTGGCAGTATTGTAATAGGTTTAGGAATTTTATGGTAATTTTCCCAAAGCCCGTGTGTCATATATTCAATGGTAAATGTCTGAAAAAAGAGTTTATGTTGGTATTGGCTATAACAATCCTTAATGAATTAAGCAGATGCTCATTTGACATTGAAATAGGGAAAATATAGTTGAAATGAAGAATGTTCTAAATTCAAAAGTTTGAGATATGAGCTTCTTCTTTAGCAAGAAAAGAAACTTTCGTAAATGAGAGATTATTCTATACGTGAAGTAAATCGGAGTAAAATTTAATGTAGTTATGCGAAATGTTAAAAAAGAAGAGGAAATGCAAATTGCGTAGCAAGCATTCTACCCAATAACAGACATCATGTTAATCACTTCCGAAAATACAAAGAAATGTGCCTATTCAAACATATTACTTCAACAAAGGTGTCTAGATCTAAATAATTTAAAAAGATGTTTGCCTAAACTACTTCTAGAAATGTGAAGGATGTTTCTGTACAAATGTATCGTTTCTAAGAGAGGTGTCCACTCTTGCAACTAATAAGAACATATTATTTAAAAGAAACATATCATCTAAACAATTTCAAAGAAACATGTTTTGTCATGTAATAATAATACGAAAGACAACATGATTGTCGGAGCTATTTGTCTTAGACCCGAGGAACAAGAAATTTGAGAGTAGCATAACAAATTTACTGTTTTAGGAAACATACATAAGCTAAACTACTATTTCATTCGAAGAGATACACCTATTTACAGCTTAAACATATTATTTTGAAATGAGATGTTAGTCCGATGAATAAAAGATTCAAAACATGCGTATAATTTCAATGAAATAAACTCCAATCAATCATGTTATTTCTCCGTAGGAGTTCTCAAAGTTTAGGGTTATTTCTTTTCCCTTTAATTGAAAATACAAATTCAGATGCCAGAATTTTGCATTTTGTTAATAATCAATTTCTTTACCTTATATAGAGAAAAACGCTTTTGAGCCTCCTTTTGAAAAAAAAATAATAATAGGAAAAAACATGATAGACCGTTAACATAGAATAATATAATAAGCTAGGATTTAGTCGTGAAATCGAAGATTGATTTTGGTCAAATCTGTCATAAAAAAAACATAGGGACCAATATCGAATAGTACTATAGTACAGGTACAGGACCATTTTGTAATTTGGCCAAATTATCCATTAGCGTTGAAGGCCCATTTTCTAAACTCCCAAATTACATCAGCAAAACCTCGTTCAAAGAATAACGTAATCCTCTACCATGGGAAAGTGGAAAGATACAAAAAATCATGAGAAAGAGACTCCATAAAAAATGTACCATAATATATACAAAAAAGAGGAGATTTGTGTTTTTTTATGTACTGTCCCGAAGAGAAGCATATGTTCGTGGAAATATTCATTGTGTTAGAATAAGTAATACTATATGTTGCAAAGAAGAATTTCATACAAATGAATGAAAGACGTAAAAAAGATTCATTGTTAAGGACATTTGCTTGCACTCTAAATTTTCCTTTGCACGTGCTTTAACCTGCTTTTTTTATTCTTCTGCACATGATCACGTTCACCTTTGCTCTGCCCCATGATAAGGAAGAATCATCCAGCAAAGCGAGTCAGAAAGCTCGATGAAGAACGCCAATTTTAAACCCACTCGAGAGTACGAAAGTCTGCAAAAACTGGCTGGCATTTTGTCACGTTAGAGGCAGATTAATTAATGAACAGGCAAAATCCAGCTACGCTTTCTCTTCATCCCAAGTGCGCTTCACCCGAAGTCCAAAACAGAATAAAGAAATCCGCTATACTGCACCCTGTTTTAATTATTCAATCTTCTCAGAATTGGGTTCCTCTTCTCCACCATGTTAAGCTACAAGAACCATATAAGAAAGACAAATCCATCTTACTGAAACGATCAGAAAACAGACAAACAATTACCGACCTCTTGTTAGGCGTTGCCCAAAACTACATGTCAAAAATGAAAAGGAAACTTTAAGAGCGAGTTGAAGTGCTAGGAATATATATTTTAAAGATGGGTTCTTTTTGGAGAGCTTAAATTGCTACGTGTGAGGGCCCAATATGATTAGGGTTGCTGTCGCAAAATGACTAGGAGTATTGGGACCATGCACATGCATAATGGCCTTCTTTTTTCCCTTTTTGTTTTCCCTGTTTCCCCTTGCTCTGTTCTAGAAGAATTGAAGACTAATCGTTACTCATTATTTGTGACACATTCTTTTCTTTTCTTTTCTCTTTTTCCTCCTACATTACATAGAAGCGTGGAGAAAGAAGAGACAGATGGAGTGACCCCATGTGATTGCAAAAAGTTATAATGAGGCAGGCTTATCTAGTTTGGTTCTTTGCATATGTACAACTCTTGATAAAATATTTAGTGTTTACAATATATTTGTTGTAAAGTGTCTTACTTACAACAATTAATGGTGTTAAAGTAGTCATTAAAGCTTCAAAGCTTTAGAAAATATCATTCTTAAAAATAATTCTTGATAATACCGTGCAATTTTCCGTGTGGGAGTTGATCAAGGAGCCTCATCATATATGCACGCAAAAAAGACAGAAAGGTAAAGTTACGACGAATCTCAATTGCTCAATGTTTAATTAGGCTCATCAACTATTGTTGGCATCACAATCATCGATCGAACAAACAAGGAGCCGTGCTGACAAAGATGGCGACGCAGACTAGTGATGCAGGGGGATGATCTTGATTAGGCAAGAGTGAAGCATGGAGAAGGACCTTTAGGGAGTGAGGGGAGAGCCTATGGAGGCATACTTTTGGCGAGATAAACTTGCCAAATCATGATAAGATTGAGAATCAAGATGTAATATGCAATAACTATATTTACCATAAACTATATTTACCATAAAAACTATAGGCTATGTTTAGCAACTATGATGCGCTCTTCTTTGTTTAAAAAGAATGAATCTCCCCTAGGAAGCTAAGAAAATATGAGAATTTCCGCCGTGGATGAAGGCTTCGAAGAAATTTTCTCTTGGTCGACTAAACCACGTAAAACCTTGTTCATCTTTCATTCTCTGTCTCTTTCATCTTTGTATTAATGCACTGTATGGTATCAGAGCACACAAGATCGATATCAAGCTCCTGCTCTCTCTGCTGCTTCATTGGTTGTTGCTCATTGTCTGTATAATCAGTTAAGTTCTCTTGTTCTTGTTCATTTTGCACAATGACGAACACTTTTGTTACAGCCGAATCGGATCGTTCTAGTTCAAATGAAATGAGCACTTGACTCACACCTATCCTTTTCAATGGTCGCAATTATCTTCCTTGGCCTCTGGAGGTTACAATCACTCTTGAAGGCAAATCAAAGTTGGGGCATAATAATGGCTTGATCACCAGTGATCCTAAATATGCTGAATGGCAAGCTGTTGACAATCTTGTCATGTCATGGATTTTTAAATCCATGGATCCTCAAATTTACGAGATTTTTGCATATTCTAAGACTGCGAAGATTCTATGGGACTCTCTTCGTGATATGTATGGACATCAAGACAATGCTTCCCGAATTTTTGAATTGCAACAAGAGATTGCTCATATTGAGCAAGCCTCCAGTCAATCTTTTACTGAACATCTTGGCAATCTCAAGCGGAAATGGGACGAACTCCGACAGTTATCATCCTCTAGTTCAATCAACTGATATGTATACTCAACGAGAAGAACAAGATCGCATATTTCAGTTGCTCGCTAGTATTCGACCTGAATATGTCACTCAAAAAGTGTTCAATATAATTTTAGGATTTAATTGCATTTTTCAATAAAGGTAGAGGAATTAATTTAATCAGTTGAAAAGTAAAGTACTTAAATTACATTGTTTACTAAAGGTTTAGAACTTGATCGAAACAATTTAAAAGTTTAGGATTGAATTACATCTATATAAGATTTCGGATATTTAAGACTTGTAATGCATTTTTTTTCCCTTAGGGAATCATCTCAGAGATATTAAGAAGTAACAGATGGAATAAAGTTATGCGTACGGTACATGAGATTTTTCCCTTTTTTCCACTTCAACAAAGATATAAAGGGACTCCGCCCATGCCTGCTTTCTCCATTAATTTTTGGTCCATGCACTTACGAAAGTTGAAAATCATGTCGACCTCAGTGTTTCAAATTCTTCTGCTTCTGGTTTCCCTCAAGTTGCAAGCATCAGGTGCTGCACCTGGACTTGCGAAGCCTAACTGTGCTGAAACATGCGGGAACGTCACCATTCCCCTCCCCTTCGGAATAGGAGCCGGGTGTTTCTTGGAGGAATGGTACCAGATCGTCTGCCAACAAAACAAGACGGTTCCCATTCTGAAGAAGATTGGATTGCGAGTTCTCAACATTTCACTCCCTGATGCAGACGTGGATGGCATGATTAACGTTAGCCTTCCTGTAATTTACTCAAATGCAAGCTGCGGGGGTGACGGACGTGCTGCGGGTGTAAGCTTGAAAGGAAGTCAATTTGTCTTCTCCCAGACAAGGAATGTCTTTACTTTGGTCGGTTGCAACACCCTGGCCACAGTAAATACCACACAATCAGCTTTTGTCGGTTGCAGGTCGAGATGTGCTGGAACCAACACCAGCTTTAGCTGGAATAGTTCTTGTTCTGGGAGGGATGGCTGCTGCCAGACGATGCTCCCCCTTAACCTTCAGGGCTTTAGTGTGGATTTCAAAGAAGAAGGTGGACATCAGGGGTGCAAGTACGCTTTCTTGAGGTCTGACTTTACAGGTTTATATGATTTGAAATTAAATGAGACGGTTCCAGTGGTGCTGGAATGGGGGATTGCGAACAATACTGGCTATGGAGACAAGCTTATCCAGCAGGCGAAGATTCCTACTTATCCTTCCGTATGTAGCACACAAAGCGTTGCCGGCAGTGAAATGCTATTTACACAATGCTATTGCACATGGGCGTACGGTGGTAACCCATATCTTACTGAAGGATGCAAAGGTAACACACTCCATGCTATCATGTTCCGTATTTTTTATTTTAATAGATAATATGGAATGTGCTATCACATTCCGTATTTAGGGGCATCATACAGTGAAGCGGTTTGTTCATTTCCAGATTTTTTTCTGAGAAGAACGCATTCATACTGCATAATGATTGCATACATGCTTTTCTATCTTCTTTTTGTTAGTTTTTCTGCCCAAGATTACACAAAGTGAATGCACTTTTGAACAAAATTGATCAAATTACATTGATAATAATTTACTGGAATTTCCTTTTATTTCTCGAACCGAGAGATCCGTGAATCGGGTTCGGATTTTTATTTGGGTTCAATTGAGGAGTAAAGTAAAACCCACCATTTTATTTAAACTCTTGAACAGGACAGTCCTTTAGTTACAAGCACAATATTTTAGCCATGGAATTAACAATTTATGTGGAAATGTGACCTAGTTTTGGTAATTTTACTCAAGGAGATTGGTTTCGCTGTTAACATATTTGCTTCTGGTTTCACAACCATCAGGAGATGCACCTCAACTGCAAAGTGACTGTGCTGAAACATGCGGGAGCGTCACTATTCCCTTCCCCTTCGGAATACGAGCCGAGTGTTTCTTGGATGACTGGTACCAGATCGTCTGCGAACAAAACAACACGGTTCCCATTCTGAAGAAGATTGGATTGCGAGTTCTCAACATTTCACTCCCTGATGAAGACGTGAATGGCATGATTAACGTTAGTCTTCCTGTAATTTACTCAAATGCAAGCTGCGGGGGTGACGGACGTGGTGCACTGGTAAGCTTAAAAGGAAGTCCATTTGTCTTCTCCCAGAAAAGGAACATCTTTACAGTAGTCGGTTGCAACACTCTACTGACAGCGAATGGTAAAGAATCAGCTGTTTTCGGATGCCAGTCAAAATGTGCTGGAACCAACTTCACCATTAGCAAGTATAGCGCTTGTTCCGGGGAGGACGAATGCTGCCAGAGTTCGCTCCCCTTTGACCTGCAGGGCTTTGGTGTGGATTTCGAAGAAGAAAGCGGAGATGAGGGGTGCAAGTACGCTTTCTTGGGGTCTGATTCAGGTGTTTATGATTTTAGATCGAGTGATACGGTTCCAGGGATGTTGGAGTGGGGGATTGCAAACAATACCAAGTATGCACTTGACCTTATCCAGCAAGGACGGGATCGCTATAATGAATCTTTCTACTGTACAAGATTTAAAAGTTTGAGCAGTGAAGGAGAAGGAATTATATATAGATATAGAAGCTACAGCGTCAACAGTGGTGAAATATTATCTGCGCAGTGCTATTGTCGTAAGGGGTATCATGGTAATGCCTATCTTATTGGAGGATGCAAAGGTAACATATTTCATGCTATCACATTGGGAATTTAAGTGCACAATACAGCGAAGTGGCTTGTTCATTCCCAGATATTCCCCTGATAAGAATTCATACACGCTGTTTAATGATAACATGTATAATTTTTTTTATTTTTTTTTGGCCCAAGAATGCACAAAGTGATGCACTTTTAAACAAAATTGAACTTATTATATTGGTAAAAATTTACTGGAAATAAAGGGGAACAGGACAGTCCTTTTGTTACAAGCACGATATTATAGCCCTGGAATTAGCAATTTTATGAGGAAATGCGACCTACTAGCCTCCTTAATTTTACTCAGGAAGATGGGTTTTGCTGCTAATATATTTATGATATCATTTGTCATCAGATATTGACGAATGTAATTCATGGTGCCCCGGGACTTGTGTGAACACGGGGGCCTCCTTTCGCTGCGTCGGTGGTGGAAAGACCAAGTTCATTCTTATTGGTAAGCTGATCTTTTAACCTAGAATTTTAGACCGCTTCATGCTGGCGAATTGCTAGAAAAAGAACAGCATAGCATAAATTATGTTCAGAAAAGGTACATAAATAAGATTTACATTACCCTTCGTTCTAAAATGATTGTCCATTTGCTTGGTGATGATTATAGATAAGTTTCCATCAATAGTACCTATCAAAACAACCTCAAAACTTTCTTCGTGCACTAATACTTATATTTGATAGCTAAGACAGCACTTAGAACTTTTCTAATGTTGCCGCTTCAGATCTATCAAAAGATAACCAAGGTTCCTACTTACTCCTGTCGTATTTGAATTGGAATTATTACAATCATTATCAAGATGAATGCTGGTAGGATTTTTTTCACTTTCACCAATGGTTATCTCATTTCCTAGTAAGGGAGATTAGTTGTACAATCCAGATGTATGTATAAAAATATTACCTGATGGAACTTAGCAGGAGACAAATTAATTATTCAAGATTGTTAAGAAAAATCCACATGAAAGGAGCTCAGGTTAATCACTCTTATATGATTTCCTCTTAATCGGATTCACTAAAATATTTTATGATAAGACCTTATAGATAAAAGAAGGGTGCATTTTTTGGACTTTTGCCCCCTAATTTTTTGTAATGCAGGGGTTGGGGCAGGCCTTGGGGCACTACTTTTGTGTCTTGTCTTATGGGGGCTGTACAAATACATCAAGAAGAGAAAAGAAATCAAGCTTAAAGAGAAGAACTTCAAACGTAATGGCGGTCTTTTGTTGGAAAGTGAGCTATCTTCTGAAGGCCATGTAGAGAAAAACAAATTGTTCAACTCCAAGGATCTAGAAAAGGCTACTAACAATTTCAACGAGGATAGGATACTTGGGCGAGGTGGACAGGGTACTGTTTACAAAGGAATGTTAACGGATGGAAAAATAGTTGCTATTAAGAAATCGAAAGCAATAGATGAGAGCAAAGTCGAACAATTCATAAATGAAGTCCTCATTCTCTCACAGATCAACCATAGGAATATCGTTAAGTTATTGGGGTGTTGCTTGGAGACAGAAGTCCCACTTTTAGTATACGAGTTTATACCAAATGGGACTCTATACCAATATTTGCATGACCCAATGGAAAAGTATCATGTCTCATGGGACACACGCCTACGAATTGCAACTGAAATTGCAGGAGCCTTATTCTACTTGCATTCAGCAGCCTCAATTCCCATTTATCATCGAGACATCAAGTCCACTAATATCCTCTTGGATGAGAAATATCGGGCAAAAGTGGTAGATTTCGGTACTTCCAAGTCTGTTTCCCTCAATCAAACTCATGTAACCACGTTGGTGCAAGGGACTTTTGGCTACCTAGATCTCGAGTATTTCCAATCAAGTCAATTTACAGACAAAAGCGATGTGTATAGCTTCGGAGTTGTTCTTGTTGAACTCTTAACAGGACAAAAGCCAATCTCGTCGCTGAGGGAACAAGAAGGCAGAAGCCTTGCTACCTATTTCATAATTTCAATGGAAGAAAATCGGTTGTTCGACATTGTAGATGCTCAAGTTTTGAAAGAAGGTAAGAAGGAAGAGATTGCATCAGTTGCTGACCTTGCAAAAAGATGCTTGAACTTGAATGGGAGGAACTGGCCTACAATGAAAGAAGTGGCAATGGAGTTAGAGGGGATGAGAAAGCTCCCAAATCCTTTGGGTATTCAGCAAAATCAAGAGGACCGGGAGGCAGCTGAATCTTATGCTACTACATGTAAGTCCAGCAAGTCAAATATTGACGCTGATGTCACTACATTTTCGGATGTGCAGCCATTCTTACCTAGTGAGACCTGGTGAAGATCTACTTTGCCTCTTACACTTGTGAGTTATATTGCTGCGTTTGTCATGGAAATCAATCTTCAGAGCAAAGAAAGAGAAGAGAGAAAGGAGGAAAGCTTGTTAATTTACTAATAGGAGGATTTTTGGTTAGTTATTTATTGGTAATGAACTAGTACTCGGTGTTTGGGATCAATGAACTATTAAGTCATGCCAATCCCAAGTTTATTCTAGTTTTGTAATTAGCATGATGCCGTGATTTCAGCTCATCTTGAGATCTTTAAATACTTGCTGTCAGTTCGGTTGTTGCAAAACTTACATCAGTCATGCAGTGGACCAGCCTTTGCAATTCAATTAGATTTGTACTTGCTGAGAAGGAAAAACAAGAATGACGTTTCCCTTCCGGAAAAGAAGGTGAACTTGCATCCGCCTTCCCTGCTCGGCTCTTCCCTGAAGAACACACTGAATTGCTGATGGCATAAAGGGATTGTTGCCGGTTGCCGATGCTCCGACTACTTAGATCCTCACTACGTGATGTATCAAACTCACCACCCGAACTACATATATCAACATCAAAAAACCCAACTAGTTGCAGAATTATCTCTCCCAATCCTAGCCAACCTTACTTGTCAATTTTCAATGGCAAAAACAGAAACAGTAAAAAATCAATCGCGCATTGACCAACTTGTATATAAGAGATATTTACTCTTCATTTTAAGCATAGAAGATGTTGGGTGCTCTTTTTTCATATTTCCATTGATTTTGTCGCAATAGTAGTGTTTGATTAAATGCCCTTAAGGAACGTAAGTCATGTTGTTTGTAGAATAAAGTTCATGGGGATCATAAATTGGTTTTATGTCTTCATTATTCATGTTGACATCCGAATTTTTGTAGACGTCTTAAATATCCATTTATTTTGCAAAAATATAAAAATCTATTAAAAAAAATAAAAATAAATAAAAATCATAAGAATATGATGATGATGATGATGATGCTAATAATAATAATAGTAATAATAATAATAATAATAATAATAATAATAATAATAATAATAATAATAATAATAATAATAATAATAATAATAATAATAATAAAGAAGTAATAATATTAAAAAAATGCAAGAGAGCGAAAAAAGAAGAAGAAAAAAGATGAAAAATGAATGGGAAAAGTCGAGTGGGCTCGTGTAGCACGGCCCATTCTTTTATTTCTTTTTGAGCCCACTCTTCTATTTTTCTTCCAGCCCATTCTTTTGGCCCATCCGAAATTAAATAAAAGAGAGGCCCAGCCCATCATCCCTTTTCTTTGCGCACGCGCGCCCGCACACGAGGGAGGGGGTGAACCCAGCGGCAATGGCACCAGTCCAGTGACGCCAGCAGCGATGACGCCAGCAGAAGGAATATTCCAGCTGTCATCACTCGTCAGAGGAGTGGAGAAAGGAGGCAACGAGAGGGGCGTGCAAGGCAGAAAAGGAGGAGAGAAGGGCTCAGTTCGTGGGGGGTTGGGCAAATAAAAAATATGATAAGTATATTAGATGTGTCAAAAGTTATATATGACGTTCACTTTAGTATCAAAAGTTTTCGTTTGTTCAATTAAGTGCTAAATCAGAAAAAAAAACAATTACTTTAATACCAACGGTGAGAAATTTCAGCCAAATTGATTAAGTGTCATTTATAATTAAAATTATAATATGACTTGGCAAAAATTTTAAAAAATCCAATCCACGTGATATTTCCACATGGCATGTGTGGCATTAAAGTAATCTTTTTTTAACAATGACTAATACTGAAGTGATCACTTTAAATAAAATTTGTCACTCAAATGCTCACTTTTAATAAAATTACTTACTTAAATTATCACTATTTACAACTTTTGGATAACATCGTTTAGGGGTTATATGTTGACTAGGCAAACTGGCAAGCCACATAGGATTGAAAAATTAATAATATATAGACACGTCGGATTTTTCGGCAATCCGAACTACGATTGACACTTAGATGATCATTTTTTGTTAAAAAAGTAGTACTTAAGTAATATGAAAAATCTTTAACACAAAAATGAGGTTCGTACACAACCTTTAGCACTTTTAGTATTCTTATCCCGAGAAAAAATAAATGCAAGAGAGCCATTCTTTCGGGAAAAAAGAAGAAAACAAGAGAGAGGAGAGGCTGAGGAGAGGACGTTTTTGGTTTTTCCCTAGAGTGACAAGCGAGGTTGCTGGAGCTCATTTCAAAGCCAATCAAAGGTCCATGCAGCGTTGTCCTTCATCATTTCAATTTTTTGTCTAGAAAATTTCAAAAAAGGACCCAAAATGTCCTAATTTTCTTAAATAAGGACTGAAGCGAACTTTATTTTAAATAAGAGCCTGAAGTGCTATTACTTTTCTCAAATAAAAACCCGAAGTGAATTTTTTTTTTTTTTTTTAAATAAAGGCTTGAAGTGACTATGTTTATTTTAAGTAAGGGCCTGATTTTTTGGCTATCAACGGTATTTTCGTCATTTACCATTTTCCTTTTTTTTTTCTTTCTTTTTTCCTTTTTTCTTTCCTTTTCTTTTTTTTTTGTGGTTCTTCTTCCTCTCTGTCAACGGCCGATCGGCCAACCATTGGTGATGGGTTTAGAGGGCTGGGTGAGGGTTATCCTTGCCCAATTCAACAAGGGCCACCCATGCCAGCCGTAGGTAAGGGATGGCGTCGCCTCAATGAGGCAACCCTCACGGCCATCCAAGAGGTCGACCCTCACCAACCACAAGTGAGGGCTCCACAACCCTTGCTAGTGGTCGGCAAGGGTCGTTGAGCCCTCACTAACCCCAAGCAAGGCTGATACTCATTAGATTTGGTGAGGGTGGCTAGTGCAAGCTTGCAGGCCCTCACTCACTGTCAGTTAGTGCTTGCAAGCTCTCATCAATCCTTCCCAGCAACCAACAAAGGTGGCCAAGCCCTCATCGGCCCTTCCCAACGACTAGCAAGGCTGGTGTCAAAAAATAAAAGGAAAAAGGAAAAAGAAAAAAATTGGCCGAAAATGCTCTCGACCAATCGAAAAATGTAGCTAGCTGGCGGTCGATGAGGTCAAGCCCTTATTTGAAATAATCATGGCTACTTGAGGGCATTATTTGAAACAAGCAAAGTCACTTCAAATCCATATTTGAAATAAAATTCACTTCAGATCCTTATTTAAAAAATGATGACACTTTGGATTTTTTTTGGAATTTTCATGGAATGGCTTCAGCCTAAACTCTCTCTCCATCGCCAATCAAGATCTTGACTCGTCTAATATACCACCAAGTAAGATTCCCCTTTCCGGAACCCCAAAAAGAACCGCCTGGGTTGATTCATGTCTTGGCGAAATCTTGTTAAACCGGAGTAATTTCATGTTGAGCTATAATGCTTTGAACTCGGAATGCGAGTTTATTAATGAACACCAAATACTCAATGTATTTCTTAAATGAAACATAGAATGTTTGAGAACCCCAAACTTGAATGGAGAATTTCAAGTGACTCGTGATAGACTGAGATGGGTTTTGCATGAAAATGTGTTGATTCCAGCCTTTATACATCATGTCTAGTGCGTAAGTTGCAATAAATTTCGCTCTGGAATGCGTGCTTAAAATCGCATATCAACCGTTTGATAAAATGGCTGAGAGAATGCCAAGTATTGATTCATCATTGAATCCCGAGATAGATTCGTTCATGTTTGCTTCTGGGTTGGTTGAATCTGCTCTTCTATTCTTTTTTCTCTTTGTCTGGCTATGTGATTCTCTAGGAACGATCGATCGCCGGCGAGCGAGCCGAGAGTCCCCCTTTTGGCTGAAGCTCTCACTTCACATCAACAAATCCTACTGTCCAAGGCTACTCTTGTTAGGCCATTCTCTCCATATTCGTGTATTTATGTTCGCATCTTTTTCTAGTTTGCTGATTTTAGAAGCCATGGTTCGCTTAGTTTTTGTTTCGGTGAATTTGTTTTGGGCTGCCGGAATAGACGGTCGGTGATGGGCCAACGGTAGGTAGTGGTAGACGATAGATCGGCCAGTGGTGGCGTGAGTGGATGACCATGGAGGGTAAGGGTTGTAAGAGTTTTCTTTATATAAGCTACATTAATTGATATTATAATTACCGTTTTACGGCGTTGGTCTAATAATGTAAGACATAAGGTTTTCTTAATGGTCGAATATGAGCCGGGTATTGTGTGGGCCGAGTTGGACCCAACCCGTGATGAGAGGGCATGTCCAAAACTTTATAAATAGTGCTAAGGTCCCTCCTCTAGCCCTAACTCTTCCAAAATTCTCTCTCAACTCACCTAAGGCAAGCTGTGAGTGGTGATCTCATCGAGCCAGGAATCGAGGGTAATAGAGGAGAAGATCTTCAGCGTTAAAAGCTCGAATTTCTGTTGGATTATCGTCATTCCACATAAAGAAAGATGGATTCCAAATAAGGTACACAAATCTTTGTATCTCTTCCTACATGTTTGGTTTTCTAGCTACGCCGATCCTGGAAAGCCGCTTCGATGGCCAACATTTGGTGTTAGAGCCTCGTAGCCTAAAACCCAAACTGTTGCTTCTGGCCCGTTTTCAAAAAATTTGCATGTTGAAACTTGATTTTGAAAACATATTTGGATTCTTCTCGTCAAGCCGAGCGTTTCGGTGGGTGGCACACCTCTGGCGGAGCCCAAATGTGCCGGCAATGAGAATTTCGGTTTTTGCCTACCCTCGGAATGTTTCGCCTGTTTTTATGAATTTTGGTCTGGTGAAAGTGAATTTTTATTGTATAAACAGCTTATACTCTTCAATACGAGCATTTTGATGGGTCGAACTTCTCTAGGCGACGCCGGAAACGGCCGCACGTGCTCCCACGCGCCGAGACGGAGCTCGGAGGCGGTCCCACGCGACGCCTTGCGCGCGCGCGCACAACGACACGTGGCTCACGCGCCTGCACGCCCGCACATGCGCGCCAACGCATGGCTGACACTCGGCTTCGCACACGCAGACCGCCTGAGCGGTCTCGCCACGGCCAACAAGTGTCGGTGGATGATGTCATGATGACGTCACATAAGCCGCCTTACGTGCGACCGCCACGTGGCATGTGACGTCATCGATGACGTCACCACAGACCCGACCAATCGTTGACCGGGTCGACCCGACCCAGGTGGACCAGGTTGACCCAACCCTGGTTAACTCGACCCGATTGACCGGGTTGACCCGACCCGATTGACCGTTGACCGATTCAATTCGTTGACCGGTCAGATCGGTCGGACCGGCTTCAGGCCGGTTCCTGGACGCTAGCGCGTGCGGCTCACACACCGCACACTCTAGCGGCGCGTGAGGGCACGTGTGGTGTCGGATTGGCGCGTGGCTTGTACTGTTGTGCTCGTATAGATGTTCTCTACACTATTATTGGCTTATTTTATATAATTGATGATTTTATGAATGTGAAAATGCATGTAAAACCCTAAGGTACGTAATTTCGGGGGTATTTTTTGCGTATTTTTCATGTATTTCTTTGTGGTTTTGGAAATACATTACGAGCTCACATGTATATCATCACATAAGGAATGTGTAGAGCATCAATTCATTGATAACATGTATAAGGTTTAGCATGTATTAATGAATAAAGTTTGCATGATATGTGATTTTAGTGACGAATTGCCCCTGTCATCCGGTCTAAAATCACATGTATAAAGTAAATGTGAGTTATAAAGTTATATCCCTGATATGAGAGAGTTCTAATGATTCAATTGGGTTGTGACCACCAAAGTGGCACACTTGATTGGATTTGAGAAACGTCGATCTCGTATTTTGATGGGATGTCTCCTATTCCGATGCATGTTTATACTCCCAAATGAGGTAATTGTATGTTAGTTTATGGAGGGATGCATGTACAGCATATGGTTGAGGAGTGACTGACCCTAGTGGTTCATACACCCAAAGGTAATGAATTTGCGAAAGGTTAGAATATATTCTCAAGACCGCTGTTATGTGGAAAGTATGCAATTGTATGTCATATATTCTACCCAAAGGTATTTATATAATGATGCGTTTAACTCTTAGGACGTGTACTTATAAGGTTTTCAAGTTACACAATACTCACATGGTGTCAATCATCAGTTATGGCAACTCTATTGTGATTGAGATTCCTATTGGTCAAATTTTAAGTAGTGAAGAGGATTTTATGTTAGGGATGGATGCTGGTAAATGTTCAAATTACTCTTACTTTGAATAAGTTAAAAATCTTTTTGTTAGTTATATGGAATTAGAATGAATTCCTTGCTATTTAGAAAAGGGAAATTGAATTTGTCCATCATCCATAAGGCGTTCCATTTATGACCACTTGAAAATGATTTACCAGCTGACTGCATTATTAGAAGGATGATGAAAACCTTGGTGACTTGAAATTGTGTCTTGTCTATTACCGAGATTGGTATAAATACAATGACTCTTCAACATAAAGTGTTATGGTTCTAATGAGGTTAAGGATTATGTCCTAAGGATGGTAAATTTAAAGTCCAGAATCATACTTATAAAGGAATTCATGAAACCATCGGTCATTCTGACAATCTGATCTTAGGATATCACCCTTAAGATAAATGGTGTTATTCACTATTTTTGTGAGAAGATATGACATAAAGATATTGTAATGATATAAAACTTGATTGTCCAAGTGTGAGTCTAGAGTTAATGATTCGTTGGCATTTATTTATTAATTCAATTCCTATTAAAAGCCTCATCTAGTTCTTAGTGGCTAGATAGCGGTGCAACAAATTATGTTGTTTACCATAAAGGAATTCATAAATCTAAAGAAGCCAAATTATAATGAATTACAACATCACAGGAAACAACATTTAACGTTGTTTTAGTGGGAGATGTTGTTTTGACTAAGGATACCGGTTAGCATTTGACGTTGAAAAACACTTTTATGTACCTTCCTTTAGACGGAACTTAGTGTCCATATCATGTTTGGAAGTGTACGGCTATTCTTTTGAGATAAAGGACAGTGTTATTGCAATGTTATCCAAATCAAATGAAGTTGGATGTTGTAATGGGTCAAATGAATTATATCAATTATACTCATCTCCCAAGGATATGTATGTCATTTTTACAGTTGAAAATGTTGTTTCCAATAGAAATTTACCTAAAGAATAGTCTTATGCATTGTAGAAGAAAGATGATTAAGAAAAAGAAGAAAACTACAGTATGAAATTTTGAACTATTAAAGGTCATTCATATTGATATTGGTGACCAAATATGGCAAATTTTTATAGAAATATTGACAACTATTTTCTCTTGATTAATAAATAAATAAATAAATAAATAAAAGGGGTCTGAATCTTTGGATTTATTCAAATTCTTTCGTATTAAGGTTAAGGAACAGTTGGGATGAGTCTTAAAAATTGTCAAATATGATCGTGGTGGTGAGTGTTTTGACTATGGCAATGCTGGATAGCTTAAAGGACCATTTGTCAAATACTTAGAAAGATTCTGGGATGGTAACTTAGTTTACTATATCCGAAAATCTTGGAATAAATTGGTGTGGCTAAAAGGTATAATTCCACCATGATGAACATGATAGTGAGTATGATTACTTGGACTAATTTATCAGGTTTTCTATGCGGCAAAACAGCATAATATGCATTAAACCGTATAACTACCAAATGTATTCCATTTACTCTTTTTTTAAGTTTTGGATCGGACGTAAACTTGACTCGAATCATCTTAAGGTTTGGAGCGTCCTGCAGAAGTTTAGTTATATAATCCAACATTAAATAAGTTGGAATCTAGAACCACTCGATATCATACTCATATCATTTGAAGGGATATCAGGTTTTATCATCCCAATAAAGGTATAAGAATTATAGAATCACAAACAGTAAAGTATCTAGAGTTCGACGAAAATGTAGAGGATAGTTACTCTTAGACTATTAAAGATAATAGTATGGTGGTGACCATTGTGTCTTTGGTTTTGTCTTTCCCTATACAAATAATTGTAGAGCCTTTTACTCTATATATTAAGCTTGTGAGGTTCAGGATATTGTTATTGATATGATTCCTGATAAAGTTTTTCAAGCCTCTCAAGTGCTAGATAGAATGATAGTAGCTCCACTCAAGAGATCTGTTACCGAAAGATGTTCAGTTATATCACCATACTATATAGTCTATTTGTAAGAGCATAATTACGATATCTACTATGTAATTGAACTACTGACTTGTATGTGCAACTACTATTTCTTGTCCTTAGTCTGATCTATGGTTAGACATAATAAAAAGACGAGATGCAATTTATAAAATGTAATAGTGTTTGGGAGCCTATTGAATTGGTTGAAAGTCACAAGCTCATCCACTGCAAATGGGTGTATGAGACTAAAAGAAATTTAGAGGGAAACATTGAGAATTTTTTTTTTTTTTTTTTTGGTAAAATAAAACATTGAGAATTTTAAATTCAAATTACTAATATAAAGTTTTCACTCGAGAGAGAAGTTTAGTTTTTTCTAAAGACTATTTCATAGTGAATATGGTATTACTGGCTCATTTTTATGAAATTACATTAGATAGATAATTCTAATTATGTTTCTCAATGAATACCTTAATAAAGAAGTTTATGTGGTATAACCCAAAGGTTTTGCAGCAGATGATTCAGGTAAGCTTGTGTGTAAACTGAAAACCCTTATGCATGGCCCTAAGAGAAATCTGTAGATCAGACGATGCTTGGAGTTTTATAATGTTATCACTTCATTCAGTTTTGCTAAGAATAGAGTACATCAGTGTATATATTGCAATATCGGTGGGAGAAAATTTAGTTTTCTCAAATTCCATGTAAGTAATAACTTGCTTGTGGTAATAATATTGGACTACTGCATAAGATAATATAAATATTGTCGAGAAATTTTGACTTGAAAAACCCTGGTCAAGTACCTTTTGTCCTTGGCATTGAAATCTATAGAGATCATTTTTGGCATATGTTAGATTTAATTTAGATTGCATATGTTGATTGTATTTTGAAAATATTCAATAAGCCAGGCGTTGCTGCTGTTGTTAAGGCTGACAAATTGAATATCTAACATTGTCCTTGTTCAAATTTTGGGAAAATCCAAATGAATGATACACTTTATGTCAGTACACTTAGAAGTGTCATACATGTTTAAATCTGCACTAGACTACATATTGCTTTTGTGGCGAGATTTTTAGACAGATATCGGTCAAGTCTAGGACATGATCACTGGATTGCTGCCTATGAGGTTTTGAGATTCTGAAAAGGACAAGAAAACTATATACTAACAAATCTGTTCAGGATCCAGAGCTAGTAGAATATTCGAATGCAAATTTTACTAGCTATAAGGATAACAAGAATTTGATAACATATATCTTTGTATTAGTAGAAGGTGCAGTGTTAAACAGAAATTTATGTTATCCTCTATCGTATAAACAGAGTTTATAGCATACCTTTTAGGTGCTACTCAAGATATTTGACTTCGGAACCTCATTAAAGAGTTTACTATATTTGATATTATGAATAAACCCATACGGATGTATCGAGACAATAACTCTTTAGTGTTGTTTGTCAACAACAATAAGAGTCTCTAGAGGTCTAGATTTATGACCGTCAGGTTTATGACCATAAAGAAATAATACAGAATGGTGGCACTACAGTAAAGCATATTTCCACAGATGATGTGGTTCTAGACCCACTAATTAACGTTTTTCGCCCTTGTGTACTTGAACGACATGTCATGACATGGGCTAAGGAGCATCATTGGATGCTGTTATTTAGTGGGAGCTGTTTTTTATTTTGCTCTAATAAAGTTTATATATATTGCACATTCAATAAAGTGTTCATGAATGTGTGGTCACCATATTGAATTGATTATATGTAATGAAAATCTCAAGGTATTGTGTAAGCCTTAAGTGAAGGCTGGGGGCATCTGGTTATCAGCCTTGAACATATGTCTTGATTACACATAAAGAAATATTAATCATAAAGATAAGACATATGTGGGTTCATTAGAACCATAAGGATATTCTCTAGTGGCACATCCGGTTTTCTGTGACATTTAAGGTAAGAGAATAGTGACCGACAAGGGAGATAACACATAAGGTAAAACTCTTTATGAGGTGTTATCCGTTTGCCACACAACCATATTGAATCCATATCAATAAAGTTGAAAATATTTGTGACCATGGAAGGTTCTGTATGAATACGTGCAGTTACCACCATGATTTGGTGTTGGAGATTTTATGGGATAGGATTGACTATTAAGAATTGCCACTAAACAAACATAAAGGTGCGCACATAAAGTACAGTCTCAATTAATATAGCCCAAGTGGGAGAATGTAAGAGTTTTCTTTATATGGGCTACATTAATTGAGATTGTAATTCTCATTTTACGGCGTTGGTCTAATAAGGTAAGGCATAAGGTTTTTTTAATGGTCAAATATGGGCCTAGCATTGTGTGGGCCGAGTTGGGCCCAGCCCGTGATGAGAGGGCCCGTCCAAAACTCTATAAATAGCGCTAAGGTCCCTCCTCTAGCCCTAACTCTTCTAAAATTCTCTCTCAACTCACATAAGGCAAGCTGTGAGTGGCGGTCTCATCGAGCCAGGAATTGAGGGTAATAGAGGAGAAGATCTTCGACGTTAAAAGCTCGGATTGTTGTTGAATCATCGTCATTCCGCATAAAGAAAAATGGATTCCAAATAAGGTACACAAATCTTTGTATTCTCCTCCTACATGTTCGGTTTTCTAGGTACGCCGATCCTGGAAAGCCGCTTCGACGACCAACAAGGGCTTGGCAGCAGCCTAAGGTTTGGTTGAGGTCCCCTGGTTCGGTGAAGATGAATTTGCAGGCGGTGGAGGACGTTCTTGGTCCGCGAAGAAGGATGAAGGTGCAGGAGAAGAAGACAAAATAGGGAAGAAGACAAAAGGAATAAAAAGAATTTAAAAAAGGAAAATCAATAAAAATTCCAAAAATCTAAAAACACATTAAAAAAATCCTTTTATAATCCAAAGCGGGTCGGATCCGGATAGACGGGTCGGGACAATGGGTTGGATCAACTAAACCCGGTCTGAACCCATTGCCTAAATATAATAATAATAAAAATATTAAAATTTTCAAAAATTGTAAAAATCATATAAATTTCAAAAACATTGAAAATATTAAAAAAATTCAGAAATTTTAAAAAAATTTAAAAACTTAGAAAATCCCAAAAAATTAATAAAATATTTTAAAATTAGTAAAAATATATAGATCAAACAAATCATTAAAAAATCAGAAAAATTATAAAAAAATCATTATATAAATTTACTTAATTAGAAAATTAAAATTTAGAAAATTGAGATCAATCATAAAAATCATAAAAATTTAAAAAAATTTAAAAAGCTAGAATATTCATACAATTTTAGAAAATTCAAAAAATCGTAAAAAAAATTTCGGAAAATTCAAAAATCATTAGAAATATTTAAAATATTTAAAAATTCTGAAAATTCATAAAAACTCATAAAAAAATTCCAGAAAAATACGAAAACTATGAAAATGGGAAAATTGTTAAATTGAACAAGGACTTTATAATAGGGGTCTTTGTTTTGAATTGTTTTCTCTTTTTTAGAGACCATTTAGGATATTTATGTGTTTTCTTTGTGATTATACTTGGTAGTGCTTCTTTAATACCTTGGATGTTATTTTCTTTGTTTTAAAATGGTTGGATGAAACCTAGAATCCTCTAATAGATTACCATGGCGTTAGTTAGCATTCAATCTAGTTAGGCACTAGAAGGACATCGGTTTTAAGATTAGTCTAATCAAGTTCTCGAATTTATAATCTCTAGTTGCATAAATAGTAAGATATCCTCCCCTATCTTATTAGATTTCTAGCCAACCACAAAAGATTAGTAGCGGCTCCTGAGTCAAAATCTATATAGGATTAATTGATCAAAAAAAGAACATCCAATGTCGCATGAGATATGGATTTGGGAGAATCCATGTTTATGATCAATGAATCATTTGCAGTGTTAACAATTGAATGGTCCATTCGTGATCATCATTTGTATGGACCATTCGATTCATCTCATGAGCAAGTATCTTAAACCTAATTTCACCCTCATTGGAAGAGGTTAGTTGCGACAGCTTGAATTACAAATTGAGCACAAAATCGTGAAATTTACACTATGAATTTTTTTTGTAGTTCAAACAATTCGGGACACTACTTTTCAACAACATAAGATCGCCTTAGATATGCTCCTTGGATTGTCTAATTCTTGTATTTTTGTCTCGAACTTCACAGTTACCAAATTCTTTGAGTAAGAACTTTTCTATTAAGATGAGCGTATTAGAATACCAATTTGGAAGAGATGATAGAAGCTAGAAGCAGGAGTTCATTTTGGTAATTTTATTTTCACATCTGCATTAGATCATTCCATGAAAAACATCAAAAACTGTGGTTTTTCAAAATTTTATCTACTTTTCTAGTCAATTGATTATAGATTCTATGTTTATTTGATAATCATCTTCAAAACTACAAGTAAGAAAGAGGGATCATGACCAATATTGGCTTCTCTTTTTCCTATGTTTTTCTTTTTTAACTCTAGCATATGGTTTTTCTCTGTGAATACTTTATTTTTTCAAAAGTTTGGTCTATAATGGAAAGTTTCATAAATGGGCTCACAGCTCGTGGTATACTTCTCTGAAACCCATATCTTCTTCCCAAAAAAGTTTAATATCCAATTGATGGGCCTCTCTTGCAGCCAGGCCCCCCTTAAGCCCAGATCCATTCGCCAAGCATAGAAACGACAATGAAAAGGAATTGGCAAAGCGTGGCCAACCAACGGGCATAATTAGGAATGGAAATCAAAAATTGGATATCTCTCTTTCTCTCTCTCCCTCCCTTTTTTTCTTGATCCTACTCAAGTGCGTATGGTTAGTATTTTGAAAAGCCCTTTAGGAAAATACAAAGCAATTCAACCTAAAGGACTTTGGGTAAATGCAAAGACTGTTTGATAAATTACGCTTCAAGAAACAATTTTGAGAGAAATGTTATTTGATAGAAAACATATTTGAAAAGCCTTTGGGTGATTCATATTAGTTTTTTTTTTTTTTTAATTTTTATTTGTACGCAACTTTTTAAACATAAAATTTGATAATAATGCTAAACAAATCAAATATGTATAATTAAAAAAAATTACCAAAGCTTTTGTCGAATGATCGTTAGTGAGCTGGATTTGGTGACGGTGGCTGCCGAAGGTCCCTTGACCTCAAGCGACCCTCGGCAAGGGTCATGCGACCAGGCCACGCGTAACTTAGGTGACCACTACTTAGGTCTTGCGAGGGTCACTCGACTGACGGCCTAGGTCACGTGCCACTTGAGGTCATGCGACCTCCATGCGACCCTCGCCAAGGTCATGCAATGGGTGACCTCGACCAACGGCAGCCGTGGCTAGATCTAGCTCACTGACGGCCATAGCCCTCCATTGATTCAGCAAAAGGTTTGGTCCTTTTTAAATATAAAAAAAATAACATGGGACAAAATCAAAATTTTCAAGAATTCTTGAGAGTAATTTTGAAAGAAAAAATGAGTTTCAATATTTAGTCAAATACTAAAAGCCCAATGCCAATGGGTTTTCAACCTTTTCAATATTAGCTTTCACTTAAAAGCTCCTTAAAAATAATAGCCAAATGATCCAATATAAAAGCTCCTTAAGAATGCTAAACCAAACACACTTTCTGAAGAAAGGATATTCCAAAGAGGCCTTAGTGGGTCTTTGTGATCTCCTGAGGAAGAGAATTTTCTGGCCTTTCAACCTAGTTTGAATTAGCGGACTTCGGATTGGCCAGTAACATCTTGCAATCATCCACAACATGATATAGGGCCCACGGGCTTTCTACTCTTTTTAGCTTGGCAACTCCGCCACAAATCTACTTTCAATCTTTATGGGCGTGTTTGGCAACTGGCCAAATAGTGTTTGATTTTGTTCTTTTGTTTCCAAGAGTAGATTTGTAATAGAAAATTGTTTGGTAAAATTTTTGTTTTCAAGAATAAATTTGTTCTCGGGAATATATTTGGAGTGGAGTTGAGAAATTAAAAAAAAAAAAAGATTCTTTATTTCCAAGAACAATTCTAGAATCAGTCAACCAAGATTTTTCTTTTCTTTTCTCTTTTTATTTCCTTCTTGTTTTTCTTCCTTTTCTCTTCTTCTTTCACTGCCACAACCATCGGCCGCCGCCGCCACCGCTATCCACCACCGTCATCTGTTGAAGCTCACCCAGCCATCGATGAGGCTTGGCCTCGCTCAAGCCTCCCTCAACCATCGGCGAACCTTGCTTGGCCGGGCGAGACTCGACCGAGCCCTAGCTAGGCTAGGCTGGGCAAGGCTCAACCTCGCCCAAATATGGCAAGGCCAAGCTCCCCCAGCCACCGGCGGGGCTCGACCTCGCCGACCACCGCAAGGTCTAGACTTCTCTTCTTTCTTTTTCAAAGTCACGATCAGTCTTAGGTTGAAATCGGGGTCCTTTTCGCATCCGGAAGCGCTGGTTCAAATCCAGCTCGTGACAAAGGCAGAAGTCAAAGTCTAAAACGAGAGCCTAGCCCCGAAGCAAGGGATTAAGGAAATCGAGTAGGAGTAGGCAAACTATGAGCTGCTAGGGAAAGCTTTGGAATGTGGCTGAGAAATGAGAATAAGTTCCACAGCTCAAGCTAATAATAGACTCAGGAGGTGCTGGGCTATCGAAGAGATTAGACCAAGATTTGACACTCGCCCGGCCCCTTATGGTTGCAAGAGCATGCATTTCTCCCTCGATGGATTGGGGCTTTCTAAGTTGGCACTGCGCTCATCGGTTGCTTGTTTTGCTTGCTTTACCTGAACAACGAGGTGAAAGACTGCCTTTTCTCTATTCTATTTCACAGGCTCGATGAGATCAGTAATACTCTTTTTTAATAAGTAAATAAGATGAGCAGATAGATTATGTAATTGGGGATATCTGCAAGTCAAATCCAATCCTTGGAATGTAGATTCAAAGGGTTGGGTCCGCATTAGTTTAAGGTGCTTGTGCTCGTTGGCCTTTGAGTTGGACTTGACTTTAACACTTTCACGAAGGAGGTTTGTGGAGAAGTTGTTTTTTTTGTAGCTGCAGCCTCGCCAAGGTCAACGAGGCCGACCTTGCGGTGGCCCAGCAAGGTTGAGCCCTGTCGGCAGCTAGGTGAAGTCGAGGCTTAGCCAACAAGGCACGGCCTCACCAAGGGCTGGCAACCCTTCGACGAGGTTACCGACCCTCACCTGGCCGGTTGCTGGTCATCCCAAGGCCGGTGATTGGCAGAAGAAGAAGATAAAAGAAAAGAAAAGAAAATAAGAAAAAAAAATTATTTAAAAAATAGAAGAAAATAGCTTGGATTACAAATTTTGAGGATGATGTCAAACGTAATTCTATTTCGGGAATAAAAATTTTGAGTAGTTACCAAACATTTTTAAATGCTTAGAATTTATTTTTGGAAAGAAAATAAAAAAATTATTTTCAATAAGAAATTATTCTTTAAGAACAAAATAGTTGTTTATCTCTACAAAAAGTTGATCCACTTTCTCCTTCTTCAAATACAGAAGAGCTCGGAAGACGGCTAGGGTTTCGGTGGTCAACGCCGAAGCGAGTTGAAACGTTCAGGAAGATGGACAGAGATGACGGACGCGATGCGATTAGCAATCTGCCGGACTCGGTGCTCTTCCATATTCTGTCCTTCCTGTCCACGAGAGACGCCGTCAGGACAGTGATGGTGCCGGGGTTCCGCCATCTCTGGACTTCTACCCGCCACTTGTCTTTCTATCACTGTCCTTACCACAACTGCAAAAAGTTGGAGACTGCTTTTGAAGCGGACGACAAATTCCCGAATTTTAGCAATCACGTGTTGACTCTGCACGAGAGCCCCACGATCGATTCGTTCTGTCTTAATTTAAACTGTGCATCTAAGGCGCACCCCTATGATCCTGAAGATGAGGACTCTGCAACTCGAGAGAGGAGAAGAACGTGGAACAAACTGGATACGTGGATTCGTTTTGCAGCAAGGAGAAAAGTTAAGTTCCTCGATTTGGACTTCTTACGGTGTGCTTGGGAGTTCCGACATTGTCTTTACTTCCCACTTAATCTTTACGTTCTGCCCAGCGTTGTCCTTAGGTGTAGCAAACTTAGTAGAGCTGAAGCTGGCTTCCTGTGTGATCAGACCGGTGGCGGGACAGGTCCAACTGAGGTTGCTTAGAAAATTGTCTATGAAGGATATTCACTTAACTGACAGGAAGTTGGTTGACATACTATCCAGTAGCCTGTTGCTGAAAGAATTGTCTATTGAAGTTTGTCATGGCCTCCATGAGCCTGAATTCTGTCGTGGCCCATCCATTCAAGTTTTAAATTTAAAGGAATGCGGCAGTCTTGAAAAGCTTGATCTTACACGATCAGATATCAGACATTTAACCATTTGATCAGTATGGGGATCCGGAGCTAGTTTGTCCTAATGTGAGGATTCTGGATATTGCTATGTGTCTAAATTATGTCAAGGCGACTAATATGTCATCAGTGGTTGATACGTCCCTCAGCTTCAGTGATTATTTTATATATCCTTACGGAAAATATTGTGAGTTCAGACTGCTTCTGGAAAAGCTCAGCCGCAGTCCTTATTTTATGCTACGCAATTTGTGCGTACTAGCATGGTTTCTGTGCTTTTGCTCTGACCTATTTTGTCTTGCTTTGAGGTACTTTTGAATGATTTAGGTTCCGATCCTTCAGGTGAGGAGTATAACTATTTTTTGATTGGATATTCTCACATTTCAACTGTTTTAAAATTTGTAGAATAGAAGTAGGGTGAACTGATTTTGGATGGGTCTTACTTGAAATGGACAGTGGCTGCGCCGTTTCTCTGCTTTGGCTTCTTTGATCTGTTGTTTTTTTATGCTTCAGTTCATCAGGTAATGTCCTAGATGAAGATTAAAAGAAAATATTATTTACTTAGGCTAGGTTCTTTTATTTATGCGCACCTAAACTTTTATAAGGTGGCCTTCCTTGCATCTGTTGGCCTTTGAACTTTGAGCAATTGTAAACTATCATCCATAACCTATTCATGTAACGGAAAACTACAGCTTGTTAGAGTCTGTCTTCCTTGTGTCTTTGTTTGCTTTGTGGCATTTTGTGGACGATATTGTTTTTACTTTTTACGTGACATGTGTTACCATTTTAAATGTGCATGTACATGCTCTTGTGATTTGCCTTTCTAAATATTCTACAATAGCTAATTATAAATTTCCTGACATGACTCTGAATTGAATGGTATCATATAATTTCATTTCAGTCAGTCCATACATACACATGCTCTCGAGTGCCCACAATGTTTGTCCGATGGTAATTTTCATTTAAAGTTGGTCCAAGTAATTCTTTTTAAACCAGGTATTAACTAAATGGGAACTGACAAATCAGCCATGCCCATCTTTCGCTTGGAAGTATGTGACACTTCAACTGCGTCTGATTAAGTGGTACCTCCCCCGGCATCTCTAGCTTGTTGAGGAACTCTCATTTTCTAGAGAGACTCGCTATCTATGTTTATCCTGGAAGAGGTGAAGATGAATCCGAGGTATAAATGCTTGAACTGTAACATTTTGTTGCCATATTAGAACTTGGAATTAATGGAGATTGAAAAGTCACTTTAATTTTCTAGCTTGCCAAAGCAGGGTGTAAGCTTGTATTTGAGTTCAATGGCTTTAGTTACTGGTGTTCAGTGGACAGCACATTTCCTTGTCTGGAGGACCAGCTTAAGCATGTTAAGATATATGATTATGTACTGGAGCCTGATGTCACTGAGCTCATTGAATTTCTGCTCAAGAAATGCACAGATCTTGGAGAAAATGGAGATTTCTACCAAGAAGACTCTGCAGCGAACTGGTAGCAAGTAAACGTTCTCCAGTGACATTGGTCGTCCATCAAAGGATTATTGTACATCGGATGCGCTGCTAGAGTTTTCACAGAAGTTGTTAAGTTTCCCAAGGGCCTCAACACGTGCAGTAATTCACCTGGGTTAGATACTGGTATTGGAATTGTGTTCACCCTTTCTTTTGGACAACCCTTGATGTTTCTATGCCAGGCATGTCTCACGTTTGGTAGACTTTACAAAAGTAGTTGGCCTTTATGAGGAATTCGCCCCTTTGCCTCAGGTCTATGAATTCGCAACATCCACGACTCTGTACAGGCAGCTTTATGAATATTTTGATGGTGGATGTGCCGTTTTTTTTCGAAGTATGTTTCTCTTGACGGCTTTTCTTTTCATATTCCCAGCTCTTGCAAATAGTTCGGCTAAAATTTTTGCAGTATAGATTTACTTGAACAATCTATTGACACCAGTTACAATCTGTTCATGAGTAACCTTTGCTCTTGCGGCTGCTGTTTCTCTCTTGGTTTTTCATTTCAGAGGCTGCCATCTTTGTTCTTTCACTTTTCAGGTTTAGCTACCCATTTCTTTATCTTGAAAGGAAGTCAATGCAGTTCAACATTCTTAGTGATTACTATCAACATCAATATCAGTACAATCCGAAGCTACTTTATACCATAAAATATTGAGTTGTGCAGTCCTCCAAGTTCAAATATTTTCTTGATGTCTACCCTAAAATCGTTATTATATGTGCTCTTCTTGCAAATTAACAAGATCATGATGTCTCTTATTTGACGTGTGAGTTCTTTTTCCTTTATAGATAACATGAGTATCCAACTTTGGATCTTTACTTAAGGTAATTAGGAGTCGACCCCTTATAACCTACTATGAATTACATCAAATCAGTCCAACTATGTATTTACTTCATCCCCTCCAGACACAGGCTTCCAAGGAGACTTTCCATAGTAACATGTCCATCGAGCATTGACCGGTGTACCACGCACTTCCTCCGCCACAATTCCACAATAATAAGCGGTGCTCTAATATGAGATTTTACAAAATAAGCACTTCCACATTGTTTTCTGGAAACCTAACAGGAACAGCGTCAGATTTGATCAAAGTCAAACCAAATGGGATTTGATTTCTGGACCAAATAGATAGTTTCAACTTGATCAGGCCGTCTCAATTCAGTTCAAAATTTGAACAGAACTTTTCTCACTCAATTTTATTAAGTCGTAGTCCGAGTTGCTTCTTTCACACTCCTCCACGTACTTTCCTTGAATTCGTATTCTTTGTATTCTGGGAGCTCCATCTTAAAGGCTTCGATTGCTTCTAAGCAGAGCGACACCTCCCTGAGATTTCCACCTCATACAGGAATTATTATCGTCATGAGATCCTCGCTAGTTGTGCTCATCTTGGACCTCATCGCACATTTACATATGAATTTCCATTCAATCCATCGCAAGTGCTGGAGATGAAAGAACGGCTTGCATTCAAATTTCAGCATGCTGAAGCTGGCTGGATGCAAGCACGTGACTTCGATGGCAAAAACTAGTGCCTCAAGCAATAAGCTTAAGCAATGTAAAGATACGGGGATATGTCATTGAGCTCATCTAGTTTCTACTTGAGAGTGTGCTGATCTTGGAGAAGATGTCAAAAACAGCAGTTTACGTCTCTGCGTTTTTTTCCCATGAGTTACTGGGTCCTCCACGTACTTTCCTTGAATTGGTATTCTTTGTATTCTGGGAGCTCCATCTTTAAGGCTTCGAATGCTTCTAAGCAGAGCGACTCCTCCCTGGTATTTCCACCTCACACCGGAATTCTTATTGTCACGAGATCCTCACTAGTTGTGCTCATCCTGGACCTCATCACATATTTACATACGAATTTCCATTCAATCTATCGCAAGTGCTGGAGATGAAAGAACGGCTTGCATTCAAATTTCAGCATGCTGAAGCTGGCTGGATGCAAGCACGTGACTTCGATGGCGAAAACTAGTGCCTCGAGCAATAAGCTTAAGCAATGTAAAGATACGGGGATATATCATTGAGCTCATCTAGTTTCTACTTGAGAGTGCGCTGATCTTGGAGAAGATGTCAAAAACAGCAGTTTACGTCTCTGCGTTTTTTTCCCATGAGTTACTAGGTCGAGTTACTGGGTCATCCAGGTTACTGGGTGCTTTTTTACCTTTCTCGCTCCTCTTCGATTTCCCACGCTTTTTTCCTCACGGAAAAGGAGGAGGTTGAATTCTGATTTTGGGTGGTTCCCGGCAGGCTTTGTCACTTGGCTTGTTTCTTGTCGCTCTCCAAGCGTGTGTAGAATGTACTGCCTGGGTTCAATCGTCCAACCCCGTTTCCAACATATTTCTGTTTAGCCCCTGATTTCTCTATCAGATCCGTTTCTTGTTTGCTGCAGTGTTTCTGATCACATCATAGTGTCCTGGAGTAGATCAACTTTGGAGGTCAATAATGTTGTCGGGCAAAGAAGCAATGCTGAAAGTTTGAAAGGGCCATCAAGATGGTAGAAATGGTGTAATCAGTAATTTCCTGGACTTGGTCCTAGTCTACATACGCAAAATTATCTTTTGATCAGTGTGCTTACCAAAAATGGGAAGAGCAGACAGTGCACAATGGTCTTGAGTATGATGGCAAGTTCTTAAATTTCACCAGCCATGTATTGAGCCCCGCACGAGAGCCCGACAATTGCTTGGAGAGTTGTCTATTGGAAAGATGCTATGGTCTCCAGAAGCTCTGATTCGACAGGTACCCGTCAATTGAAGAATTGAACCTCGACACGTGCATGGGTTGAAGAAACTTGATCTTTCTGGGTGAACATTTTTCTTCACCCCACCCCCTCCCCAGCTGGGAATAAGCCCACATTTTACGTCTCAGAGTTTAGACGAAATAATTTAAGGACGTGCTTAGTTCCAAAGTACTTTTAACTGGTAGTCCTCAAGCAAGAAGTAATAATCTCTGTTTGACTGATTTTTCTTGGATAATTTTGAAACTGGGTTTAATGTCCAATCTATTTTAGTCTCTTCGTTCTTGTTGTCATGAGACTGTCGATGAGGCAATACGAAGAGGTAGTCAGAAAAAAGCTATTCACTCACACCATCATCCGTTTTACTCGTCCTGCCCTTAAACTTGTCTTTGCATGCTTCCCCTCATGTAACTCAGACATTGTCGAGGTTTTTTTATGTGTCATTTTTTGCATTGTTATGAACAGGTCATCCTTTCACAAGCAATTCATACTTTGTGGTCTCATTCTGTAATATATTGTAAAAAAAAAAAAAAAAGGACAAAAAGGGTTTGAAAAGTCAACAAAAAAAAGCTGAAGGAAAATAGTGGAAGCTTCAGCTGTTTTAAAGAGAGGAGAGAGGGAGGGTTTCAACACAAACGAAAACAGGGGAAATGGAGAAACAGGGGAGAGGAGAGAAAGAAGAGAAAGGTAAAAAAAAGGGAAAAAGAGAAAAAAAAATTTGGCACACTCGCAATTCGGACGCCTTATCAAGCCGACTCAAGTTTGTTTTGCAACGCCAATAAGAGATTGAAGCCTTTAATCATCTACTCAAAGCAATCGTCGCAATTAGGGCTCGAAATTTGGATTCTTGGATATTTGTGTGGCAAAGCCCAATCTTTGAGTCGTTGAGCTGCATATTTTTATGGAAAAGTACTTTGGGATGTTGTGAAGTTATAGCATCTTACGGATTGTAATTTGAGCTTGTGGTTTGTCCGAAACGGAATTTTAAAGTTGAGGGTGCATTCTAGAACTATAACGAATAGTAGCTTTGAGTATGGTTTTTTGTCATTTTCAATGTTGTTTTGGGGCTGCTGAGTTGGGGTTGTTGTAGTATGACAAAAGAGCTTTCTAAGGATTATAAGACGGCTTGAAACAAAATTTTGTGAAGGAAATTATAGAACGACAAAATTAGTGCGTGGGTCGCTCCTAGCAGAAAACAATGGGTTTCCGCTAAATGCGAGCTTTAGTAGCACATAGATGTCATTTCATCAACAAATAGGCTTAGTATAGGCGACTCATTATAAGAATATCCTTTTTACTCGGCCTTTTGATATTGTTTTTCCATTAATTGTTAGGGATTCGAGTGCGTTGGTTCGAGTAAACGTCGTAGCTAATTTTTGGCTTTTTCCAAGTGAGTGACATTATTTCTTTTTTATATTTTAAACCCATGTTTTGAGAAATATGGTGGATTATATATTTAAAGCATCTTTTGTTTCATAAAACAAGATGGAGCTATTATTGCCATTTTGTTGTCTAAAAGGAATTATATTTCGAATTCTATTTGAATGGTTGTTTGAAAATGGTTTGTGAAATTCTTTATGAAAGAATCTTGAAACTTTTTGAAGAATGATTTGATATTTATATATCAAATTTTGAGTTATGATATGACTTTCCATGTTGAATTACTAGATATTATGATTGGTTGTTGGTGCCCAATATCTCTATAAACCTTGAGGGGTGTATGGATATGTTCATACTAGTCTAGGATATCCTTATGGACTAAGCCATCGGCTAATAATAAGTGAAGGCCTTACCAAAAGGAAATCTTGGTCGTCTTATCACGGGGGTGTTGCATGATCATGGCTAGACATTTGAGCATGAATTGATCAATGAAGTGGACCATTGACATGTGATTTGAGTTTGATCAATGGAATGGACCATCGATGTGTGGTATGATGAGATTAATCAATGGAATAAACCATTGATGCATGTTTTATGAGATTGGCCGGTGGACTGGACTATTGGTATCTTTTGTATTTGAGTTATGATTATATATTATGTTAAAGTGAGTTAGGATTGTGTTTTAAATATACATAGTGATTTCTCAATCCGCTTAGAAGAAATGTGCTACTCACTGAGTCGTGGTAATTCACTCATTTTATCTACTTGTTTTTCAGGTTCTTCAGCGAGCCGCAAGTAGGCGTGAGTATTCGTTTGGGAAAGACTTTTATGGTGGAAACTTTTTGGTATGACTTATGCATAGTTGATAAGTTTATAAGTTAGTCTTTGCAGAAGGTATATGTTTTAATTTGGTGGATTATAGAAATACTCTAATATTGTAGCCAAATGCCATTTTTGTTATATATATGTTGATATCAAGCCGAATCTTGGTTATGTTGAGGCTACATCCTTTGGTGAAAGGATAGCCGTGTCATGCCCTTGTTTTTGTGGATCGGGGAGTGACACATTCATTGATATATTCTGTCATTTGCAACTGTTCAAGTGAGTATGAGATCGGCTCTCTTGAATAATTTTGTAATGCTCCAAATGCATAGTTTAATTAGGTGGCTTGAACGTGTTGAAGATATGGAAGAAACCGTACAATCTTGATCTTCCTTCACTAACACGCTTTGCGACATGTCCATTGTTTTGTTCCAATGGTGTAATATCCGCCATGTCTCTTCCCTCTATATTGACCAAAATCAGACACACAAAAAGTTGAATTCAAGTTGATGCTTTTGACTGATCAAAAAATAATAATAATAACGTTGTCGAAGTCCGTTTATGTTTTCACAGTCGCAATTAAGTTGAAGTGTCCGACTTCCTTTCTTATCAACCTAAACAATTCTTTCTTCTATCAAGTATTCATTTATGGGAATTGACACGACAGCCATGCCCATTATTTGCGCGAAATCTTTTGAGGCTTGAACTAAGTCAAACAAAGTGGCACCACCCTGGGATCTGAGCATATTGAAGAGTTTCCATATTCTTGAGAAACTCACTACATATGTTTAGACCAAAATACATGTGTCCCTTAGAACAAGTTTATTTTCTTCTAGCTTTACTTCTCGCTCGGTTGTTTACGTTTGTTTCACACTTCCACCGTCTCACATAACATTAGCTTTTAAAGTGGATTTTTTTCTTTTAGGAAAAATTATGTATATATATATGTCAATTTAATCAAACGGCACATTATTTTATACAAACAGAAACTCAAATAGAAAAATACGACAGTTCTTGCCTTTCATCAATCGCGACATCACTTTCAGCGCCCGCCTTGATAAGGAAAGCGACGGGACCGGTGAAATTTTCTTGACTTTCTCGGATAAAAGGAAGGTAATTTATGAACGTTTTCATTGGCTGACTGAAGGGGCACCATAAGAGCAGCTCATGTAGGGACAAAGAAAACTCAATCGATCCCACCTTCCATTTTTATTATTTTAACCAAAACCCATTTGCTCGAAGCGATCCGTCGCCCACGGTTGCGGAGGAAATCAGCGGTGCCGCCTCGACACTGGACCTGCACAGGGCGGGCGGCTGAACCTCAAACCCATCAAATCCCAGCCCAAGTTTTCCGCCCGACCGACACATGTCCCATGCTTCGATCGATACTAACACCTCGCTTAAATCCATTTCTTGAGGGAGGAAATATAACTCTCTCTCTCTCTCTCTTTCTAGTTTTCTGGAGTCTGCCTTCTGTCTCACTCTGTGTACTATTGAAAAAGTGAGGTTCCTTTTGTCCCCACGTGAAATCATTCGCCTGTGGGATGAAAGACCATGTTCATCATGGTCCCACGGTTTTTGTCTCTTGTAAGAAACCATCTTTTTAAATCAGGTTTGTCCATCAAAGATCGGAAATCTCTCAACGCCTTCTACGTGTGAACCTCGTCCGTTTCCGAAAGTCCTCTTCATGATCCTTCTTTTCTCTTCCGATACCTCGGTCCAATAATTAGAGCAACTCTTCCTCTTATCCACACTACTATCATTTTTGTCCATTGTTTGTCATCGCTCCCTCCTCAGATCAACCTTTTTTTTCTCTCTCCATATTTGTATAAGTTTCTGGTAGATCCCCACCTGCTTAACAAAAGCGATTCTCAATCCGCATAAGTGGAATTGGAATCAGTTCAGTTGTCTGGACTTCAGATTCGTTTGAGTTTGTGCAGTTAAAGCAGAACAGAGGAATCATTTTTTTTATTTTTTTACGAATTTGCTTCAAGAGATGAGCTTGAGAGCAACAGAGGAAGGTTCAGCTCCAAAGATTCAAATCCCAGCAGATGTGGATTGGCATATGCTTGACAAATCAAGATTCTTCATCCTTGGAGCAGGTCTCTTCTCAGGTGTGTCGGCTGCTCTCTACCCAGTTGTGGTGCTCAAGACGAGGCAACAAGTCTCACACGCACAGGTCTCTTGCTTCAAGATGTCGTTCTCCATCATGAGGCATGAAGACCTGAGAGGATTTTACAGAGGGTTTGGGACGTCCCTGCTGGGCACAATCCCAGCGAGAGCCCTCTACATGACTGCCCTTGAGGTCACCAAAAGCAGTGTTGGGTCAGCCACTGTGAAGCTAGGGCTCTCAGAGACCAGTGCCCTGGCCATTGCCAATGCCGCGGCAGGGGTAAGCTCAGCCATGGCTGCTCAGCTCGTGTGGACCCCAGTCGATGTGGTGAGCCAGAGATTAATGGTCCAAGGCCAAAAAAATGGCGTAAGGCCAAAAAAATGGCTTCACTAGCAAAAGGAGCTTACTTGGTCAAGGGGGTATTGGTTCTTGTAGGTACAAAAATGGTCTTGATGCATTCAAGAAAATACTATGTGCTGATGGTCTGAGAGGCCTATACAGAGGGTTTGGGATTTCAATTTTGACATATGCACCTTCAAATTCCGTTTGGTGGGCTTCTTATTCTGTGGCCAATAGGCTCATTAAAGGTGGTTTTGTGGGCAAAAGTGGTGAAAGAAGCCGAAAAGACGGCTCTTCTTATGGCCACTAAAATTAGAGCGATGACCACTAAAATTGAAATTGAAGGAAATCAAAAGGAAAGCTCTGGAATCAAAGGAAATCAAAAGAAAATTAGAGCGATGACCACTAAAATTAAAATGAAAGTGCAAACATAGAAAAGGAAATCACTAAGAAACTTCACCGAAATTAAAATATCCTCAAAGTTACAAGCACATTGATGCTAAATTGCAAACATTGAAATGACAGTTACACTGTCATTTCTCAATGCACATGAAGAATAACAGACTCTAAATCTAAAACTGAAATTGAAAGACGTTAGTTTAGCATAGGAAATGCTCCGGAAGGAAATTTGGTGAAATTTTGGTATAGCTTGAGGGACCACTCTTTTTCTGAGTTTTATTTATTTATTTATACTCCTGGGATTTCATTTGACGATTATTGGAAATCATGTGTGATCCCCTCTCTAATTGCTCCATATTTCCACGATTTTAGTAACTTCCAAGATAATAATTGTGTCCTGCAATAGAGATAAAATCATGCATAAAGCGTGAGCCCAAGACAGAACTAACCATCTCATAGTAAAGATAATCCCATAAAATTTGGAAAAGATAATAATTTCTGCAGACCATAAAGTCATTGGTGTCACACACCTTCTAAATACTATTTACATATCTATCCTCCTTGGTTGCATAGTGTCTTGTTGTTACCCTCTAGTGATGCCAATCCCCTATTAAAGCCATGATGATCACCGCCATCATCTATCACTGTGTAAGGATGAGCATGATTCCAGAGTTAGATAGAAATCAGAGAATCGAATTTATGAGAACCAATCCGATTCTAAGTTTTAGAGTGAGAGAGTTCAATATTTGGTTTCACTTTTTTAAGAATCGCCAGTTCCGATCCAGTTTGGTTTTATAGAAACCGAACTGAGAACTTGAACCGGGAAGGGAACCGGACCGGAAACCCTGAATCCCTGATTATATATTATACTCTCCCGTTCCCCAACTCAATTCCATTTCTCTCCACTTTCACCTCTGTCTCTCCTTGCACGACGTTGAGTCCTTGTGCGACGCTGCATCTCATCTCTGTCACGCTGCTTCTCCGACTCACTTCAGTTTCCACTTCTCCATCGTTGCTGTTGCGCTAAGCCCTTCGTTTTGCTGTCACCACTGCTAGCCGCTGCTAAGATCCGAGGAGTTTAGTGAAGTCACAGTGAATCTCAACTCACGCTCACACTCACCGAGTCGCAGTGAGCGAGCGACCAAGTGGGACTGGAAATTTCGGCCTTTCTCCATCTTCTTCTTCTTCTTTTATTCCCCACGCTTTCTTGTCTCTTATGAGATCGACCTCGACCTCCATTAATTCCTTTCCCTCCTCAGACCAAAACCACGAAAATTGTGTTACCTGCGCCCCTCTCTCTCTCTCACTGCAGCAACCATCATCCAGCAGGTAAGCTTGAGTGCTGGATCTGCTCGATTTCGTGCTTTATTCGATTGCTGAATCTGCGTGTGTGCGTACAATTACGCGTGTGTTTTGTTTGTCAAATTGGCTTGAGGCTGGTTGTGAATGTTGCCGGCGTTTGTTGCTGCTGATTTTGCGTTTTGATTGGTTCTGAGTGCTCAGGATCAAGGCCTGAGCTGATAAGCTTGGAGTTAGTTCGATTGTTGCCTTCTTTAGCTCGCTGCTTGGCTACGATTGGTCTAGGGCTTTCGTTAGTAGGCTCAATCGGATATGTTGCTTTGTTAAGATGATTGACTGCACGATCGTTGGTGCTTGGATATTTTTGAATTCATGATGGATGACCAATGTTGAGCTCGAATGAGTACTTCCTTAAAGGGTGCTATCTGGTGATTTTAAGCAACTGATTTGTAGAACCTTGGGGTATGGTCGATCAGATTATCTGCTCAACATCTAGTGATCTTGAGCAACTGACTATTCGAGTGAAGCTCCCTGATTTGGGCAATAGCTGAGATAAAAGGTGGAAGGATCTCGGCCTTTTGCCCGTCTTGCATTACTGAGTAGATTTCCTCAATGAGTTTATATTTCCCCTTTCCCTTCTGATTGTTGTTTGGCTGGTTTTGTGGGCTGGATTCACCTCTGTCCCAAGGCACAATTTGTCCCGATTGCACTGGAGTTTGTGGGATGAAATCATTTTCATGCTGTAGTTGAAGTATTAGATGCAAGAAAATGCTACCTTGGCTTGAAATTTGTTTTGCTATTTTATAAATGTCTGATTTTTATTTTGAAATTTCTAATTATATTCAGTTGTTGATGTTGTGCATATGTGAAGTTGACATATCAAGATAACATTCCATAGTATCCCAAGTATCTTTGTTGTTCAAGGCGTCCATACTATTGTCACTGGATTAGGATTGGCTTGATGGATGCTTGTTGAAAGGTGCCCCAAAAGCTTTTTAATTCTTCTGCAGGCTTACTTCTTGCTGTCATCTTTCTTTCCTTTTTCCTATATCCCATTTTGTTTGTGGTCCTAGATATTGTCTTGATCAACATACTAGTCTCTCATGAATTCTATTGCATCAGTTTAATGTATAACATCAAAGCACTTAGTTAAGGAGGACACTAAGTTTCGATGAGATAGGACTTGCCTATTGCTTTGATGATGTTTTGTTTTTTATACTTTATCTTGTTATTTTATCATCATTAACCAGTACTTTTGTTTTATAATCTTATAGGTGAAAATGAACAATATCTTTCAAGAATGTCATGACTTCTCATTTTAATTATATTTATTTGAACCGTAATGCCAAGGAAAACTAGTCTTTTGTATTCTCTTTGATGAATGACAAGCTTGTTTAGTACTCAATAGACCAAAAATGATCTAGAGGTTCCTTATTTGGTTGACTGAATCAATAAGAAGCTTTCATTTTTATTGTTGCGCTCATTTCGTTTTGCTTAACTAATAATGAAACCAAAAAAAAAAAAAAAAAAATATAGAAGAACTTGTTAGATCCTATAACCTATAATAGGGTAGGTTCCAAGTTTTGACAGGTAAGTTTCAGATTCTTAAAAAATGAAGAACCTTACCCAAGGGTAGGCTCCAAATGGAACCTGTAAGGAACTTGGAACCATTCATCCCTATCATTGGGTAGGGTTGACCACTCATCCCCACCCCCTCCCCTCTCTCTATCTCGCTCGCTTGCACATGGTTGTGGCTGACAAATCCATTGCAGTTCTCTATAACATTGGAATTGTTTTCTATCTTTTGGTAAAATGTATGAATTTTTTTTCATGTTGAACTAAATGTTAATTGCTTACTTTTCCAATTTATGCGAATAATGTCAGCTTGTACATGTTATAGTGACAACACGTCGAAATCAAAAGGGACCCAAAGTATCCTCCCGTTTTTTTGACAATGTTAAGTTTAAGACTTGGCTGTATATGGGATGCGTGGTGATTTTGTTGGGATTTTTAGGGGTGGCTGGCTCATTTTTTGTTCTCTACCTGAAGACATTATCCGATTTCTGTAGACTGTGTGGTGATTTTTCTTTCATTTATTTCTTGTGTATGGGTTTAAAGAACTTTGGAATGCCAAATGAGTCTTCATGGGGCCTGATATTCAATATATTGGAGCAAAAAAAAAAAAAAAAACTGTGTGAGAGCATCTAGTGTTTCTAGAGTTTGTTTATTGATAAAAATAAGTGTTGATTTATTTATTATTGGCAAAGTTATCGCCTAATAGACCCTATTCTATAATTTTAGCTCTTTGAATTTCACGTCGTGTTTCACATGGCAAAATCAAGAAGCAAACCAAAATTAAGGACTGCTCACCACCCCTCTCTCTCTCTCTCTCTCTCTTTTTGATTTGCCATTGATAATAGAACCTTTTTTATCCATCATAATTAAAAAAAAAAAAAAAAAAGAACGCATGACCCTTTATGTGCACCAACTCCTCATGCTCACATGCCTCGTCCCTCTCTCCCTTTGCTATCCTCCAAATCTCTCTCTCTCTCTCTCTCTCTCTCTCTCTCTCTTTCTCTTGTGCTCTCTCTCTCTCCCTCCTTCACTGGTGTCTACTTGCTAATGCAGAACGTTAGATGGGAAATGTACAAGTTAATTTGATTTTAAACTGAGGCGGCCAAGTTTTAAGTTATCGGTACTCATTTGCCTAAATCATATCCAATATCTCAGCTCATTTCTTAGCCAGACCATGCCACACTAACCTCATTTTCTCTTCAGGAAAGAGAGATATCTGGAAATTAATAAACTTCCTACCTATGGCAAACTCAAAGGCTGGAACCAGTAATGATGCTACACCAGCATCAGGAAGTGAGAACCAAGTGTTCTTGAGTTTCAGAGGGCCCGGCACTCGTCATGGATTCACAGACTTCCTCTATAACAACTTGTCAGATGTCGGAGTCCGCATATTTAGGGATGATGATGAACTTCGCATTGGAGAAATAATTAGTGACAACTTGCTAAGTGCTATCAATAACTCCATAATTTACATACCCATCTTCTCTCAGACTTATGCTTCCAGTAAATGGTGCCTTTGGGAGCTTGCGCATATAGTGGACAACATGTCTAAATCAAAGGTCGAAGTGTATCTTTCCCATTTTTCTCGACGTGGAACCAGATGATGTTAAACTTAAAACACGGATATATAGCAATGCTTTATTGGAACATGAGAGGGAGTTTCCCAACAAAGTCAGGGCATGGAGAGCGGCTCTTGCAGCAGTAGGTAAAATCAAGGGATTGAACGTGACATCAAGGTAAAACTCTTTTAAGGTCGCTACACATTTCTTCTTTTGTTGATTTTTCTTTTGTTGCTGCTATTTTAGAGTATACAACGTTGGCCTGTCAAATGATTTCTTTTATTCTTTTTTTTTTGGTTAAAGGGAACGTAGTGAAAACTACCCCTGCACTCATTCAACTCTACATCCTCTGCTTTTTAACTCTACATGGGCCCCCATATTCCTTTTAACTATATTTTCCACTTCACTGTCTCGTTAGACTAGGAAATATTCAAGAGCGCCCATTTGCATTTATTATTTGGGATGATTACTAAAATCAAGTTCAGTTATGCATTCATAGCAGTTGCCATTTCCCATTAACGGGGAAAAGGCAGAAAAAAATTAGAAACGGCATCCGGTGCTGACTTTGTTTTACACATTTTTATGTGCTTCTCAAGAGACACCAAATATACGAGAAAATTGAGATTCAATGAAGAAAAATCATGTTTAAATATTTAATAGAAGCAAGAGCATTTTGAGATAAAAGGTTGACGGGGCTGTCATCTTGGGGACTTGAGCTCTGCGGAGCTCGTGGGAGGTCCAAATCGAGGCTGGGCAACCTTGATCTGGACCAGGCCGGAGGCGACGACTGTTGTCAACCTCTGATATGAGGTCAGCGGCCACACGGGCCTTACAGGGGTGTAGCCGGGTGCAGCCGCGCGAATAGAGGGTTGAGAGAGAGAGAGAGAGAGAGAGAGAGAGAACGGACACGCGGTGTAGGGTGTTTTGGAAGTTCGGAAGAGAGTGGTGAGGACCCTTTTTGATGAGATTAAGTTAGGGCAACATATGCAATTTCAAAAGATTGGGGATTTGATTTGCATATTGTCAAAATATGGAGATGCTAGTTGAAGTGCGTGGAAAATGATTTTAGGGATTTATTATTATTTCCCTTTTGACCTTTCTTAAGGGTTGTATCAGGTAAACTATAAGGCCTTGAAATATTAATCACCTATCTAATCTAATCCAAAGTAATAAAAGGTGGAGATGAATAATGGGCCACATGGCACGAACAATGAGCTATTTGATGAGTTGGGGGCCAACGTCGCAGTGTCGTGGCCCCACCTGTCATTTATATCTTGTTTTGGGGGGTCATCCTGTGGCCTTTATATTAACAACTTAATATGCTTACTATAATTCATCAATAACAACACATAATTCGGCTGTTCAATTGATAAATTTAGATCTAACACATATTTTATACTAACAAACCAACTGTGTGCTTTTATAGAATGCGGGCACCCCATTAGCTTCTCCAAAGTAAATGAGCTGTTTTTGCATAATGTCATAGAGTGGGTAAGCTTTTGGGGTTACGTCTGTTACCAACATGCTACTCTAGAATTCCAGATTTTCGACCAAAAGATGGAATTATTGGATAGCAAACAGACAGGGCCTCCATTTTGTTTTAATATTGACAAAGAAGTCCACCTTAGATAGGTTAATTACGAAACTATGACTTATGCTTAGGTCTATGACTAGGTAAGATGCACACGTTAAGTCAATATAAAAATTTTGGGCTTTTTTTTGGGCTTATATTTTTTCTGTCAACCAAACTGTAATGCTCAATAAATGACGTTGCATTTGTTTACATTATCTCGACTAATGATTCTCCCGTTGCGATTGCCGAAATTTTGTCTAGGCCTAGCTAAATGCTAAAATTATGCTTATGCACGATTCGGTAGACACTTGGTAACTGTTGCCATCGTGTAAGTCAATACTATTGTCTTTAGAAATTTAAATAATCATAAATAAAAAACATATCAAGTGAGTTCTATCAATTTAGCCTATAAGTTGTTATTTGTACTTAATTACCGTTTCAATGTACTTCATACCTGTTCAAGTTAAGATTTCGACAATCCCACATATGATGCGTGGGTATGAGATTAATTTAGTAACTAAAGAATGCGCTTTTATGCCTTGCAGCCAAGCAGCGATTGTCAAAATAGTTGTTAAAGAGGTTTTGAAGAAGCTGAAGATAAAACAAAAATCAGTGACTGAATATTTAGTTGGAATTGATGATCGGATAAAAGAGTTGACAAAGTTTTTAGATGTCAGTCACGATGATGTGTGGCTCATTGGAATTTATGGAATGGGTGGCATCGGTAAAACAACTATTGCCAAGGTTGTCTTTAATAAATTATGTTCCCACTTTGGGAAGTGTTGTAGCTTTCTTGACGACGTTCGTGAAAGGTTGAATAAGGACGGCATAGTCTCGTTGCAGAAGCAATTACTATATGACATTGGTGGTTCTGGAACTATAGGAGATATCGACAATAGTGAAGAAGGAATGAGGAGGATTAGAGAAACACTCAGCAATAAGAAGGTCCTAGTGGTTTTGGATGACATTGATAAGAAAGAGCTCATTAATAATCTAATAGGAAATTCCAAATTATATCCAGGATCTAGGATAATCGTTACAACAAGAAACACTTCTGTTCTAGAAGTTGAGGGATTTAAGGGTGAAACTCAGCAATATGAGATGTTAAAGATGGATGCTGGTTCTGCACTTCAGCTTTTTGGTTGGCATGCCTTTAGTGGAGACTTTCCTTCGGATGATTATCGCCGGCTTTCAAGTGACATTGTCTCAACTACGGGAGAGCTTCCATTAGCTATTCAAGCGATAGGTTCATTGCTCAAGGGGAAACACCAAGAAATTTGGGAAGAGACATTGGAAAAGTTAAGGAATGTTCCTGCGAAAGAGATTTTAGAGAAGTTAAGGATTAGCTATGATGATCTAGAAGAACATCAAAAACAAATTTTTCTCGATATAACGTGCTTCTTTGTCAACGAGAATAAGACTGATGCAATTTACTTGTGGATCGATTGTGAATTTTATCCAAAGGGAGGAATTGAAGTCCTTACCAATAGGTGCTTGATAAAGATATTGGACAATGATAAGTTCTGGATGCACGATCAACTTATAGCACTGGGAAGGCAAATTGTCCGTGAAAACAGTCCAAATGACCCTGAAAAGCATAGTAGGTTGTGGATTGCAAAATAGGCCCTTCAAATCATAGGAACCAAAAAGGAAAGTTAAAAACGTCTCATTTTCAAATAAAAGTCGTATATCCTAGGATTGGGGATTCTTTTTTTTTTTTTTTCTTTTGCTTAGGAAATTTATCGATTTTTTCCTGCCCATTTGAGTTGTAAAACATAGTGGTTGGAAGTTGACAAACTTCTTGGCATCATTGCAAAATTTCACTTGCAGACAAAGTGTAAGGTTCAAGCACTTGAGATATCTATGTATGGTTCCCCCATAGAGATTAGAATTGAAGACTTTAAAAGGTTGCCGAACCTAAGATTCCTTGATTTAAAAGGGGGAACTTATGTTGGGGACTTTGCAATGTGTCATTCAAATTTGAGATGGTTTTCTTGGAGTTGGGAGGATCATGGTATGAATAAACTTGATTTGGATCATGGGATGAACAAACTCGATTTGGATTTTAGGGCAAGCAATTTGTATTTGGATAAGCTTGTTGTTTGTAAACTTCACGGCCTTGACTTCAAGGATGATTCAAAAGCATGGGACTTGATCAAGGTAAATTACATGTTTTAAATTCTAGTATGATAGTTCCCTTGTGTACACTACAATGGTTCTTTAACTCGACATGTCATTCATTTTTACAAAGAGCACAAAATTTGAGAGTTCTATCTATTACTTGGTGTTCTAGCATAACGACAATCCCAAACATCTCTAGATGCTCAGCTTTGAAGAGATCGACTCTTGTTCGATGCTCCGGTCTAAAGAGAATTGAAAGCTTCATTGGAGATCTACAATCATTGATTGAGTTAAAGATTATAGATTGCTTGAATTTAACTGATTTACCGAAAGAGGTGGGGGCACTAGTGAAGCTCAGGTGTTTCTCCTTGCAGCATTGTAAAAGGTTGAGAGAACTTCCAGACTCACTCAGAAATTTGACCTCATTGACAGAGTTAGATTTGTCAGGTACTCGCATTGCCATACTTCCAAATTTCATTGGAATGTTAAAATTTAAATATTCGTAGTTTGGAGCTTGCGAATTTTTCTTTGGACAGGAACGATAATCATGGAACTTCCCAACTTCATTTTACAGTTAAAATCATTAGAGATCTTGTGCTTTCCATTGTGGCCATTGAATGTCAAGTATCTTGATTGGCAATTAACTTGTGGCATCAGCACTTTGGTAAATCTTAGAGAGCTGGATCTCTCTAGGCGTATTAGAATGAAATGTGAAATTCTCGTTGAAAGTGGTGGAATTCCAATGACAATCAACACGTTTCATGACCTCCACATCCTAGACGTAACCCATTGTCATGAGATTCAAGAGTTACCAGAGCTTCCCACAAGTTTGACCTATCTACGTATTCAAGCCACATCATTGCTCAACACCCTTGGCCTGTCAAAAGTTACTAATTTGGTTAATTTGCTACTACGTGATGGCTCTGATTATGAAGACTACGTGATGGCTCTGATTATGAAGGCAAATCAAAGCTAATCCCAGGATGTGACTTAAGGGGGATTGTGAATTTATCTAGATTGAAATGGGTGGAGTTAAGAGTGTTGAACGTCCCTGCAAATCCACAGTTGACTTATCCTTCTCAACCACAAGAGATTGTTTTGGGACACTTGGACTCAAAACCCCCTGTGCAGCTTCCATCCTCCAACTGGAGGTGGAGAAATTTGTCAACTTTAGAGATCTATTTTTACGAAGTGGAAGACATTTCGCTAGATGGACTATCACGACTGGAGAACTTAAGGGTTTGCGGATGTGAATGGCTTCAAAGATTAACCATTCCTTTAGAATTAAGGAAGCTACGGCAAGCGACGGTGGAATCTTGTCAAGCCCTAGTTGAGATACAAGTTGTGGACGTTTCAAAATCGTTGGAAGGCTTGACTGTTCGTTATTGCGAATCTCTGACAATAATAAGTGGGTTATCATACTTGAAGAACCTGGAGAGATTTTTAATTCAAAGTTGTGGTGTACTTAGTAATGTTGAGGGCCTAAACGAGCTGGAGTCTCTGAAAGCTTTGTCGATCTATTGGTGCTGGTCATTGAAAAGGTTGATTGATGCATCTGGCACAAAAATACCAGATGATTGCATCGTCCTTATACAAGGGTGTGGATACTTCATCAAAGATTCTATCAGAGATCCTATGTCTATGGAGACAACGCTTTTGAAGCATTACAGAAAGGAGATTCTTCAGAATACATCAAAGGTGCGGAATCTTCTTCACCAATATTTATTTCCTTTTTTGGCCAAATATCATCCTTCCTTTCTCCTCACAATATCCGCCCTTTTAAAGTTGCCACTTTTTTTTGTTGCACCCTAATTTCTTAGGTGGATGATTTATTTCCGCTGTTTTTTGGTGTCGGACATTTGCAGTTCCTAAAGCAATCTTTCCCCCCTCTTTTGTGGCTCCCATTATGTGTTGTGCTTTAATTACTTAGGCTACATATTTTTTTTTCTATCTCTGTGATTCATCTCTACTTGCTTTTTTAGTGTTGTAATAGTGCCAGTAAACTCAATGAATCATTCTTTTAATATTAATCATCAAAATTACTTTCATAGACAAGAAGTTAGATAATCGATTGCCAATTATAGATTTCAAAAGCAATTGGTATAGAAGGAACAAGTAGGGGTGAGCATGTCGAACCGCTTAAACTGGGAATCGTTTGGACTAGACCAGACCGGCCAGTGTGGTCCGATTTTTGGAGGTATCAATCTAGTTCCTGGTTCCATTTTTATGGAATCGGCGATTGTTAGTTCGATTCTCAGTTCCGGGGGGGAACTGGACTGGACTGGACTGACAGACTGAGCTAACTCTTTTTTTTAAATATATATTTTTAATTTCTTAAAAATAGTAACTACTTTAGTTTTTTTTTTTTTAAATTTTAAAATTTTTTTGCCAAGTGATTGGTTCCATGGGACCGGACCGCCGGTTCCCAATCCTAGGATTGTTTGGTCCAGTCCCCAATCCCAAAATTAGGAATTGAAAACTGATCACCCCTAGGAACAAGTAAGAAAGAAGCATCACAACCCTTTCAAGTCGCTGGGTTTAATGAAAAGAAACAACCTGGAAATAAATTGTCAGTTAACTTTTTAATGATTGGTGCCTGTCATTGGAAGCAGATTAAGACATTAAAAAGGCAACCGGCCATGTAAGGTAATCTACAAATAGGAAGTGTAAACAAAAGAAATAATACCTAGCCTAGCATTAATGGACTTAAAGTAAATACACTCATCACTAAATCTAGCATTCGTGTACCAAAGACAATCTTTTGACGTGAATTGTACAATTTATTAAGTTGCAAATAATTTTATGCAATAAAGTGCAAAAGACTATCCCACGAATGGGACAATGTATAAAATTTTAATTATCGTACCACCATAAGTATACTTAAAAATTGCAAGATACAAAGTAATCTTAGGAGTGAGACTTGTCAAGATGTGAATTAAGTATTTTAAGTGCCTAGATGCAATAATTTGTGTATCATTAGGAATTAGTCAAGCTAAATGTCTGCACTATAATATTCAAAAAGAAATTAAAAATATTTCTATTGATGCCATTTTTGAATAATTATAGCAGTATTGAGAAAATGTTTCACAAGCGACCTCATCTACCTTTAATTTAATGGTTAATAATAGTTACTGTCCCCCAATCAATAGTGGTAAAAACCACAACTAGAAAGTTTTATTTACAGTGGCATTCCAATTTTCTTCTCCCCCCTTCGTAGAAAAGGGAATCTGTGATGAGATATTACTCCTAGGTAGATAATTATCTTACTCGATGTTTAATTTAAATTTACATCACATATTTATATTTGCGTTGGTTGGATTGTGGGTAAATATGCAAAAGGTTTAGTGTATATCCAATAAATATGTTGTTTGGCTCTCCCATTGAAATTGTTACGTCACAGGATTCCTTCACAATCTGATTCCACCTTGGAGTAAAGAAGCCCAGTGACGTGTGGTTTTGGGTCTGTTCGTGGAATAGAGAAAGAAAAGGAAGGTGTCGACCCTGATTCAGTGACATATGAAAGATTGATTGTTGACGTGAAAAGTTTCGGCTTTCGTTTCAAGAGAATGTGGTGTGAGACCAAGGATACTTACAACATGCAAATGGAGATTGAGAGGGATGGGCACGTGAATGAAATGTTGGATTCATTAATCATTTGTGCATCGAGGGAGGGGTCGATAGTGAGTGGGAGGGAGAATACGATGAGGAGATGATGAAGACTGATGTGTATTCCAATGAGGATGGGGCTAAGGGGGACATTTCATGTTCTAATGAAGACTCAAAACTCTGCACCTGTGGGCGGTGAAAGCGAAACTCATGGCAACTCCTCCGTTGATGATTCCGAGTTAGGGCAGGGAAATGCTGAATGTTTTGAGGCTATGTCAATTGCAGAAGAAGATTTAGACAATGTTAAAAAACAGGTGGAGCTTCACGAAAAACCTAGAGATGAGGAAGCAATAACTTTGGAGCATTATGAAGAGGAGATTTTTCTGAATGCCTTAAACAAAGTGCGACATCTTCCTCATTGTGTGTGGGATTTTTGTTCAATTCCTTTTTAGGCCAAATCTCTTCCTTTCCTTAGCCACACATATATCCGCCCTTTCAAAGTTGCCATTTTTTGTTTGTTGCACTATAATTTCTTAGGTGGCTCATTTGTTTCCTTGCATTAGTCACTTTTCTCTACTTACCTTTTTGGTGTGGGATAGTCTAGTTCTTTAATAGTCCTGGCAAACTAATATTATCTCACTAGATATTACTTCATCAAAATTGCTTTCACAGATAACTTGCTAGATAATAGATCACAAATTATTGATTTAAAAAAATATATACGATTTCTTTGTCAACTAATTTTTTTTTTTAATTTTGCAATTGACATAATTAATGCACGAATTTAATACTGTTCATATAATAAAACTAATTATGAACTAGTTGATTCGATTATTCCATTAATGCGCTTTGGAGAGATTAATGTCCAATTTGTAGTTGTACGAAAGGGAAAAAAAACACAAGAACTCATTAAATTCTGCCAAGTGTCATCACATGGAAAAACAAATGACGAATTGGTTGTGTGTATATATATTTGGTTGGTATATATATATTTAATGATATGATGATTTATCTCCTATGCATCTGTTGGTTTCCTCTCGAGTAAACATAATTGGATAATTTTTTTTTCCTTTTTCTTTATTATTTCTGTTAGACATTTTATGAAAATTCATATAGGGCTAATCCATCCATCCGCAGATTAAGCAATAAATGTGTTACACATTTGTATGCTATTTTGCTGATGCATGTATATACAGTGGGCTTGACTATTGAGTTAGGATGTAATTTTTATGTCAAAAGTAAATTAAAGCACATACTGCTTGGAAAAATAGTCACACATGGAGTTTGGATGTAACTTTTATATGGGTGAACATATTATTTCACTGAAGACTGTGACTTATGATGAAAAGAGATTCTAACTAATTTCGAAGCATATCACTTTAGAATAAGGAAGAATACAAAAACATTAACACTTTCATAAACTGATTTAAAACAATGTGTCCCATGGTTATGGATTTTTCATTCAAAAAGTAGAAAATAGAACTCCTTTTTAGTTACAGAATGCAAAGCAATTGAATTTATACTAGTATTTTAACTAAAATAGATAATTAACATTTGAAGATGGTAGTACATGAAGTACCATGTGTAACTAAAGTGAAATAAGATGAAGAATTAAAGTTTACTAGATTAATAACATAAATAATAGAAAGAGAAATGAAACTAAATATAGATTTTGGTTAATTACAATTTCAGTCCTAATCTATTGTACGGATTTCAATATAGTCCTAAATCGTTCAATTGTTCCAATATAATTCTATATCTTCCGGCCAATCATTATCGTCTTACATGGCACGATTGGCAATCTGACATGGAAAATATTAATCGAAACAACATTGTTTTATTTGGAAGAATGTGCAACATATAACGAAATAAAATCGACTAAACCACAAAAATCCCCAAATGAACTCCCCTAATTCGCTGACAACGTCGATTCCCATCGAAATCCCCAATTTCCTCAAACCGAACCATAGTTTGCCATCACAATGACCAATTTCCACTCGACAATGTCAACGTCTAGAGAAGAGATTAGCTATCTTGAGATTTTGCAACAGAAACGATAAAGAGCAATGTTAGGTGTACATTGAAGTTGACAGCCTTCAATTTTTTTTACAAAAACCAGAAGAAAAAGACAAAAAAAAAAGGGTCTAAAGGTAAATATTTCATTGCGGTCTCTCTAAGTGTATTGCCTTTCTCTTTCTTATAATCCGTTCGTATTGGGAGACTATTGCTGGTGCTGCTAGTGACACCATATTGGCGCATGTTAATGGGATTGTAAGTAGTGGTTTTGTTTGAATTTTTAGTTTTTACTGGCTTTTTTGGTTCATTGTGAATTCTAGTCATGTCAGCTCAAGAGTACAGGTGCTAAACACGGCAAGAGGCAGAGAGATGATGATCATGCAAGCCACGCCAACACCACAGCAAAGAACTCTACTCGTGGCCAGCAGAGTGGCATTCCCCAGCATGTTACAAGAAGGACAACAAGACAAGCAGCAAAAAAACAACCACAAGTTGAAGTAGCAGCACTTACCGTCGAAGCTGTAGGCCCATCAAGAAAGAAGAAAAAGAATGACAGCAAGCAGGCCAATCCTATAAGAAGTGCCAGGCTTATGAAAGGCACGACTGGAGGGACAAGTGATATCGTGCATCTAGATCGATAGTCACCTGGGATGTTTGACTGGATTGTGAGATCATTATAGTGTGACTTTTATTTTTTTGGTGGATTCTGGGTTCAGTGAACTGGTATGGTTGGATTGATAACATACTCATGACGTATTGCTTGCAAATGTGCTGCTTTTGGCAATTAACACTATCTTTTGTCATCCCTCTCTTATTGCATTCTGCTTTCTCTGTTTCATTGCTGAATACACATCGGTTGATTAGATGATGTCATACTAGATTGTCTATAGAACACTTGTTGTTGCAAGCCCAGTTGTTCGTGCAAAACCACTATTTTTTTTTTTAACACAGTCCTAGCTCCATTATACCAATTTCAAAAATTTAGGCTCAATTTGTTATGACAGAGAGGAGCCAACAAGTCACGTTGCGCAAGTCCAGTGATATGTGCAAAATGCTCATTAAATTTCATTTATGCAAAACATGTCCACGACTAGAAAACAAGTATTAGAACAGCTCATACGTGCCTAAACACAAAACAAACTCTACTAACATAGTTCATGGCAGACTCAACACTTTTTCCCTTTAACCTTCCCACACGTGAGCTAAAATAACTGGGGACACTCGACACGATCCATATTGTCTTCAATCTGGATTTGTCTTCCTATAACTTTGCCCCTTCTTGTTTCAAACGTCATTTGTGTTTGTTCCCTGCTTCAGCCCTTTTGCATACCACTAGCTTTCGAAAACGGGTTTTCCATTTTAAGAAAAACTGTTGATTCAAATATAATCAAATGGCACATCATACTACATAAGAAACACTCAATTAATTATGATAATTGTTGCCTTTTGTTAGTCGGACCTCGTTTATTTGGTCTGGTGCTTTAAAAGGCAAATTACGACGCGACTTCTGAGCATCCGCCCTACTAAGGAAAGTGATGGGACCAGAAAAATTTTATTCACTTCTTGGATTAAGGAAAGTGCGGAGGAAATCGGCGGTGCCTCAGCATTGCACCTGCACAGGACTAGCAACTGCACCTTATTAAACCAGCAAATATGCCATTATTACCTAAAATTCATTTTGTAAATGACAATGTACAAGGTGAATAAAATTAAATATTGGAATAATCTCGCTTTTCTTATTGCTCGACTTGAGCCTGATAACATGTCAACACATGATTGGTTGGGGATAAGTACACTAATGGTGCCATAAGTTGTGTACGACGCTCACTTTGGTGCCAAAAGTTTCCGTCGGATCACTTAAGTGCCAAAAATTTTGAAAAATAATCACTTTGGTGCCATCGCCGATTTGGTTGGCCGGAAATCCGACGTGGTAGTTTTTTATTAATTTTTGACGCCGACGTGGATCGCTGGAGAATACAATCAGCATACAAAGAACAAAACGATGCCGTTTACCGTTTTTCCCAAATAAGAAACCCTAAATCCCCAATTTCGATTAGAACCGGAAGTTGAAAACCCTAAATCCCCAATTCGATCATTTCGAGTACATACTTCGATTTTCTTCCAAAGTTATCAGCTCGCTCTTGCAAATGGAGGACAAAAGCTTCAGCAGCGGCTCACATTCCTATAAGAAAAGTGAATTAGATGGTGAGTATTACTATTATTGTGGGTTACCGAGTCCGAGAAGAATATCTTGGACTCAGTTGAATCCCGAGAGAAGATTCCATGGGTGCGGCAGATATAGAGAAGGCTCGAAGTGCCAATATTTCAAATGGATTGATAGAAAATTCTCTGATCGAGCGACAGAGGTGATATTGGAGTTACTTGAAGGCTGAAATCAACCTCCACCTATGTTAATGGATGAGTTGGAGGATGTCGACTCAATGCAAGCTCAAATGAAGGGTTTAACATCTTTGGTGGACCATTTGAAGAGGGAGGTTTCAAGGCTGAAAATCGAAAGAAACTTTTATCGAGCGTTGATTGTGTTCTTATTCTCTTGGGTAGTTTATTCAAATGTAAAGTGAGTAATGAGAAGAAGTTTGTATGTCTACCATAGTCGAAGACGTGGAATATGCACTTGTATTGGATTGTTTATAAGTAAAATGTGTTTTTTGGTTTGCTGCAATTTTTGTATGGAGCAGAATATTTTGTTATTGTAATCTATGGATAGAAATGCAAGGTTGGACTTGGAATGCATTAGTTGTGAGCACTTAAAAGTTTTGTTATTTAGTTGTGTATTGTCAATGTTTGTTTTGGTTAGTTTTTGCTTCAAATATAATGGTTTGCTGCATTTTTTATTTGGTAATACTTGCTGCATTGAAAGCTTTTAGTAATGGTTTGCTGCATTTTTTTGTTTGGTAATGGTTTGCTGCATTGAAAGCTTTTAGTAATGGTTTGCTGCATTTTTCTGTTTGGTAATGGTTTGCTGCATTTTTTATTTGATAATGGTTTGCTGCATTGTTTTATTTTATGATGGTTTGCTGCATTTTTTATTTGGTAATAATTCGCTGGTTTGCTGGTTTGCTGGTTTGCTAGTTTGCTGGTTTGTTGGTTCGCTGCAACTGCAAACCATGGTCGAAATTAAAGGATGGTGGCAAATTCACGATTGACCATTTCAGTGTCATAAGTTGTAAATAGTGATCACTTGAGTACCGAGTTTTTATGAAAGTGATCATTTAAGTGCCAAGTTTTTATGAAAGTGATCATTTAAGTGCCAGTCGCGATTACAAAGTGATCACATACGTTGCACAAGTTTTTTAAAAAAGAACATGTTAGTGCCAAACGTCACATTCCAAATGCACCTTATTCTTACACCTTGTTCTTGCACCAGTTGAGTTACTGGTGCATCTTCTTACACCAGCCCAGATGCAACAAGATGTACCAGCACCCAAAGTGTTCTTGTAGCAACACATATAATCAGCAACAATGCAGCACGGTAACAGTGCAGCAATGCTGACATCAACAAATTCATTATAATCCACAACTTTAACCAACAATGCTGATAACAACAGTGTAGCAACAACAACAGTGCAGTAACAGCAACATTGCAGTAACAGCAAAAATAAAATATACAGCAGCAGAAGCATAACTGACTTGCTAGCATTCTAGTCGAAACCAACACAAGGGAAAATGAATAGTCATTCCAGTACTTACCATTAACATTGATTGATTGTTTACAAAAGAAAATAAAAGCATGTCTAACTTCACTCCCCAAGCATCGAGAGTTCAACACTCTCTTAAATAAAATAAAATAAAAAAAACAATGGCATTGCAGGCAACAACTACCATCAATCCAGCACACTCCTAAAAAAAGAAGAAAACAAGAAAAAGACCATGTCCAGCATCACATGAAAAAAATCATGTCCAGCATCACATAAAAAGAGACCATGTCCAGCACCCTCCCTCCCATCAGTCAATATTAACAACACATTGATCTCATTTTCCTCTTGGAGCTTTGAATTGATTCATAATCCGAGCACTCTTTCAAACTGGTTGTGCAGGTTCTTTAGTTGGGCTTTATATCACCTCCTTTTCCTTGTCCTTGTTTTTTACGGCGGCTATTTTTGTTCTACCACGTGTCATGTGTTGGTCCATATCATCACTACTGCTCCCAATCGTTGGTTGAGATGGAACTGGTGCTGGGTTCTTTTTGGATGGCTGTTTCGCAGCTGTACCCGATGTCTTCTTCTTCTTCTTTGGAGTACTCTTCTTTGGTTGCGCCCTTGATTCTTGAGTTGGCCCACCTTGAGAGAGAAGTACCTCCGAAGTTCTCCCAAGCTACAAAAACATAGTGATATTGTCAACCAAATGAATTGAAATACAACAAATTAAATGCATGAGGCCTATAAATCTTACATTCAAAATGGTCATTCCAGTACATTCATCTGTGTAAATCCCATAACCATATTACCTTAATCTTTTCCCAAGAGCCCCTCTTGTTTGTTGTGGTGCATCATTTTCAGCAACAATAATCCTTGTAGCAATCTCTGCAACTTGTGCAGTTGCTTGTCTTCTGACCTGAGAAACACATAACAAATGTAAATTTTAGCCTATAAAAGACCAAACACAGCGATGTACAACTTACAGGATATTTTTTTCTTGTTTGCTCAACAGTGGACTCAGTTGTTGTTGTTGCTGTCCTGCCCATTCCAGTCCCTATCCCTGCACTTGAGCCTACAACAAGGCCTTTTTTTTGGCCCTTTAGTAGGCCTTACAACAATATACTATATTATGATTATGACCAACAGTACTATTGAATAAGAACTGTAAAGTTACTAAGACCAAGAGGATACTTACCTTACAACATGGCTTTCTGTTTGCCCTTCAGTAGGAATTACAGTAGGGCCTTCTGTCCTCCCTTCAATAGGCCCAACAAGAGTTTCTTCAGTAGGTCCTGTCCCTGGCACTGAATCAGCCATTACATCTTGCTGTTGATGCTGCTTTTTCAGCTCATAACCTTTCTTATTGTGCCATTCCTTGCTGCAATAGGAGCATTTCATCTTTGATCCAGTCCTACTCATCCTTTGACTTGATGCCTCTTCCTGCTGCATTCTTTGTCTCTTTTTTGGCCTTCCTATTTGCTTCTTCAACAGTAAAGGTAGAGGACTTTCATGATTTGTTGGCTCCCAAAATTTGCTGCTTCGGATATGCTGCATCATGAATTGGTATGAAGCAAGGTATGAGCTTTTTTTGTACCAATCATGTAGGTAATCATCTGGGTTTTCTTGCTTCATCTGAATAGCACAAATGGCATGGACACAGGGAATTCCATTCAGTTGCCAAGCTCGGCATGAACACTTTCTTCTATCCAGGTTGACAACATACTTATCCTGATTTTGAATAATCTCATATCCATTATCTCCATTCCAAACTGGATGGCAGAACCTACTAGCAGCAATATTTGCATCCAATCTCTTCACAATCCTAGGGCCACAGTCTCTACTCCATTTTGTAGCCTCATCTCATTGCCTATGCAGTCTAGTCATAACCATAACTCGAATATCATCAAGCATGATGATGATTGGTTTGCACCTGGCCTCTAAAATTCTACCATTGAAAGCTTCACTGAGGTTGTTATCAATGATATCGCATTTGAACTTTTCGCTGAAGAAGGCTCGACACCAGTGCTTAGCTTCTGTATGGAAGAGTGCATCAAAACTGTCATTTGTCAACTGCAACAATCCTTGTTTGGCTAATCTGAAATCAGCCATATTCGTACTCTTTGCTATCTCGCGTAAGCGCTTACGCAGCCTATCTCCTTTGAAGTTCCTTGACCAGTTTGCATATATGTGCCTCGCGCACATTCTATACTCAGCATGTGGCATCAATTTAGCCAATGCAGGAATAAGTCTCTACAAAAATTCAAACCAATAAATACAAGTCAAGACAAATATGCAAGTGAAAATTTTTAAAAGGGAGTATATTATAATTGACAATGAAATTACCTTCTGTTGGTCGCTCATGAATGCCCATCCTCCCCCATCAATTATCTCAACGTCAGCCATTAAATTTTTTAGGAACCAAGACCAAATATTCTTGTTCTCTATCTTTACCACTACCCAAGCTATCGGAAACATTTGATTATTGGCATCTCTCCCCATAGCAGCCAACAACTCCCCCTTGCATAAACATTTTAGAAAGCATTCATTCAATCCTATAACTCTTCTACAACCAGCCAAGAAGCCCCGTTTGCATGCATCAAAACAGACATAAAATCTATCAAATCTAGGCCCAAGATCAGGGAGTGGCCTTTCCACAACCTCTACATATACCCTACTAGATGGGTTTTGAAACATACATTCACCAGCATAATCCCATACCTGCACATATTCTTCCTTATACCCACCCATCAATAGCTTCATCACCCTCGTCTTCGCTCTCTTACATTGATTCCTCAACACATTAACCCCCACTTGCTCCTTCACTAACTGTTGAAATTGAGGACTCTTGATCTCGGGCATTGCTTTGATAGTATTGAAAAAAATGCTTTGATAACCACACACTTGTTACCCTTTTATTGTTAAAGATAATTGGACAAGTATGCTCCTCCTGAAAGGACCTAATCTGGAATGACCCATTCTTACTAAGCGCAGCATAGAGTTTCCACGAACAATTAGCTTGTGAGCACTTAGCTCTCACAAACTCCTTCGTGTTTCTAATGAATTTAATGCTCCTCTGTTCACCAATTGAGTTCTTTACAATAGCTTCCTTGAACTGTTTGGCATCATCAAATCTCATGCCCATCGAAAAACAGGTTTATCAACAGTCGGATCATAACAAAGGTACTTACTTTTTCTTCAAGGAGCAGGTTCTTCATCATCATTGTCAAGCTCATTTTCCAAACCAACAACTTCATTGCCACAGCTTTCTTCATCTTCACTTCTATTTACTCACTCAGGCCTTCTTGCTGAAGCTGCAAGTTTTTTTCTCAGAAATTCCCTTTGCTTTTGTCTTGACTGTGCGAGTTCATCATCATCTTCGTCACTTGGGAAATTTACTACAACCAAACATTCATCTTCCGATTCACTAGATAAAGTAATTTCCCATTCTAATCCAATGAAGTCTTCATCCAAGATTTCAGGACATCTCCCTCTTTGTTCATCTCTATCAATATGACTTATCTCCCTATCATTTTGCCCTCCATCTAATCTAAACTCATCCCCAACCTAATTACTCGCTTGAACAGGATCCCTCACTTTTCCTCCTTCAGTGGTGGTTTGCCCATCCCCATCCTCATCCTCATTCTCATCCTCACTATAATACTCAACATATACCTTAGCTTCTTCACCGTGAAGATAATGGTAAATGATATCCTTAATACCATTATCGTCATTAAAAAATCTCAACCCATCCTTCAATTCTTTCCCAGAAACATAGTAATGTAGTTTTTGCACTTTGCATCGTAAAAAATATACCAAATCCCTCATAAAATCAATATATGATGGCTTCCAAACATTGACATAAATAGTACATTCATTTCCATCACTATATTCCCAATCTTCAGTGCCAATAACAAACTTTTCACCATAACAAATAATGACGCCTACCTGATTTGGGTCCATGTCGATGCTGCACCCAATGGAAAAAAAAGAAAAAGAGTTACTGTCGTTTTGTTGGAAACACATGACAGAATCGGCAACTTTACATGCAGGTTCTTGTCGTTTTGTTGTCAAGGAACAAATGCGACTAAAATCTCCCCAATTCGGTGCATTTACAGAAACAAAAGAAACCGAATTAAATAAACAAAGTGAGGTCCCCACCACCCATTTTTCAATTTCATCACATTCACATTCGGTCCCCCAACAAAAGCAGTCCAATTAATTAAATAAACAAATTCGGTCCCACCACTGTTTCCATTCGAGTCAAGCCCCTCAGCACCCTGTTTTTCTATTCGGTCCCCACAACAGAAAGCGAACGAACGATGGAAGAATCAATTTTTCTATTCCATCCCCATAAAAGTGACATCCCCACCACTTTTCCCACTACTTTCCCCCTGAGCCGAGCCCTCAATTTGCCCTCCGTGCCCTAACTTGCCATTCGGAACCCTAAATTTTTCGCAAAATTGATCCATGTAGAGAACATGACAAACCTAAATGATCGTGAACGACGGTGCAACTACAGCGATGGCCGAGCGACGGCGGGCGAGCGACAGCGGGCGAGCGAACGGCGGTGGGTGAACGACGGTGGGTGAGCAAGCTACGGCCGACATCGAGGAGAACCATATACGAACCCTATTTTACTCCCTCTGCAACGACGTCGTTTTTTGCTATGGAGCAAGGCGGCGTCGTTTCTTATGTGAATCCACGTTGGATGGCAAGAAACGACATCGTTTCTTACGAAGAAAGGACAACGGCGTCGTTTTATGCTATCCACCGTGGATAATCTTAAGCCATGTCGATTTTTTTTTTAAAATATAAAGGCCACGTATTTATTTTGGCCGGAATTTCTCGCCGGTGGTACCAAAGTGATTGTTTTTCCTCCGATTTGGCACTTAAGTGATCCGATGGAAACTTTTGGCACCAAAGTGAGCGCCGTACACAACTTATGGCACCATTAGTGTACTTATCCCTGATTGGTTGATGTGATAATATATGTGTGAACAATACTAACAACCTCACTTACTCCGTTTCTTGAGGGAGGGAAAGGAAAAACTCTCTAGTTTTCTGGAGTCCTGCCATCTGTCACGCCTGTTGGAGGAAGAGCATGATCGTCGTCATCGTCGTCGTCACCATCCGTGGTTTTTGTCTCTGGCAAGAACCATCTTTTCAAATCAGGTTTTGGTCGTCAACAATCAGAAACCTCTCGATCCCTTTCACGACCTACTCCTCTTTTAGTCCACCGTTCGTTCGTCGTCACTTCCTCTTCGGAGTGACGTCTATTTGTTCAGGCAGCAGAAGAGACTGAGGGATGGCTACCATTGCAAGACTGATATCAGTTGTGCTGGCGTTTGCCAGACAATCATACAATGGACTTTAACAATTGCGAATTCGCAAATGCAATTAGTACAGAAGATATACAGCTAAAACCATCAGTAAAGTCAAGCACGAAAGCTTAACCAAACTCTCTGTAGCTTGCAAAATCATGTGATCTCATGTTCTATGCTCGAACATGACGCCCGAAGCTCTCCTTCAAGCTCATACTTCGATCGCACTGTTGCCTTCGAATACTACGTCTGAGATTTTGATTCTTTCTGCATTCAACAATACTCATTTATGTTATGGCACCAAACCAAATATGACATGTGGTGCGGAATTTGATTAATCCCAGTGCTCCGTGTTTTGCATTATGGAGGACTGACGAGGTTCGGTGAACACTAGGTGTTTGTGAAAATTCCTTGGTGATGTGTGGAAGTGAAAACCAACATAGTGGTCAGCCTAAATGGTGCCAACTACAGAACATGGAAAGGCAAGATACTTGATTTGCTTTATCACAAGGAAGTGAACGGTCCCACAGAGAGTGACGAGGCCAAGCCTGATTGCACAGGTCAACAAGGGTAGTTGCTAAAGAGGCAACGGATAAGTTTCATTAGGTAATGGTTTATCACCATTTGGAGAATGAAACTTTAGGAAGACACCATTGAAGAAACTTGAAGTGTTGTGTGAGAGGAAATTGGCCGACAAGAAGCTTTATTTTTTATCAAGAAGCTTGGTGCTTTGAAACATATCAAGAGGGCACTCCAATGACAGATCGCTTGAATGAGTTGCAAAGCTTGATAAATGAACTTGTAACTATGGAGATGGCATTTGATGATGAGGTACCAGCATTGTTCTTCCTTCGTTCGCTTCCAGATAGTTATGGGATATTGGTGACGACTCTCATCCCATCAGCATCAAATGGAGAAGTGAAGTTGGATGCAGAGAAATGTTAGCTTGCTTGAGCATGAGACTCGGAAGAAAAGTGTGGGACTCCTCTCCACCACAAACCCTTGTTGTATCGAGCATAGAGGAAGGAGTAAATCTCAAGACTCCTACAACCGTGATTGATTCAAGGGAAGATCCAAGACACTAAATGGCATAAATTGTTATAATTGCGGTAATCCTGGTCACATTACACTACCGCCGTTGGTTCCCATGAAGACTTCTCTGTTTGTCTACTTGCAATGGTGATTGTTTTGCTGTAGCGAACTGCGAGTTGGATTGGGGTCATAATAGATTGCACTGCCTCATGTCATGCACCCCAGGTGTTATTTTCTATGTGTCATCAAGATGTTGCAAAAATTGTGGGGCTTGGTGATGTATGTCTTTAAACTAGCTTGGGAAACAAACTAATAATGCTCAAGCATGTGAGGCCCCATCTTTGGTTGAACTTGAGTTCTACTAGAAAATTAGATGATGACGAGTCGGAAAGTCGGTCCAAGGATGAGACTTAGAAGCTTGTCAAGGAACTGCTCATTTTAGCAAGGAGGGGGAAGTGTTGTGCTCTTCACTGCATCCAAGCTAAGGTGTGCAAAGACCAAATTCATGTCAGGGGAGAAGTAGTGACATCTGATCCATGGCATATGAGACTCGATCATTTGAGTGAGTAAAGCCTCGAAAATTTTTGCAAAGAAGGAAAATTACTATGTTTAGGGGAAAGTTACAAGGGATAAGATCTCAAACTTTTTGAGAAAATAAGAAACATTACTATCATTTGGGGAAAATTGTGAATGGGAAAAGAAAGGTGTGATGAAGGGAGTAGAGAAATCATAAGAACTATAAAAATATTATCATTGAAAGAGCGTTACAATGTGCAACAAAAATATTAGGTTCAATGATGAATAGGAGAAAAAAAGTACAAATCCATAGGAAAGTAATTAGTGGAAATGATGATGATAGTTACTAACGAATCACAATATAAATAGAAATTGTTTTGAAGAAACAAAATTGTAATGACTTGAATGAGGGTAAATAATTTATTTTTCGTAAGTAATATGTTATTTGGATTATATAATTCATTTTTCGTGAAATAAATGGAACTTAAATTATTCAATTGACTTGTTGGTGCACAAAAATAAAAATCTTCCCATGGGCATATATATGGAAGTTGTCTAATAGTGTATAAGGACGCCCGCTCTTTCATGTGCCTTTTCTTTTCTCGGGACGTTTTGGAATTAATTATTATTATCATTTTTTGAGGGTATTAACCATTTTTTGGAAGTATAATAGTCTCAGGTAAAGAGGGGAATGCAATCGTCACGGCGTTTCTGCTTTCTTCTACGGGCTCCTTAAGACGCCACTACTACATCTCCATTACCTCTCAATTCCTTCGATCGTCGACAAACCATGTCCGCGTGATGCACGTTATCCTCCTCCGTGCAGCAGCGACTGAACTGGAGTGACGAAAATGGAGGTCAACTTGATTTTCCAAAGCAATCGGTTTTGAATTTGTAATGCCAATCGAGCACAATGTCAAAAGTAACGCTTTCAATCTTCCGCCACTACCTCCGTTTGCCTTCAGGTACTCGAATGACTACCCTTTATTACCGAAGATTGGTTTGTTGCTATGTTCCGGACCAATTGTTTGTCGAAATTTCTGACTAGTTTCATCGAGGAAACCCCATTTTGGGTTGCTTTTTTTGAGTCCCAATTTTCACTAACAGACCTTTGTTTCGATCTCTTTGAAGCATTATCCTGTGATATCTCTTTGATTTTAGTTTTATTTTTTATTTTTATTATTTTGGGTCCAATATCTTGAGAGTGTCCTCCAGGAGAACTGCTATAGCGGGCGATGATATCTCCATGGAAAGTAGCAAGTTGAAACGTCGGAAGATGGACAGAGGTGACAGACGTGATGCGATTAGTAATCCGCCAGACTCGGTGCTCCTCCATATTGTGTCCTTCCTGCTTCCTGCCCACGAGAGACGCCGCAAGGACAGCGGTGGTCCCGAGATTCCGTTACCTCTGGACTTTTATCCGCCACTGGTCTTTCGATCACTGTGCTTACCGCAACTGCAAGGAGGAGGACCCTGCTTTTGAAGTCGATGAGAGATTCTTGAATATTAAAGACGATGTGCATGAGAACCCCACAATTGATTCGTTCCGTCTTTATTTAAACTATGTGACCGAGGCGTACCCCGATGACAATGATCCTTAATGGGAGGATGGTATAAATGAAGAGACAAGAAGGTGGAACAAAATCATTACGTGGATTCGTTCTGCAGTGAGGAGAAAGGTTAAGTTCCTTGATGTGAACTTCTTAGGGTGTGCTAGGGCAATCCCGGATAATCTTTGCATTTTGCCCAGCATCGGTTTTTAGGTGTAGCAGTTTAATAGAGCTGAAACTGGCTTCCTGTGAGGTCGGACTGGTGGGACGGGGCCAACTAAGGTCGCTCAAAAATTTGTTTATGAAGCAAATTGAATTGAGTGACCACACAATGGCTGCCATACTCTTTGGTAGCCTGTCGCTGAAAGAATTGTCTCTTGAAGATTGTTATGGCCTTTACAAGCCCAAATTCTGTAATGCCCTATCTATTGAGGTTTTAAATTTGGTATGTCCGGTATCAAAAAACTTGATCTCGACCAATCAGATATCAAACATTTAATCATTGATGGCAGTGGGCATATGGAGCTAGTTTGTTCTAATGTGAAGATTCTGGACATTGCTGGGTGTATAGATAATATCAAGGTGACTGATATGTCAACGCTAGTTGATACATCCCTCTACTTCAGTCATTATTTTAGATATTCGTACGAGAAATATCGTGTTCAGATTGCTTCTGGAAAAGCTCAGCTGCAGTCCTTATTTTATGCCATGCTATTAGTGCATACTGGTACGGTTTCTCCGCTATTGCTCTGATCTTATTTGTCTTGCTTTGAGGGACTTTTAAATGATTTGGGTCCTGATCCTTCAGGTAAGGAGTAAAACCATGTGTTTGATCGGATATTCTCACATTTCAACTTCCTAAAATTCGTAGAATAGAAGTTGGATAAGCAATTTCAAATGTGTCTCAATGGACATGGCCATTGGCCATGCTGTTTCTCTGCTTTGGCTTCTATGTTCCGTTGCCTTTTTTATGATTCAGTTCATGAGGCAATGTCCTGGATGAAGAGTAAGGAAAAAAAAAATTATATACCTAGCCTGGGTTCTCTTATTTGCACACCTAAACTTTTATACGGCGGCCTTCCTTGCATCTGCTGGCTTATGAACTTTGAGCAAATGTAAACTATCATCCACTATCCATAACCTTAAGATTGTTAGGTGTCTGTCTTCCTTGTGTCCTTGTTTGTTTCGTGGTATTATGTGGACAATATTTTTCACTTTTTTTGTGACATCTGTTACCATTTTAAATGTGCATGTCCATGCTCCTGTGATTTTCCTTTCTAAATATTGTACATTGTCTGACAAGACTCTGAATTGAATGTTATCATATAATTTCATTTCGGTCAGTCCATACATACGCATGCTCTCAAGTACCCACAGTGTATATCCGGTACTAATTTTCGTTCAAAGTCGGTCCAAGTAATTATTTTCAAACCAGGAATTAAGTATATGGGAGATGACAAATCAGCCATGCCCATCTTTCGCTTGGAAGCATGTGATACTTCACTGCATCTGAAAAAGCGGCACCTCCCTGGCATTTCTAGCTTGTTGAGGAACTCTCATTTTCTTGAGACACTCACTATCTATGTCTACCCTGGAAGAGATGAGGATGAATCCGAGGTATAATACTTGAACTATGACATTGTATTTGCATATTGAATTAGGAATTAACGGAGATTGAAAGGTTGCTTTCAATTTTTAGCTTGCCAAAGCAGCTGGAAGCTTGCATTTGATTACTATGGCTTTATTTATTGGAGTTCAGTGGACAGCGCATATCCCTGCCTCAAGCACCAACTTAAGCATGTTAAAATATATGGTTATGTACTTGATCCTGATGTCATTGAGCTCATTGAATTTCTACTTAAGAATGCACAGGTCCTGGAGAAAATGAAGATTTATAGCAAGAAGATTCTGCAGCGAATAGGTAGCAAGTACATGTTCTCCAGCGACATTGGTCGTCCATTAAAGGATTGTTGTACATCAGATGCGCTGCTAGAGTTTTCACAGAAGTTGTTAAGTTTCCCAAGGGCCTCAACACAAGCAGTAATTCACCTGGGTTAAATACTGGTATTGGAATTGTGTTCACCCCTTTCTTTTGGGCAACTCTTGATGTTTCTATGTCAGGCATGTCTTACATCTGGTGGACTTTACAAAAGTAGTCGGCCTTTATGATGAATTCGCCCTTTTGCCTCAGGTCTATGAATTCGCCTCGTCCACGACTCGGTACAGGCAGCTTCATGAATAGTTTGATGGTGGATGTGCCCTTTTTTTTTAAAAGAATGTTTCTCATAACAGCTTTTCTTTTCATATTCCCAGCTCTTGCAAGTAGTTAAAGAATGTTTCTCATAACAGCTTTTCTTTTCATATTCCCAGCTCTTGCAAGTAGTTTGGCTAAAATTTTTGCAGTATAGATTTACTTGAACAATCTATTGACACCCGTTACAAGCGGTTCATGAGTAGCCTTCGCTCTTGCGGCTGCTGTCTCTCTCTTAGTTTTTCATTTTAGCGGGTGCCTTTCTTTTGTTGTTTCACTTTTCAGTTTTGCCTACCATTTCCTTAACTAGAAAGGAAGTCGATGCAGTTCCATTCTCGAGTGCTGCCCCCGAATGATTAGTATCTCGACATCAATATCAATACAATCCTAATCTACAGTGTACCATAAAATATTGAGTTGTGCAGTTCTCCAAGTTCGTATCTTTTCTTAATGTCTACCCAAAAATTGCTATTATATGTGCTCCTCTTGCAAATTAACAAGATCATTTTGTCCCTTATTTGACGCGTGAGAGTTATTTTTTCTGTATATATAACATGAGTATATGACTTTGTATCTTCAATTTAAGGTAGTTTGGTAATCAATCCCTTATACCCTTAATACTATGAATTGCGTGAAACCAGTCCAACTTTGTATCTTCTTGATCCCCTCCTGACACATGTTTACGAGGAGATTTCGCAGAGCATCGATCGGTGTACACATTTTGCCGCAATTCCACGGTAATAAGTGGTGTTGTAATATGAGATTTTACAAAATGAGCACTCCCACATTGTTTTCTGGAAACCTAATAGGAACAATGCCAGATTTGACCAAAGTGCAACCGAATGGAATTTCATTTCTGAACCAAATAGAGAGTTTCAACTTGATCAGGCTGTCTCAATTCGGTTCAACATTTGAACATAACTTTTCCCGCTTGATCTATTGCGTCGTAGTCCAAGTTGCTTCTTCACACTCCTCCATGTACTTTCCTTGAATTGGTAATCACAATGTCATGGGAGTTCACATATCGGCCATGTCCATCTTTAAGGCTTCAATTGCTTCTGAGTAAAGCAACACATCTCTGGTATTTCTAACTTGTATGGAAATTCTTATTGTTTCAAGACCCTCACTATTTATGCTCATCTCAGATCTCATCGCATTTTTACGTATGAATTTCTATTCAATATATCACGAGTGCTGGAGATGAAAGAACGGCTTGCATTCAAATTTCAGCTCGCTAAAACAGGCTGGATGCAAGCACACGACATCGACGGTGAAAACCAGTGCCTCAACCAATAGCTTAAGCAAGTAAAGATATAGGGATATGTCATTGAGCACATCTAGTTTCTACTTGAGAATGCACTATTCTTGGAGAAGATGGAGAAAATAGTAATTTAAGTTTCTAAAATAGTTGAGAAAAATGAAATACAATTAAATTGTGAAAGCTACAGAATCTTTTCAATTAAATTAGATTAAAGCTAATAACAATTTCTGCTCTTTTTTTCCGATGAGTTAACTGAACCATCCATGTTATCGGCTACTTTTTACCATTCTTGCTCCTCTTTGATTTCCCCAAACCAAAGACAATTCACATTTGAATCATTTGAGCATTCTGCCGTCGGCTGGAATGGAACTGAAAACGTTTGACAAGGGGAAGACGAATCATCCATGTTCCCGGCACACAAAAAACCGAGATCAAATATTCGTTGAAAGATAATTTCGCTTCTCGGGTAAATTTTTATTTTCGGTGAAACAGAAAGTATTGCCATTTATTATCATCTAGGAATATGAACTCTCAACGCTCAGTTTGATTTTCATGAAAATATCTGGATATAGTTTTTTTTTTTAAGCAAAAAATTAAAAAGTGCGGCATCTCTCCTCCCATTGCTTTCTCCTTCTCTGGATTTCAATCCCAGCGCATTCGCAGGCTCAAAGCATTTGCGTCTTTTGTTCTTGCTTTTCCCGAATAGATTTCCTTATTTCGTTCCCCGGTGGAGGATTCGGGCGAACTTTCGAACTGCACATGGGCGGATTGCGTCTGAAATGCCTGTCGCTGCGTTCGGTGCGCGGGGTATGCTTTAATGGGGAACGCTGGCGATCCATTGATTGAAGGACATTCTTGTGGAATGCATATATATGCTGCGGTTGATTCTGTTTTTGCCCGTTCCGTGCTCTCTCCGTGGCATTTGTTCATCGATTTGATCAGAATCGGCCGCGAGAGAGAGGAAAGGATTCAGAAGGAAATAGGGGGAGGGAAGCTCCATACATGGGAGCTTCTACAATGAGTCCTCTCAGGCCATCATCAGGACAGAGGCGTGATGAGGCAACAGACATTCAGCTTTGCACCGAGAAAGTATGGGCGATGTTGGCCGTTGCTTTTCGCTACAGTTCGATTTTCGGGTCGACAGATAAAATTTATTTCCATGACTTCGTAGATGAGATGGGTTCTTGCCATCAAAGAATCCCACTAAGGCTGATGTTGAGGAAGCACCATTCGTCGAGTTTTAACCGGCTTTCTATTGCTATTGGACTCAAGCTGCATATTTAGTGCTTGTCCCGGCGAATGCTGATTGGACTTCTGTTGGTAACTTCTCAGCTCGGTTCAATAACAATTAGAGCATGCGAGGTCAGCCAATGGCGAGGGGTGCATATTTCTCCGGTGGTGTTCTCTGGGTCTCCAAATGGAGTGCCTCCAAAAAGACCATCTAGTTTGCTGCGATTGCTGAATAAGATACAGGTTGATTTTGTATGCTATGAGTTGATTTTCACGCGTAGAATGGACTTTAGAAAGAAAGCATCTCTCCACGTGATTTGTCAATTAATAGTCTCATGGAGATCGTCTATGATTTTCTTCTTGGTATCTATTTATCTGTTATAGCCAATTCCAAGTTCCAACTCTTGATTGTTTGCGAGTGTTGAGCAATAGACTGAATCAAAAGCCATAAGTAGAAGTAGGAAGTAATAAGGACAGGGTGGTGAAATGAGTGTTGTTTGTAAGGTCATGTAGGGTATAATAGCGCTAGTACTTGAAAGAAGCATTTGGTGACATTACTTGGAACTTCTGTCTAACGCTTAATGTAACAGTATTTGCTTGTCATTTGGGTTTTTGAATTCTAAGTTTGGCTCGACCATCAATGAATTCTTTGCCAGGGTCTGCCTTGTCACTTATACTTTGATTTGGAGTTCCACAAGAGGGAAAATGCTGATAAAATGGGGACAAGATGGATGATTTTTTGATATTGGTTGTCTTTGAGGTGTTGCTTGATCAGTACTCAAACCAAGGAAACCAAGAATGGGTAGTGAAGCTCGATTCTTCAACTGAAGGTAGGCTGACTTCGTATCTCGCTACTTCTATTAACTATCATAGCAGCAGTAGTCACAGGTGGTGTATGCAATACACACTCACATACTATGAGCTTCATCTTTATGCTGTTGGATATCTTGATATAAAATTTGTGTAGACACCCCCATCAAGTGAAAGGCCATCTTGTTCTTTTTCATGGTGCCTTCCAGCTACAAATTTCCATTGTTCTTCGTGGGATCTTTCACATTTGATGCGAGAGAACTGTGTTAGGCTTGTTGAAGAAAAGCAGCTTTAAATGAGGTCTCTGACACATGTGTGATCCATCTTTGTTTGAGTGGTGACTTACCTTAACATTTCATTTTTGAGGAATATTGCACTTAAAAGCAGTTCTGTAGATGGAAATCAAAAAATGTTATAACTTTGAATCAAGCACCCCTTTTGGAAGTCGAGACAACTTTGATTTCATGGGTAGGATTGCCTGGGAACATATTGCATGTTGTGCTTATCTTAGATTGAGCTATTTAGGCAACATTATTCAATTGATCTTTTCCATTTGGGGACAAGTTCAGTATGATACTTCTTTTGAATGAGCATCAAGTATTGGAGATGCATTGGACACTACCCAGATGTCTTCCTTGCTGGGATGATTTTCCCTTTTTCCCCTCTTTGAAGCCAATTATCCTACCTCGAGTCACAATTTCCAGGCATAATGTCAGAGTGAAGGGGCAGCTGAAGACTGGTTATAGTTTCACAGTGCTGGGTCACTGGAAAGTACTGGTTGAGTGATGTTAATGGCACAGCTAAGATGATTTATGCATAGTACACTAGACTGTGTCAGATTTGTAGTGAATTTGAGAGTCAGGGAGGGAAGAATCTGCGACTTGATAAGTCAGCATGTGCATTATGATTACTACATCTGCCTATTAATAAAACACTAGGCATATCTCGTGTTATACGTTTTTTTCCCTTGTCTATGTTAAATCTTTCCATGGAACATAACAAGTTTACTGTGATGTCAATAACAGCACTGCTTGTAAGCAGAAAAATTTTCTTGTCATTTGATACCGAAGACTGCTTTTAAGGACAAGTCCTATGCAGGTGCATTAATTTTGGAGGTATGCTCTGACAAGAAGCTTTAGTTATTGTGTGGTAGAGACAATTGCAAATTCAATTGTTCTGTGTAAATATTGCTATTTTTCCTTCCAAGTTAGCCATCTGTTTTGAGATAGTTTATCCATCTCTCAATATTAACATATATCTTTGACTCCTGCATACTTCACTTTACTACCATTCTCACAACTTTACTGAACTATTGGAACTGTGTGTGTGTGTGGGTGTTTTCTTTTGTTTTATTTTTATTTTTATTTTTTGGTGGGCTGGGGTGGGGTTCTGGTTGATATGTTCATGCATGCACACCTTTTTGGAGAAATATAACATTGCATGCAACCATGATTTTCTTTGATGAATTGACAGGTACGTTCGCAGATTTCTAGTGCAAGGGAGACAGACAGAAGATATGAAAAGTTGTTTGTCAAGAAAGATTCCAGCCCATTGACAGGTCAGATATTTGTGGACACTGCTGTCTATTCAGGGAATCAATGCTTTCCTTTTGCTCTATCGTCCAATGCAGGCTAGAGTTTATGTCCTTCTGCTGAGTGGGCATTTCAAATGCAAGGACATGGTATGTTACTCCTTGTAATTGAGTTCTAGAGACTGATGAGGCATCTTTGGAACATGGATGTGATGAACTGTTCCTAGTTTGCTCAAAATGTTCCTCAAAGCTACCAGCAAAGGGTTCTTTTATGCCTTTGTTTCATTTGAGAAGGTTAGATTAACACATGAGAAAATGTGCTTGTGCACACAGAGAAGAAAATTTATTGCAATAGTGCTTGAAACAGCGGTGACTTTCTATCCCAGTTGCTCTTTAAACGTTCATGTGCTTCATTGACACTCGAAAATGCGTTCACTCTCTCCTGACGGCATGAGGAGGACATGATCATGGCTTCCTTGATCTGCATTGTGGATTTTGGTTGTCAGAAGCTCCTAGTCTGCAAATGGAGTTAGATTGTGGAAAGAAACTTCAGTTCGACACGAGATAGTTACAAATTTGAATTAATTCTTGTATCAGGTCCTTATGAACTATATTCATATGATCTGCTGCACTTTTTGTTATCAGCAAAAATATTAATCGTCATCTTTGCATAGGTGGACTAGTGTGCTAGAACTCTGTGTGGTGTCTCGTGTGATGGACTTTTCCTCCCCTACGTAGGTTAATTTCAACTCTTTCATTAGTGATAGTTCAGTGAATCACTTCACTGGAAAGTCGCCTTTCCCAATGTTGGATAAATTTATAGAATATGTAGCCTCAATTGAAACTGTATCGGGTGATCGCTATAGTTTTATTTTCAGATAAACAGAGTGATGAAACATTTCAATTGCTTCATAGTTCATAGAATTCTACCTGAGACTCTGTAGGTTATTAAAGTTGCTAATCTTACCTGAAAGAATTTTATGGGACTGATATGTCCTATTTGAAAAAAACTATTGATTGACACTTTACCCTTTCATGCTGAGTAGCGTCAAGAAAATGATCTGGTTCTAAAGGCCTATCGTTTCTTCTCCTTTTCTCCTGTAATGCTGATGAATCTTTCACAGTATAGGTATAATTCAAAGCTGGTACTGGATCTCAGAGCATGAACTCATGGTTTCTAGCTTGTCAAGGAACAGGTTCTGTGAGCGGATAGGCAGATAGCATAGAGCATTCGCGGAATATGCTGTCTTTTCAATGGGAAATTTCTTGTGTTGAAACGTGCTCTGAGTCTACCTTCAGTAGACACCAGCTTCTTTTTTTCCCCAATTTGACTGGCCTAGTTATCTATGTTGCGGACCTGATTCGGGCTGTATATTACCAGAAATGTCACGATCTTGATGCAAAGTTACAGAAAATTTCTGCCCAACATTTATTTATTATTTTCTTTTGTGTGAAAATGAAGGTAATGTGAGCTTAGTAATAGCCCAGGCTATTGCTGTCCGTTGCGTTTGATCCTGGAGGATACTATGCCTGATTTATCAGCATTCTTTTATTCTGGCAAATCCTCCTAATGTAACTAATAACGTGGTTGACATTGATGAAAACACGACAAATTGCTCCCCTATGGATGCTTGGTGGCTTGAAGCCATAAGAGTCACAAATACTATAGAAAACCAACAGGTCATGGAGTACGACCACAAGGCAAGTTATCCACTTTACTTATTTGTGCAAATATTTTAGGATCTTTCGACAGGTCATTTGAAACAAGGACTGGTAGGTGGACGTAGAAATTAATACACCTCAGGGTGAGCTCTGAGCTTGAGCTCGACCATTCGAACGGCTCAGAGTTGCAATTATCTGGGAGGAAAGTCGATCCGTCTCAGTTCTTCAGCTTGCAGACTTGAACAATTCAATCGCATCAGAAAAGGAGCATCAGACTGAAAGTAGTCGTCGTGAAGATCTCGTTATCGACCAAAGTACTATGAGTTCCGATGTTTGGTTTGAAAATTACTTTTGCTTGGCAGACGGTAGTACTTCAGAAGAGCCATGTTATTCCAGACGAAATATCAGGCCACGAATCCATTCCGTCTGCTCACAAATGGCAAGAGTGTCATTTTATGGAAAATTCTTGGTTTATCATAAAATATAATATAGGAATATATTAAAAATTAAAAAAATTAAAAATCGAAATATATAAAAAAATTCAGAAACTTCCAAAAAATTCAGAAAATCACGAAAATTTTAGAAAATTCGGAAAATCCCTGAAATTCAAAAAAATTCAAAATTCCAAAAAAAAAAAAATCTTGAGGGAATTAAGAAAAAAAGCTTAAAAAATAGTTCTTTGGGTAATTTTCTCTTAAAAAGTGGGAGCTTTTTGATCTAAAATTTTGCTCAAAAATTGAACAAGCACTTAGGGTTTTATTATAGGGTTTCGTTTATTCTTAGAAGCGAACACTCTTGATTGTGTACTTTCAATAGGATGATTATGACTTCCCCTAAGCTTGGTTAAGATTGGAATTTATTAATTTCTTAGCACTAGATGTTTGTTTTTTATTGCAATTTATTTAATGCTTTCCTTGGTTTTTTTTTTTTTTTTTGGTAAAGATGCTTTCCTTGGTTGTTGATTGTTATTTTAATGATTATACACCTACATGATCATTTCATATGTTACTGGATAGATTTAAAATCAATTCAAACTATCTAACAAAAATATTTTGAAATGAACAAGATTATGTACGAAAATGACACTAGTTGATTGATTATGTAATTAAATTTTCAACCCTAAATTCTTTAGTTATGTAAGAGGTGAGATATACTCATATGCCTCACTTAATTTTTAGCCGACCCAATAAAAATTAGTAGCGATTCCTCATTAGAAAATTCTTCTAACATCATCTCGAATACGACAACATTGCGAGAAGTGTGGGCTTAAGAGAGTTTGTGCCTAACCACAAGTCATAGGCCCATCATTTTGGCAACACTCCTAAATCTATTCCCCCCTAAGGAATAGGTCACGACAGTTAAAAATTAATTTACTTGAATATCTAGTTATATTGATGGATGGGAACACTTGATTGAGTGACATCTTTTTATCAACCACTTGTGATTTCATAGTATTCAAGATGTTGGTATAAGCCTAATTTTTTTTTTTGTCAGTCATATTCTATTCTTACTCTAACTCTCACTCTCAAACTTGTGCCCTATCTCCTTGCAAGGCGTGGGAGTTGAAACTCACTCCTGAAACTAATTCCTCATCACCCCAATCCCCCAAGAAGGTGGGGATTCGAACCCCCCACCTTCCCCTTTCATATTAGAAGGGTGGCCACTAAGGCAAATCCCAGTGGTTGTATAGACCTAATTTGAAGTAGTTGGAAATCTAACAGACTGGCAATTGCAAAAACAAACCAAAAGTTATTCTCTAGTTTTAGCTTGACCGCAAAGTGATCAAACGTCCACAAAGCAAAATTTCAAGATGAATCAAGGATGGATGGATGTTTAAAAGGTGTGCCAGCTTCTGAGAGCAAAATATGACATAGAAAATGTCACTTCGACTAAAATGATAGGGACACTAAAATACTTGAAAAGTAGAGTGTGTAGATTGAAACTGAAGGAAACCGAAAGGAAATTGTTAGAATCAAAGGAAATCAATGGAAAATTAGGGTGGTGACCACTGAAATTAAAATCAAAGTGCAAATAGAGGAAAACAAATCATTAAGAGAACGTCGCTCTATTTCCATGATTTTAGTAACTCCTAAGGCAATCGAGTCTCCTACAATGAACTGCCATTTCATTCATGATTTAATCAAATTTTGTAACCACTCTAGCTGTTACCTCAAACAGCTTGAGGTACCCTTTCTTAAGTTTGATTGAAAGGTCAACAATACACCTCATCGAAGTTACGTCGCACAACATCCATGAGAAGCTAAACAGTATAAGCTCCATATCAAAATTGGGATTATTATAACTTGATTCCTCATACTTCGCTTTGCTCCCCTAACTCATACTGATAATTGAATCTCTCTTCAGTATCTCAGCCATAAATTATCACCACCAACAGAAGTTAAAGAATTAGGTGCATTAAAAATTCCTAAAAGAGGTGGTGCTGAAAATAAAGAGCATCAATGGGAGTAAAATATGTTGATAACTATCATTTTCTTTTCTTTGCTTTTACTAACACTTTGTCTTATTGCATTTCATGATATATTTCCATGGATGAAATTGTTTCATCATTTTGATGGCACGCATCACGCGATTGATAAATGTGAACTGGTCAACTCAAAAACAGCATTTGTCCTCCTCTTCATTTCTCTCTCGAATTACCGATCCCTTGCTTTGTTTCTAGAGCTTTGAAGCACAAGGAAAAGAACCCCACTTAGGCCTTTGACGTCCAATGTGAACTGTTCAACTTCAACGGCCTCCTTTGCTTATTTTGGGGTCCATTCCGATGAGCACACACAGAGCACCGACCCATTATTTATTTAGTGGCGAACAGCCAAACCTGATAATGGGTTTGAATTAAAATACTGAGAAATAATGCATGGACGATCAACCTCATTGAGATTTCCCAGGGGGATTAAAGAATGCACGATAATGGAGGAATTAATTCAGTCCGAACAAATAGTCGTCACGAGTGCACTCTACTGCCCAATCCCTAAGATAGGAAAGCTTTAAGCTTATAAATGGAAACAATTTTGACACTAGTCTAGCTTAAATATGAAATTTTTATGTCACGAGCCTTAATGCACCAGCCTCTGTCAGTTGATGCTGATTGAAAGTCCTCACGAGACAAAAAGAAAAAATGAATGACATTGATCTTATAATGTGCTGAGGAAGAAAGATCAAGTCAATCTTGGTTCGTCTTCAATTTTTTGCTGGCTAAGGTTCACACATTATTAGTTCATATTAAAAAGCCCCACTCAATTCTATCCTCACATAACCACTTTTTTTCTTCAGAGACAGTCTTTTTCTTTTTTGGTCTTACTTGGTCTCTCTTTAGTATATACAGTAGTGCACATTGTTGCAACACGCATAAAAGTTTAGAAAAAAAAAATAGAAAAAGATAGAATTTGCACCCCCTAATATAGACATAATTACATATCCCATTCTCCAAAGTTATTGTTTACATTCTAAGTCTAAAATCTTTCTATTTGTTTGTCATTGTAACAACTAGAAAAGCTTTTACTAAGTTAAAGATATCCATAGATATGAGAGACGGAGATAAAGTAATACATAGAGCGTGTGATTGAGAGAATGCTAACGATCTCATAATAATGACAATATAATTTGTCAGAGAAGTTTTTTGGGCCATAAAGTCATTGGTTTTACACAACTAAACACCATTGACACCTAAATTTTGGCAACCCGTATGATTACTCATTAATTGCATAAAAAATTAGAGATTAATCTTTAACCCCTAGCAAAAATAATTTTCATCAAATTGCATGACATATAGACATTAGAAGCATATGCATTACTAGTATTAGAATTTATTAGTTGGAAAAATTATTATTAATTAAAAAAGGGAGCAAGGCTGGGCTTGCCCAGCCCCTTCTTCTTTTCCTTTTCCTTTTCCTTTCCCCTACTGGGCCGGTCCATCCTCCTTTTTCCCTGGGCCGGCCCTCTCCTTTTCTCTCTTCCTCCTTCCTCTGTCTTGGATGCTAGCTGAAGGACGACGCGAACGAAGGGACGGCATGAAGGAGACAAGGCAGAGTAGAGGGCGTCGCGTGAGACGTCCGGTCGGGGGCAGGCCAACAGCAGCAGCTAGCATGGCAGGAGGCCATGCGCACTGGATGGCTTTAATCGGGAGAGAGGAGCGAGCTCTTGGAGGGGAATTCGTTCGAAAAAGATAGAAATTGAAACAGACAGGGGGGGCCAGAATTCGCCTTGGCTGGGCATCGCTCAGCTGTCCTCGACGCAAATTGACATACTCTAGTCGGCATGGATGGCGGTCGTTGGAGGAGGCGGTGAATCTTGATTTAATATAGGATAGTTGGCGTTTTGTTGTTCTGGGTTTAATGGACGTCGATGGTCCTAGGGCCGTGCGAGGAAGACAACAGGAGTAGGACTAGAAGGAAATAGGAATATAGGGGTGAGGGGAGGATATGGGTTGGGTCAAGCCTAATGATTTTTGGGCCAAAATAGGTTTTACGAGCTTGGGTTCATTTCGGATTTTGATTTTGGGTCTGACCCGGCCTTGGAAATGGGGGCCGAAGCTGGATTTTGTTGGATTTGGGCTTATTTGAGCTTAGTGTGTTTTGGATTCTGGATAGGATTGATGGGCTTGTTAAATTAGCTTTGGTCCGAACTTGATCCATTGGGATTGGGCATAGGTAATTGCTCGAGGAATTGGGCTTAATTCTATGAGTTGACTCCAATTCTTGTTTATAATCAATTAAAGCCTCATTACGTGTAAAGCCCATTTCGTGTCCTTGAGCCCAGATTCGTGTGACCTGCGGTAGCGCATCTTCCTGGGTCCCTATTTTCGGAATAAAAATTATTTTAAAAAATTATTTTAAAATATTAAAAAATTCCAAAAAAATTATTTTTTTCTCAAAGTTATGAAAAAGCTTAAGATTTATATTTTAAATGTGTGAAAATCCTTAATAAAAAATTGTGCTCAAAGTTGAACAAGCTTTTAAAGCTTAACAATAGGGTTTGAATGTTCTTAGAGATGAGTGCTTGGTCGTTATTCAAGCGTTTCTGTTTCAATTATTAATTGATTACGCTCTCAATATATTGATTATTGTTTCCATTTAGCCTAGTTAAGAATGGCATTTTTCTTATTTGTTAGTATTTAATTCTCACTTTGCCTTGCAATTTATTTAGTACTTTATTATTGTTGATTATTATTTTAATAATTGCGTACCTGTATTATCACATTAGATGTTAGTGAATAGGTTTCACATCAATCAGGACTGCCTGACAATGCTTCTTTCTCAAGGAGCAACATTTCCTCTCAAAAAATTTTCTTCTAGTGGGACATCTTCAGGGGTCATTCCTGGTTCAGAACTCGGCCTCCGGGAAGGACTCGCAGATCGTGATGGACCAGAGGAAGAGGAAGAGGATGATCTAGAACCACTAGTCCGGATGAGGAGGCAGGAGCACCTGGACAATCTGCCGGATCAGGTCGTCCAGCTGAACAAGGAGGAAACACCGGATCGGGACCGACATCAACATCACCGCATAGGCACAGCATTACTTGAGCATTTAGGCTGAGAACTCTGTGCTGAGAGCCCAGGCGGGTGAGCTCAGCCACAGGTTGGAGTCACTGGATGAGATCATCGAATTCTTGAATGCGAGCAATGGAGCTTTGGATTTGGGGTTGCCCACGATGCCAAGAAGCTGACAAAAGGGAATCTCACCGCTCATTCGAGCAAGTGCTTGCCACGTCTCATTATCGGGTTGGTAGTGACATTTGTCTTCCTTTAGTTTTAGATTTTAAAGTTTATTTATTTTGAAAAATGAATAATTTAAAAATATATTTTTAAAGATAATTTTTGTATCACTTGTAAAAATGAATGAATTAAGAATATTTTCATCTTTAGTGAAAAATATATTATTGATAATAATATATATTATTTAATTATTTTTATCATTTATTTTATCTTTTTTAGCATGAAATTATTATTTGAGAAAACTGGATGACTGGTGCGCACATAGGACGATGCTACGAGCCATTGTATGGATGGACAATCAAAGATAAAGTTGATATGCTCGAAGAATCTGAATCTCATAAAAGAGAGGTGAATTACATCCAAAATTAGCATTATTCCTGAGTAAATTTTATTTACAGTGAACCCCCCACTCTAATGCTCCAATCATACGATTTTTCAATGTTCTTGACATTTCTTTTTTTTCCCCATTTTAATTCACTTTCGTCAATTTGTGTGCGGAGGTTTATACTTGCTCAATTCATTTGCCTCGGGCTACCCAAACACCTAGTTACGGTCTAATTAGGCCCTGCTGCTATTTAATCACAAACTGGACAATTGTACGTTTTATAAAGTCTCTACCAAAACCCCTAATATCAAGTGAATGACGTTATTCGTTTGATCACTGTAATTTCGTTTGTTCTTCATGCATTTGCTTTTTCAGCACCTTAAATTCTAGTATTTATCTTTCATTTACTTCAAATTTCGAGCCTATTAATTTCTTGTCAAATCAATGCAAAACTCATTTCGCCAAAAAAAAAAAAAAACCAAAATCAAACTTTAAATGGAAGATATCTCACTTCCTAAGTAAATTCGCATTTTTGGTGAAACAGAATGTATTCTCATTTTTTATTGATAGAATATTTAAATATTAAATCATACTTTCGCCTATCAATTTAAGTTTCTAAGACAGTTATCAATAGTCCCATCATATCCCACACTTATCTAGGAATATGAACTCTCTGTAAAGGATTTTAACCCTCAGTTTGATTTTCATGAAAAATTTTGGATATAGATTTAGTTTCTATAAAAACATGACTTGGGTTGGCAAAAATCAAACACGATTCAATAAATGCCTGAATGCACATTACGTGTTGTAGTCCCCAACATGCGCTGCAAGTTGCATATTTTAGTATAGACAAGCCAACCCTGATTGTTCAAGTGCTTCAGGCGCGTCTCTCCTCCCAGTGCATTCGCATGCTCGGAGCCTTTGCTTTCTTTGTTCTTGTTTTTTCGGTTAGATATGCTAATCTCGTTCCCGATCAATGGAAAATTCAAGTGAACTTTCGAACTGCACATGGTGGATTAGGACTGAAATGTCTGTTACTGGGTTCAGTGTGGTATATTGCTTTAATGGGGAATGCAGGCGATTGATCGACTGACGGATATTATGCGGAATCCTATTAATGCTGCGGTTTATTCTGTTTTGGCTATTCCGAGCTCCCTTTGTGACACTTGTTATGGATTTGATCAGACTATGCCACGGGAGAGAGAGAGGAAGAGATTTAGAAGGATGGCAGGATGGAAGCTCCGTACATGGCAGACTCTACATTGAGGGCTCTCACGCCAGGATCATCAAAGAATCAAACTAAGGCTGCTGTTGAGGAAGGCCAGTTTATTGAGTTATAACCAGCTTTCCATTGCTATAGGACTCAAGCTCCATATTTAGTGCTTGTCCTGGCGAATGCCGATTGAGTTTCCATTTGTAACTTCTCAAATTGGCTCAACAACAATTAGAGCGCGCAAGTCCAGCCAATGGCGAGGGATGCATATTTCTCCAGTGGTGTTCTACGGGTCTCCCAGTGCCTCCCAAAAGACCATCTAGTTTGCTGCGATTGCTGAATGAGACATGGGTTGATCACGCTGCACAACGTTCATAAAAGCTAAGGTCCTCGTATGTTTTATCGTATTCCCTGCACATGCACTTTGCTGCCACTTCAGTGACTTTTCCTTTAAGATATCTGGCTTTGTATCTTCCTTGCTTTTCCATTAGAAACGTCACGATTCTCCTGGACAACCTGCATCTGAGGTGGAACGTTTTATGTCCTGCTTTTGCTTTCTTCTTCTTCTATTTTAATTGAAGTGCTCATACCTTCAGGATCCCACTTTAACACCTGCACCGCCTTTGCATTTTGATAGTCGAATAACCAGTTTCCTTTTTCTTTCAACCGTATGAAGAATATATGGACCACATTCCCAAGGCAAGGGGAAGCGATAAAGTTTGCTTAGGGTCATCCTCAGGTTCGTTGTTCAGTTACCAAGACCATTGTAATGGCCAGAAAAGATTTCTTGTACCTTCTTATCAGGAGTTCTAGAAGAGGTGGTCGTCTTTTATTTGCTTTTTTAGGGTGCCTTTGCTAGGGATTAGTGTTTAATGTGATATTCTCTTCAATTAGGTACAAAAATATGGATCCAAAGTTACGTCTCCATTATGAAGTTTTTTCAACTGTTACACTAGTGATATTTCGGTGAATTACTTCATTGGAAAGTCGCCTTTCCCAATTTTGGACAAATTCATGGTCTGTGGTCCATTGGTATAGTATTGGGTGATTGCTATCGTTTTATTTTCAGATAAACAGAGTGATCAGTCATTTCAATTGCTTCATACATAGTTCATGGATTTCTACTTGAGACCGTGTAGGATATTAAAGTTGCTAACTTTTTTCCAAGGAAGACAGTTAAGTTATATCTAGCTTTTCTGAAGTGGCAGACTTGAAAGAATTTTAATGGGCCTGATATGTCCTATTTGAAAGGAGGTTGTTGCTTGGCACTTTCTCCTTCCATACGTAATGTCGTCAAGAAAATGATCTGGTTTTGAAGGCCTATTGTTTGTTCTTCTTTACTCCTGTGATGCTGATGAATCTGTCACAGTCTCGGTAAAATTCAAAGCTGGTGCTGGTTCTCAGTGCATGGACTTATTGGCTTACAGCATGTCGAGGAATGGGTTCTATGAGCGGATAAGATGAGGGCATAAAAGCAATCACGGTATATGCCATGTCTTTTCAATGAGAAATTTCTTGTTTTGAACCATACTCTTTGTGCCTACCTTGGTAGACATGAGCTTATTTTTTTTTTATTCCGATTGGCCTAGTTTCTATGGCAAAGGTACAGAAAATTTCTGCCCAACATTTTATCCATTTGAAACCCTTTTTCTTTTGTGTGTGGAATTGAAGGTAAAGTGAGCTTCGTAATAGCCCATGTTAGTGCTCTCCGCTGCATCTGATCCCGGAGGATATCGTGCCTGATTTATCGGTATTCTTTGATTCTGGCAAATCCTCCTGGCGTAACTAATAATGTGGTTGACAATGATGAAAACACGACAAATTGCTCCTAATATGTATGGATGGTTTTCTATAGCATTCGCGACTCCTATCTCTTCCCGTCTCCACTGCATAATTTCTGATCAACTGCTCTTCCTCTATCTTCTTCCTCCATCTGTGCGTTTCCCCTCTCTCGAGCTTTTTTGGCCAGTCGAAATTCGAAGCTCTCGAGTGCTGGCATAGCCTCAGCACAGAGAGAGAGAGAGAGAGAGAGAGAGAGAGTTTGTGCAATATTAAATTCCACAACCATTGATTTAATTATTTAATATAAATTGACAACCGATTTAATATGAAAGAACAACAATCCGTGTACTTGGCTGTCATCCGTCAATTTTGTTTTAGTGTACGTCCATCTCATGCCATCTTAACCATTGGGGATTGGGCGCTACAGCAGTGTCCATGGAAGGAAAATGACGAGTATGGAAAATAGGAAGAAGGACAGGGATGAGATTGGGGAATTTGCCAACCAAAATATTGTCGTCTAGTCGAGTTGCCAAAGGTGCTAAGAAGTGGAAAATGATGAGAGACCCTGCAAAGCTACAAGTGAAGTTGAGGATCAAAATGACCTTCCTTCTGCAAGTACTGAAGATTTACATCATCTTAATTGTGCAGTCCTTAAAGCTTTATGTGGAATTGCAACGTGGTCCAGGTGAAGTGGGATAGAACTCTGACGATTACTTGCAAGAGCAAGCAGAGGAAGCAAGACCAGATGTGCTTGAAATCCTAGAAGGGATCCTGCAGGAAGAGGCAGAGCAGGGGTACAACTTCAAGTTCAAGAAACAGCAAAGCTTGAAGGTCGGTTTAGGGATGCAGCTTCAACTTCAGGAAAGGCGAGCCATCAAATTCAGGAAAGGGCATTACTTTGAGTTCACGAAGCGGCACAACTTTGAGTTTGGGAAGGCGGGCAGAGGTTCGACTTTAGGAAGGGGGAACAACTAAAATGGGCGCAAGTTTCAGATCAGGGACGGACAAAAGTTCAACCTCAGCCAAGGTTCGGAGCCTCAAACATCAAAGTCATGATAAGAACAATAAAGCAAACTCGAACAAGCACTGAAGCAAGCAGAAGGTCTAAGCTACGTTCTTCAGCGTCCCACTAACCTTCATTGTTTATGGGTGCCCATGCCACAGGCAATGCAAAGTTACATACCCTGCTTTTCAGAGGAGTCTCGACACCAATTTGTCAAGGTAAAATTCTATTTTCCTGGATATTTCCTACATTTTTTTTTTACTCTAGGAGACTCGAAAATAACAACTGGTTATCAGGGACCCGGATCAGTTGCCTCCTTCCATGGGCCAATCTACCTGTCTTCAAGAAAGGGGAAGCTGACACGTGTCTTCAGAGTTTTCCATGGTGTGTTTTCATTCTGAAATAAAAGTGGTGAGCCTAACCTTGTGGACAAATTCGTGCATGAGTTCTTTTACTAATTGTTCATTCTAATTTCGTTATTTCTTCCATTCCTTTATTTTTCTTTTTCGATGAAAATACATGTACTGGTGACTTTAAAAACAGAGGACCGTCACCTGCTCTCGATTTTCATTTCTTGGTCACCTCCAATCAAATTGAGTTTCTTGTTTCAGCATATGAATGTTAAGAACATAATTACTTTGATTTACGATCCAACATGCACTAAAATTAAGGTTTATTAAATGGAACACCAAACCCAGTATAAAAAACTAACGAAAAAGAAGTTATATTGAATAATATTATTACCAAAACAATAAGTGCACTGGAAACTTAGTAAAGGGCAAGCACTATATGAGTAAATCTCATCGAACCCTACTTCATCAACATACTTATTGTAAAAGTCGTAGGTATCTTGCTCATCTTAAAAGCCACGGCAACCGCATTTCACATTACCTAGAAATTTAAAAGGATCAAATCAGTCCAACTGAATCACATTTTTATATATCAATGAAAAATGAGAGAAATCAAGAACTTTGACTCATACATCATACTCATACAAATGGATGGAAATCACTTATGTTCATTGACTTACTTCCTTGGTTAGCAAGATTTTGGGCCACTAGAGAAAGGTTAAAACATAGCACCAAAAAATTTCATTAAAGCATGAGCGTAACACATGTCGACATGAACGCTTGATAATCTCTTTACTATTCCAAGATAAATTTTAGCTGTCACGAGGTGTAGGGTTGATAATTTCTAAGAATTTGACTCTCCTACAACCTCGGATTCTCGTTCCAGAATTCCACGAATTTCACGTGTCCAACAATGCTGCTGTATGTAATGGAGTCTCACTAAAAAACCACACCAAAAATGCTGTCAAGAATTAATGGATCTTCTTTGAGAAATCGAGCAAAGAAGTCACATTCCTTTCGGCTCCTGCTCCATAAAGCCCCCTCTCCATTTTCACTCCGAAACGAATCCGAGCTTACACAATTCCGTTTTGCTTTTAGCATTTGGCTGACCGCTGCGAAAGTCAACCCCTTGTGAATCGAACATCAAAAACCATCTTTTTGTTGACATTTCAAATATTTTTTTAAAATTTGTTGACCAAGTCATCAGTCCAAAAAAAAACAGTAGGACCTGATTTATTCATATGGGGGCATAAATGAATGTGATTTTGATTGTTGTACATCATGCATCCCGGCGTGCTATTACCGGACAAAACATATACTTTCAAAAGTAATGTATATACTGATTTATACACTTCTTGTCTCTTGGTATGGGATGTATAAGCTTCCATGATGCATGGAACTCGTCTTTTAGTTTAATGCGGCGATGCATTATCATTAACAATACCAAGTGTGTTTAAAAGTTATCTCTATGCCAATTCCTACGCAGTTTGCGGCTCAGTTTCTGGATCCGACATCGATTGTGTGTGCTTATGAGCATGACAATTGATTTCATAAGGTCTTGGAGTAGATGAATTGATGCTATTTCGTCTACCGGCTTGCTTCGTTTGTGGCTAAAAGGTGAAGAGAGCCATCGGCACTTATTATGGAATACTGGATCAAGAGAATTGGCTTGGCGGATCGGCAGGCCCAAAAGATAATGTCCATGCTCTCCGAGGTCGGGCCTGCACATGAATTTTGAACCGTCGGGGCCGGGTCCATTTGATGGACAATTTCAATTCTGGTTGGCCGGGCAAAAACACTCTCTTTGGCCCAACAGGTAAATCGCAATTCCAACTAGTGCAAAGGCACGACATGGCTGAAGCGCGCATATAGAAACAAACTCCTTCCGTTCCGTGGGCCAATCTGCTGTCGACTGGGAAGGGGACATTCACACGTCTCCGGAGTTTCCATGTTCGCCCCTTGACTACGAAATACAGGTGGTTACTTCTTCTTGGGAGAGAATTGCTAGAATGTGTTCTTCATTGATGCATATATGTTTTGCATTCCAAATTAGTATGATATCTTTTTTTACCCCGCACCCGGTAATACTCTTTACTTGTTTAATATTTATGGAATCCCGTCTTTTAATGTCTTGTTTAGGACGTGCGCTTTTCATTTTAAAATACAAATGGTGACCTCTTTGCAGTGGGCCTGGACTGAAAATTTTGTCCATTAATTCTTTTACTAACTTTTCATTCTAATTTCTTTAATCCTTATGTTCCTATATTTCTTATAGCGAAAGGACATTCACTGGTGATTTCAACAATAGTGGACCATTCATTTGATCATCAATGTCAAATTTAATTTATTAATTTGAGAATGCATAATCTCTTCCATTTATTGGTGTCTTGCAAAAAAGTAGACCATCACCTGCTCTTGAATTTCATTTCTCGATCACATTCAATGAAATTTAATTTCTTATTTCGGCATTTGACGTGAATGCATAATCTCTTCCATTTACTGATGTCTTAAAAAATAATGGACCATCACCTACTCTTGAATTTCATTTCTTGATCACATTGAATCAAATTTAATTTCTTATTTTAGCATATTATGTTAAAGCGTAATCTCTTCCGTTAATGATCCAACTTGCGCTAAAAATTAAGGTTCATCAACTGAAACATTTAGAGAGTCCTGTGCATAACATTCTCTGTAAAAGGGTAAGCACCATATGAACAAATTCTAACGCACCCTACTTGTTTCGACTTATTTATTGTGAGAATAGCAGGCATCTTGCTCACTCTAGAACACCATGCCTACTGTTGATACGTACATCATGTCCTAGAAATTTAACAATGGTCGAAATAAGCCGAGTTGAATCATATTTAAAAAATGCACCACGAAAAATGAGAGATGAGTCAAGAATTTATGCTCCTACATACTCGTACAAATGAATAGAAATTCAAAAGGAAACACAAAATTGGAAACTCGCGAGAGTACAAGTATTGGCGGGTTAGAGAAGAAGACGACGTCCGGAACCCTTCCCCTTCTATGAAGATACTGGGGCCACTAGAGAAAGGTTAAAACATAAGGCCTACGAAATTCATTAAAGCCCAAATACGGAGCTCGCATATTTTTCACCGCCACAGAAAGTTCCCTCTCTCGAAGCTTTAATCGGACACGTGTCAGCTGATCTATGTCCCTGGATTGGACGAGTGTTCAGGATTCTCTCGGACGCGGCAGTGGTTTTAGTAGGCCATTTTCTTTCAAACAGGTCGTGCTGAATTAGCCCTTTGTTATTGGTGGGTTGGAGTTAATAAATAGATTTCCATATTTACATTGAATGCAGAGGGTAAAGTCTCCATATAACTGAATTTAAGGTGCCGAGAATTTCATGACTCTTGAAAGAAATAAATTCTCATTGTCTGAAAACTAGAATAAAAGCAATTTTTAAGTAAGAGAACCCAATATATTTTTGCAATATTTTATGCAAATAGGCTATTGAGCCCTTCTATCTCCCACAAATGTATTATTTACCCTTTCCCATACTTGCCCAACTGCCGTTTCCCTAAATTTACCAAATTACCACATCAATGGGAGTTTCTTATAGAGTAGGTTTTTTAATTTAGCTATCAATTTTTATTTTATATAGACATTTGTAAGATCTTATAATGTCCAAAGTGAAGAAAAACAAGTGTAAATGTTTCACTATATATGTTCACTGAAAGTCCTAAAACTTATCATGAAAGTATAATTGAGTCTTAAAATTTACAAAAAGTGTAAGTTAGGGACAATAGACATTGGGTTGTGTTTCAAAGGAGATAGTTTGAGTTTGTGAGATCTTTTGAGTGTAATTGGAGTCTTTTTTACACTTGACAATTGTTTGCTATGAGCGATTGGAGTCTCCTTTGGTTGATTATGAAAAAACAACTCGTTGATTTCTCTTCATGGAGTAGACATGGTCGGCCGAACTACATTAAACATTTATGTCAAGTTTATTTTCTGCTTTTATTTCTCGCTCAATTGTTTGCATTTATTTCCCACTTCGGCCATTTCACATCACATTAGCTTTTGAAATGGATTTTTCCTTTTATTAACTAAAACTAGCGAATCCCAGCCCAAGTTTTCCATCTAATCAACACATGTCCCCTCCTATCAATAATTAGGAGAAAAGATTATTAACTAAGTTCATTTGTAAATGAGGATATATGACGAAAATTAGATTAAATATTGCGATGATCTCACTTTTCTTATCGCTGGACGTGAACCTGATGACATCTCAATTTATATTTGCTTGATTTGATCAAATATGCATAAACAATACTAATAACATCACTTACTTCATTTCTTGAGGGAGGACAAAAAAAAAACTCTCGAATCCCTAAGCAGTAAGAAACGCCGCTGCTAGTGACGCGATCCTTTACTCTCTTCTTTTTTTTTTTTGGTCATGTCGCGATCCTTTGCTGAATTGGCCATTTTCTAAAGGTCTATTTACTTAGAAAGAATGGAGAATTGTCTATCTCATGTGTCAGCAGAGATCCAAGAGCTCAGCAAAATTTTATTTGTTTACCGACGGATGGCTACCCTTGCAAGACTGACATTAGCTGTGTTAGAGTTTGCCAAACAATTGTACAACGGACTTACAGTTGCGAATTCGCAATGAGATTAGTACAGGGGATATATCGTTAAAACAACAGGAGATTACTTTTAGGTTATGGCACAAAACGAAATATCACCAATGGTGCAGAATTGGATAAATCATAGTGCTCCGTAGTTTTGCGTTATGGAGAGAGTGACGAGGTTCGGTGAACACTTGGTGTTTTTGAAAAGTCTTTGGGGAAGTATTGACGTGAATACCAGTTTAATGGTCATCCTAATTATTGCCCACTACAGAACATGGAAAGGCAAGATGCTTGATTTGCTTTATCGCAAGGAAATGCATGGTCCCATAGCAAGTGACGAGGCTAAGCCTGATTACACAGATCGACAAGCATTGTTCTTCCTTGGTTTGCTTCCAGATAATTATGGGATGGTGGTGACAACTCTCATCCCATCAACATCTAGATGAAAAGAAAAGTTGGATGCTCCGAAGTCTGGCTTGCTTGAATATGAGACTCGGAAGAAAGGCGTGGGACTCCATTCAACCGCAACTTGTCTCAAAACTTAGAGAAAAGATTAGATCTCGAGACTTCTACAACTGTGATAGAACCAAGTCATGAAAAGGCATAATTGTGGAAACTATGGTAAGCCTGGCCACATGAAGAAAGAGTATCGGTCCTCAAAAAGAAGAAAGTAAAAGTAAATGCCAAGCATGAGGAGAACGACACAACCGAGGTAAGTTCCCAAGAAGACTAGTTTGGTTTGTCTACCTGAGATTATATTTGTGTTGATTTCTCTGCGAAGATCGATCAATATGATGTTGCGTAAATTGTGCGGATTGGTGATGTTTGTGTTCAAATTAGCTTGGGCTAGAAACTAATGCTCGACCATGGGAGGGCATACAGTGGACCTTCGGGTGAACTCGAATTGTACCAGAAAATTAGACAATGACGAATTGGATAGTCGGTTTTTGAATGGGACCTAAAAGCTTGTCGAGTGGTTGCCCAATATAGCAATGGGGAGGAAGAATTGTGCTCTTTTCCGCACAAGAGCTAAGGTCTGCAAGGACCATATTCATGACGTGGGGGAAGCAGTAACGCCTGATCTATGGCACAGGAGCTCGATCATATGAGGGAGAAAGGCCTCCAAATTCTTGCAAAGAAGGAACTCATCTCAAATGTAAAAGGATAATTATGAATGCCAGATGAAAGTTATAATTGATTGGGTAGATCACAAACAAATAGAAAATTTACTGTTAATGGAGGTAGATTACTATTTTCTATGGAATATTACAAGCTATAGGACCTATATCACGAAGACGAACTGGAGATTATGTCCTTTAGGGAAAAGTTACGAAAGGATATTTAAATAGTAAATTACTAATAATGAGGACAACAACGAAAGTTAAAGGAAAGTTACGACGAACGAAGTAATTTGCTACCGAACAGGGGAGGGAAACTTACCGTGGAGGAAGTTGACTATGTTTAGGGGAAAGTTAAGAATGATAGGAACACACATTTTACGAGAAAATGAGGAAAATTACCATCACTTGGGGATAATTACGATGAATCTAGAACTATATAAAAAAAATAAAATTACCATAATTGGAAGAACGTTAAGATGTACAAAAGGAAATTAGGATCAATGAGGTAATTTACTATAAATAGGAGAAAAAAACTTGCGAAGTCCATGAGTAGGTTATGTGGAAAGAATCATAATACTCCCTAACAAATTACGACGTATATATAGAAATTGCCCTAAAGAAACAAACTTGCGGCAACCTTCAGCGACCGTAAATATTTCATTGTTGGTAATCGATTAAATTAATCCACTTGTTTATTTATTTGTTTATTTGACCTTAATAGGTGAAGACAACGGGATACGGATTCATAAATATAGCTTGCTTGCTATTTTTTCCTGATTTGAAGAAACCCAAAAGCTATTTATAAGAAGTATGTCTGGCAATTTGTCTCTACTGATTCTTGAGAAGTGACCTTTGAGTAAGCACATGCGATGTTGACATGAATTCCTCATTAAGCTTATCAATCGATCATGGACTAATTTGATTCCCAATATGTGAATATTACTAGTTATGGGATGTTGACATGGATTCCTCATTAATCCTTATCAACAGAACATAGACTAATTTGATTCCCAGAAATGTTCCATGTTCATCTATTCCTCAATTGGGAAACAATTAATTGAGCTAGCTAGGTTTTGCCATCATTTTGCTCACGAAACATTTCCTCTTTTTATTAGTTGCCCCGGTTCTTGTTTTGGCATTGGTGCAATGTAATAAATTTACGTTCTCTACATGAACCGTGGACCTTATCACCAAATTAGAAATTACACGATAGTGGCTATATACACATATACATATATATAATTGATGATTGTACATCTTGGTTAGTTGATGAATGCTGTCGAGATGTTAGCTTGTCGTCCAACGTGGCACTCGATGCCTACCTAAAGTGAACAAAACCAATGATCTTTCATGGATCGCATCATCCAATGGCCTTTAAGTAGAACAAAACTATCATTTAGATTATCTGATTTGCTAAGTTGCTTTTGCTGGTGAACCAGTCAATTCTTTTGAGTTTCATTCCTAAAATGATGTAGTCAAGATGACGCCAAATCAAGCAAAGAAGTTGCATCTTTTTCACCGCTGCTTTGTAAAGCCACCTCTCTATTTCACTTAGAACCATCATTTTGTTGGCAATGGAAATTCTTTAAAATTATTGACCACTTCGTTAGCCCACAGAAACAATATGACATTATTTGCCAATATATCAACACAAATTAATGTAGTTTTGATTGGCGTATATCATGAATAGATAAATGTTTATGCACTGTAGTTCACATGCCGTTACTGATGAAAGTATATATATTTAAAAGTTACATATATGTTAGATTCGTACACCACTTGCGGCTTGTTATGGATGGATAACCTTCTACATTCAATAAAATACATCTTTTGGCTTATCATCATGCTCCTTCATTGGTAACGATACCAACATGTGAACTAATTTTATAAGGTTTCCAAGGAGATAAATTGACCTTATTTCGTCTACTTGCATGCTTCGCCCGTGGGCCAAAACAAAGTTACTTATTATGGATCATTATTGGGTCAAAGGATTGGCTTGGCGGCTTGGCAGGCCCAACAGACATGTCCATGCTCTCCGAGTATCGGGCCTGCATGTGAATTTTGAACCCACAGTTAAAAGAGTTGGAGTTCATGCTGGTGTCGCAGAGAATGTAGCCCCCCTCGATATGGTCAACCAAAGAATTCCCTCCGTGTTCGACTACAAGTTGCAGTAATTGAAGTTGCATCTCCTTCGATTTCTGCTTTGTACGGCCTCCTCTTCATTTTTGCTTCTTAAGCTTCGAAGGAATCGGGCTTCGTAGTTGTGTTTTGCAGGTCGCATTCGGCTTTAAAATGGTTGCAAAAGCCAATTCCTTATAAATCGAACATTAACATCCTTAACAAGAAGCATCGTTCTGTTGACATTGGAAAATTTTCTAAATTGTTGACCAGAGTCATAAGCCCAAAATAATAATAACAATAATACTAAGATGCTATTAGTTTGTATATTGGTGCAAATGAATGTAGTTTTGAGTGCAGTATATCCTATGTGGATAAAATTTTATGCATTTTAGTCTACAAGCACATGGCTACCACTAAAAATAATTTTTCCCTAAAAAAAATAAATATACTTAAAAGCTATATCTGTGCTGATTTTTTCTAGCATCCTTTGGCTCATGGATTATAGTTCTTAGTGAGAAATCATGATACATGAGTGTAGTATATACACTAAACTGAATTTTGGTACAGAATTAATGTGATGAGTTCCACCTGAATTTTGCTCCACCGGACCTAATAGCTCGATTGAACTTAGTGAATGTATTAGCTACTCGAAATACTTGCTCGTCGATGGTCAATGTTGCATTTATTTAATGTCCTTAGAATTCAATTATTTATCCATCACGTGATGTTTGTACTCGGTGGAATTTATAGTTCATCTTTATCATTTCGTACATAATGGACTTGTCAATTCACTCCAACTTTTCCAAAACCCAATGAATATATGTGGCCCATTCTTTCATTATTTGTGTACTTCCTCCACTTTTGCGCAGAGACAAGTACGAATCACATATCTATGTCGGTTTTATCCATCACGTGATGTTTGTATTGGATGGAATTTGTAGTTCATTTTTATCATTTCGTACATAGTAGACTTGTCAATTCACCCCAACTTTTCCAAAACCCAATGAATATATGTGGCCCCTTCCTTCATTATTCGTGTATCTCCTCCACTTTTGTGCAGAGACAAGTACGAATCACATGTCTATGTCAGTTTTATCCATCACGTGATGTTTGTATTGGATGGAATTTATAGTTCATCTTTATCATTTCGTACATAGTAGACTTGTCAATTCACCCCAACTTTTCCAAAACCCAATGAATATATGTGGCCCCTCCCTTCATTATTTGTGTATCTCCTCCACTTTTGCACAGAGACAAGTATGAATCACATGTCTATGCCGGTATAGCTGCATATCACTGGTTGAGGAGAAAGTTGGCCTCAAAACGCGTGAAAGACCAATAGCCATATAGTACTTTATCCATCATGTGATGTTAGTACTATATCATGTTGTCACAACGTGGGATTCACGTCTTTTCACGGTACATGACTATTTGAAAGTAAATCAAGGCACATTTTACTTGAGGAATGGTCATATATCATATAGGATGTAACTTTTATATGAGTAAACTTATTATTTCACTAAAAAGTGCAATTTATGACAAAAAGAAACACTAATCAATTTTGAAGCATATTACTTTAGATTAAAAAAATACAACCACATACAGACTTTCATAAATGGATTTGAAACAATGTGTCCGATGGTTATGGATTTTTTATTTGAAAAGTAGAAAATAGAACTCTTTTTTATTTCCAAAATGCAAAATAATTGAATTTATATTAGCATTATAATGAGGAAAAAAAACTAACATTAAAAGATAGTAGTCCATGAAGTATGATAAAATTATCCAAAAAGAATAGATTAATAAAATCAAATTAGAGACAAGATGGAGAATGAAAGTTCACTAAAATAAAAGCATATAAAAAGAAGAAAGAGAAACGGAACTTTGTATGGAATAAGACTAGTAAGACTCCCTTTCTTTTTTTGCTTTACTTGGTATGGTATGGAATAGCTAAAGCAAATGACGATAAGTCTTAAAGAAATAAAATTAGTAATTCAATCTAATAATTAAACTATCTAAGCCGTGTTGGAAGAAAGTATGATGAGCCAAGAGCACATTCATTCCTATCTATGTACATACCTGGGTAAAATAATCCGAAAGGACCCCTCCTTCTGGTAGATTGCAAGGAGAAATATGTGAGGTAGTAGTAAGTCTGGCCTTTATGCTTTCTCTTTTAATATAGTTTTTCTTTTAGCTTTTGACCGCTTCCTCCTTTTCCATTGAAGCGGTCGTAAATTGCAGATTGCTTCATCAATCGTATAATATTATAAACGTGACATTCAAGTACGTAGATTCTAAGACTAGATGATATGGAACTAACTAGCTGGCTGCGCCATTGGTGATGGGGTGCTGTTGAGATAATGTAGCTTGTTGGGTAGGTATAATATCTACTGCTGAAGTAGTAATGTCTTTCCACGAATCTCCTTAACGTTATATGCATATGTTAACAGTAGATACTTCCTAGGACTCAGGTATATGGGTAATTGTGCAGGTAAGCTTGAAATGTCAATTTGGAAAAGAAATCAAAGATTGACGCTCAGCTTTGCTTCTCACGCATAGGGCGTTGTGATGCTTCCAATCATATATCTTGACTTTAGGTCTTCTTGGATCTCTATGGTGCTTGTTTCTTATATTGTCAAGTTATATTTGGTGGTTGGTGCTTGGTACTTGGTGCTACTAGAGGGTGAGAAGAAAAGACAACATATCAGAAAGAATCTTCGCTGCACTTCTGACAATTTATTCATGGTCATCTTTAATTGGGTTTCTTTTGCAATTAATAAAGAGCACTGAAAATTGCTGTTATTTGTGCCGAAGGCCTCTCTTGTTCACCCCTTGTTTATGTTTGTATGAGGTACTCTACTCTGCCATGCAATAGATGACATATCTGAATTCTGGACTATGCCATCTGAGAGAGCTTGGATTGGGCAGGCTTATCCTCTTGTCGGTATTCCTCATGCTGGGATGCCTCTGCCCCTTAACCTGGCAGGGGCAGATGGACCTGTTTATGTAAATACTTAGCAGTACCACGGGATTTTGAGATGAAGATAAGCCTGTGCTAAGCTTGAAAAGCAGCCAATCAAAGTTAGAAGGGTGAATTGCCCTTTTCATACTTCTTGATTTTGGAAGTTCCTTCTGGCCTTTGCCAGTTATAAAAAATTAATTATAAAGCTCTTTTTTTTTCCCCGATTTGAAGGTTCCACTCGTGTTTGCTTTCTTAGCCATGTGCTATCCTGTCGTTAGGTGCCATTTTTAGGACATTCTATTTGCTGGGAAATAGTCCGACTGCATACTTCATCTTCGTTACAGCTTTTGCGGCTACCTCGGCAGTTAATTGACTGGGGATAAACTTAACTGACATCTTTGCTTTGCTTGTTCTCTGATATGGTGTCATTGCTTTCTCTTGTCTTGGTTTAATTGGATCTATAGCCGTATATTCATGAGACGCGGCACCAGCATGCCGAGAGAAGAGTCGGGAAGTAGAGGGCGGTTTCTTCAAGTAAAATCAAGGCTTCGAATGATGCAGCCAAAGAGAAGGGAACAAACTTGGTTAGGCTCTGTCTTCCCAATCTGCCAGTTCATTGGGCTCTGAACCTTTGGCACCTGACTTCTCTGAAACCTGGAATTCATCTAGTAAACACATGGTAGGAAGGAAGGCCGCAAGAAGGGTGTCAACGCTTCAATTTGATTTCAATTTTCAGCAAATCTGAACTGAACTAACCATTAAGGTTAGCCGCTGAACCGAACTGAAGTACGACCTGAACTAAATACGCGCCGAACAAAAACCTAGTTCGGCTCGATTAGCTTATTTGGTTTTGCCTTCATCTTTTTTAATGATAAAAATGCCTTCTTCTTTCTTTTTTTTTTTCCTAATTTACTTGTCTTGTGTTTGCTTTATTTTTATTTGGGTGGGGGCAGGGGATTAGACTAATCTGGTCTAGAAAAAATACAGTAAGAGTGCGAATGGTAAGGTTTCTGTTCTTTTTTTTTTTTTTTGTTCAGGAAACATAAACAAAAAAAAAATGTTTACTGGGGAACAATTTTGAACAAAAGAACACGTTTGGTAACGTTTGTTGGGAATAAAAAATGAATAGAAACACGTTTGGTAAATTTTATTCTTTTTATTTCTTTTAACTTTTTAAAATTTCCATTCTATTTTTTTTTTTTTTCCTTTCTTTTTTTTTTTTTTTTTTTTTTTGGCCGGTCACCAGCCTCTGGCTACCGGCTGACGAGGCCGGCAGCCTCGCGGGATCCGGGCGAGCTCGAGCCTTGCCGAGGGCCGGCGATGCTCGGCCTCGCCGGATCTGGGCGAGGCCGAGCTCGCCCGGCCCGGGCGAGGCTCGCCCCGCCCGCGCCGACGACGCTCCAGCGAGGTCGCCGACCCTCGAGGGCATCGCCGGCCCTCGACGGCCGGTCGCCGGCCATGGCCAAGGCAGGCGACCAGCCAAAGAAAAAAGAAGAAAAAAAGAAGAAGAAAAGAAAAGAAAAAGAGAAGAGAAGCATTTCTGAAGAAGTGTTTCTTTTTTCCAGAAACAACTATTTTGTGTTTCTTTTTTTTGCTCCAATTTTGTTTTGGGAACAAAAAAACAAAAAAAAAAAAAACAGAAATGCAACAAAACGCGTTTCTGTTTTTTTTTGTTCCCGGGAACAAAATCCGTACAGAAGTGTTCCAGAAACGTTTATTTGGAACGTTTCCATGCACACCCTAAAAGAACAGCTAAAGTAATTTACATAATTATGACCAAAATCAAAGGGTAAAAGATTGGGTGGTTATTCAATGAGTGTGTAATATGTCTCGTAAGAGCAATCTAGGAGAGTTAAAAATAAGAGGGAAGACCCTTTATCATTTCGGTAACTCAATTCGCTTGCAATTGCTTTTATTGGTGGACCCGTCAACTCTTGAGTTTCATTCTTAATATGATGTAGTTGAGATGGTGCCGAATCAAGCAAAGAAGTTGCATCTCATTGAGCTACTGATTTCTAAAGCCACCTCTGTTTCATTCCGAAGTAAATCCGTGCTCCATAATTGCATTTTGCTTTTAGGATTTGACTTTAAGACCGCGGTGAGAGCCAACTCCTTCCGAATCGAACATCAACATCCTCAATAGGAACCATCGTTTTGTTGACCATTGCAAATTCTTTAAATTTGTTGACCATGCCAGTAGCCCGCGAAACCAATGACATTATTACTTCATATATGGGCACAAATTAATGTAGTTTTAATTGGTGAATATCATGTGTAGATAAAAGCTTATGCAGTTTAGTCCACAGGGATGCTGTTACAATGAAAACATATATATTAAAAGTTATGTATGTGTTAGATTCGTACGCCGCTTGTGGCTTGACATGGACATGCAAGCTTCTACATTTAATATAATGTCTTTTAACCTATTGTTGTGCTCTGTCATGGGTAACGATACCAAGTGTATTTAAAAGTTATGTCTGTACTTATTCATTCGAGGTTCGCAGCTAGATTTTCTGGATCCGACATCAGTTGTGCGTACTTATAAGCATGTGAACTAATTTTAAAAAGGTTTCGGAGGAGATAAACGAACGTTATTTCGTCTACAGGCAAGGTCAATCAAAGAATTTCCTCCATGTTTCGCTCACAAGTTGCGATTGAAGCGCATCTCCTTCGATTTCTGCTTCGTAATGCCTCCTCTTCATTTTCGCTTCTTAAGCTTCGAAGGAATTAGGCTTAGTAGTGGCGCTTCGCTGGTCGCATTTGGCTTTAAGATGGCTAAGAAAGCCAATCCCTTCTTCTGAATCGAACATTAACATCCTTAACAAAAAGCATCATCCTCTTGACATTGGAAATTTTTATAAATCGTTGACCAAATCATAAGCCCAAAAAAATAATAACAATAATAATTTTATGACAAGTGTAATTCATACATCGGTGCAGATGAATGTAGTTTTGAGTGGGGTATATCATGTGTAGATAAAAGTAGTCTACAAGCATGCGGTTACCAATAAAAATAATTTAAAAATAATATATATATATAGATAAGTTATGTATGTGCTGATTTTTTTTCTAGCATCCTTTGGCTCATGATTACTGCTCTTAATGAGAAATTCCAGTATTATATATACTAAACTGACTTTTGGTACATAAATAATGATAAGTTCCATGTGAATCTTGCTCCATTAGATCTGATAGCCCGATTGAACTTAGTGAACGTGTTAGCTACTTGAAATACTTGCTCATTGCTAGTCGATGCTACTTTTATTTATTGTCCTTGGAATTCAATTATTTATCCAACATGTAATGTTTGCACTTGTTCGTGGAATTTGTGGTTCACCTTTATCAAGAATCTTTGTTACGATTCTAACAATCTATTCATGTTTATCTTTAATTGTGTTTCTTTTGCAATTAGCAAAGAGTACTGAAAATTGCTATTATTTGTGATGAAGGTCTCTCTTGTTCGCCCCTTGTTTATGTTGTATGAGGTGCTCTGTCACGCAATAGGTAACATATCATAATTCTACATTGTGCCATCTGAGAGATCATATATTGGGCAGGCTTATTCTCTCGACTTTTTCTTCATGCTAGGATGCTTCGGCCTCTTAATCTGGTAGTGGTAGGAGGACCTGTTCATGTAAATGCTAGGCAGTATCACGAGATTTCGAGACGAAGACAAGCACGTGCTAAGCTTGAAAAGCAAACATCAAAGTTAGAAAAGTGAATTGCCTTTTTTATGCATGTTGATTTGGAAGCTCCTTCTGGACTTTACCAATTATAAACATTAAATATAAAGCTTATTATTATTATTATTATTATTATTATTATTTGAAGCTATTCTGCTCGTGTTTGTTTCCTTAGCCACATGCTAGACTGTCATTAAATGCTATTTTTAGGAAATTCTATTTTGTGGGAAATAGTCCGACTGCATACTTCATCTTCGTTACAACTTTTGCAGCTATAATAGCGTTTAATTCATTGGGGATAAACTTAATTGATATATTTTCTTAGCTCGTTCTCTGACATGGTGCCATTCCTCTCTCTTGTCTTGGTTTAGTTGGATCTACAGCCGTATCTTCATGAGTCGCGGCACCAGCATGCCATGAGAAGAGCCAGAGGAAGTGGAGGGCGGTTTCTTAATCCATGTAAAATCAATGCTTCAAATGATGCAACTAAAGAGAAGGGCACAAATTCTACTCCTGCTCTATCTCCCAATCTGCCAGTTCATTGGGCTCTGTTTGGCACCTGACTCCTCTGAAATCTTGAATTCATCTAGTAGTCACATGGCTGAAAGGTCGGTGGTGTCAATAGTTCAATGTGATTAAAGTTTTCAAAAAATCCGAACCGAACAAAATTATAGGGGTGGGCAGCTAAATCACACCAAATCGCAATTTGAACTAAATACAACCCAAATGAAAACCTGATTCGATTTGGTTTAGATTTCTCTTTCTTTTTTTTTTTTTTAATGAGAAAAACTGTTGACAGGAATGCATTTTAGTCTATAAGCGAGCAATTACCATTAAAAATATTTTTTCCCTAAAAAAAAAAAATGAATATATGTAAAAGCTATGTATGTGCTTCTTCTTTTTTCTAGTTTCCTTTGAATTACTTTTCTTTGTGAGAAATTTTCATACATGATAGTAGTATATATACTAGACTGAATTTTGGTATGGAAATAAATAAGAGTTACATGTGAATCTTGCTCCACTAAATCTGACAGCCCGATTGACCTTTAGCAAATGTATTAGCCACTTGAAATACTTACTCATGTTGGTCCATGCTGCTTTTATATACCGTCCTTGGAATTCCATCATTTATGCATCACGTGATGTTTTTACTCATTTGTGGAATTTACAGTTCATCTTTATCATTTCATACACAGTGGACTAGTCCACTCTTAACTTTTCCAAAACCTAATGAATATGTGGCCCCTTCCTCCATTATTTGTGTACCTCCACTTTTTTATGGGGCCATCAGCAGATAACTTACAAAATCCAAATGCATGAGGATGTGACTCAACTAATATCAAGATAAGGATCAAGACCAAATGAATCTTTGTTTGACAGATCGATCAAATCAGTACTTTAAAAGCTCGATTGTTTAATGGTGGTGCTATGAAGGACTGACTCAACATTTACTCTTAATTCGTGCATAGACATGTACGAATCATGTGTCTGCATCAGTATAGCTGCACATCACTCGTCAACGAGAGAGCCAACCCCAAAAAACGCGTGAAGGACGAGGGGGATCCCCGGAAGTAAATGAATAAAGAGGAAGGTTCGTAACTGCGTTGCATTGCTTGACCTTGACCTGCTCACGCTATCATCCACGGCCATTTAAATGTGTTATAAACTAAATTGTTATGTTGCATTTAAGAAATTTTCTTTTCGTCAATGTTTGCGATAGGAACGGTGCACAAATCGGTAGTAATTTTTATTATCTTTTTGATACCTATAAAAAGTCTAGTTTCCTATGATATGCACGCAACTTGAGATTTTCTTTCGAAATATAGAAGACACATCGAAATAGGAGGTTCCTCCTTCATCTTCACTTCGATATTCTACTATATTCTTTTTCATATTTTAATTAACTCAAGCCAATAAGTCATTGATACGTTACCGGTTAGTTAAAAGTAATTTACTTGACTATTTAGCTATAGTGATGGATGGTGACAATTGATTAAGTGACACTTTTCATCAATCAAATGCAATTTTGTATTTCATCAGCAGTCGCCGAGGGCTTCATGGCCATTGCCTAGTGGTCGGCGAGCCTCACTAGAGCCTCACTGGCCATTGTGGAGGAAAAAAGCAAAAGAAGGAAGAAAAGGAAAAAGAAAAAGAAAAAGAAAAAAATTCAAAAAAATATATCATTAAAAATTGTCAATGTCAATGCCGGCCGGCGTAAATTGGCTGGATGGATCGAACTAGCACAATTACAAAATATTTGGAATTAAATTGGCAAAGACAAATGTTTAAGATTCAATTGGTATAATTATAATAGGTTTAGAATTTTTTCAGTAATTTTCCCAAAAAATAGGCTCTCTTGTCTCTCTGTCCCCTCATCACTGAAAATAAAAATAAAATAATGCCAAGAGTTCAGAATAATTTATGCAGTATGATCCAAAGCATTAGCAAATTAATTAGAGTATTTTAAAGCAAAAATCATTTTAGTTTTCTTCAATCCAAGCGCATGGGACACAACGTCTTCCATTGTGGAAGCAAAAAAACATGCCACGTGATTCACGTTCATCTTCTACTTTTTTTCTGGAGGGCCAACAATATTCCCAAGTGCTGTTATGGATGGCTTGCGCAAATAAAGCATTGGGCTTGTTCCACGATGTACCTAACTCGAGAAAAATGAAAGTGATTTTTGCTTCAACAATGAGAGAGATACGACACTCCAACATCGCACCACGATTAAAGAAATTAGAAAGCAATCACTTTCACTTTAATAAAAGTGAGCTTTGCTTTCACTATTCTAGATTGAAAAGATGCCAACACCCTTTTCATTAGTCGTAGGATAAATTAGTCCAATGATTTTGCCATTCAAAAAGAGATTTTTGTCGTGAAAAGCGGTTTTCCTTCTCAAAAAGGAGAGGGAAAAAAAAAGTTGGAACATGAGAGCTGGGTCATCGAAAGTTGTTTCATTTGAGACAACGATTTGATTTTTGTGTTCATCTATAGAGCAAAAATTATTAAACTAATACTTGCCCCAAAAAATTATTGAATGGATATAACTCTGCTTCCGGGCATTAAAAATTATCAAGTAGAATCTTTTTTTTCTTTGCTCAGTTTTAATGTGTTTAAAGGGATCTACAACAAAAGATCTTGAAGAGTCACCCATCTCGATAATGTTCCCAGTGTTTCTCATGAAAAAAATGATGACTAAATTATCTAACAAACAATTGGAGAAGTCACAATTGGCTACTTTAATTAGTGTTCTCCTCCTATGAAGCTTTGACATTTCTGTTCTCAAGGAAAGGTGGACAAGAAGTCCAAAATCTTGTATATGGAATACAATCAAGTCCTAAATTCAATTAAGTCCCAAACCTTCTTCAAAAGTACAATTGAATCTTTTTGATGAACAATATCTAAAATTGTTTCATGTCACTCAAAAAGTGTTATAAATTGCACTTTTCAACATAATTTTAGGATGTAATTACATTTTTCAATAAAGGTAGAGGAATTAATTCAATCAATTGAAAAGTAAATTACTTAAATTGCATTGTTTGCTAAAGGTTTAGGACTTGATCAAAACAATTTAAAAGTTTAGGATTGAATTACATACATATAAGATTTCAGACATTTAAGAGTTGTAATGCAATTTTTTTTCCCTAAGGGAAACATCTCAGAGATATTAAGAAGTAACAGATGGAATAAAGTTATGCGTACGGTACATGAGAATTTTCCCTTTTTCCACTTCAACAAGAATATAAAGGGACTCCGCCCATACCTGCTTTCTCCAGTAATTTTTGGTCCATGCACTTACGAAACTTGAATATCATGTCGACCTCAGTGTTTCAAATTCTTCTGCTTCTGGTTTTCCTCAAGTTGCAAGCATCAGGTGCTGCACCTGGACTTGCGAAGCCTAACTGTCTTGAAACATGCGGGAACGTCACCATTCCCTTCCCCTTCGGAATAGGAGCCGGGTGTTTCTTCGAGGAATGGTACCAGATCGTCTGCCAACAAAACAACACGGTTCCCATTCTGAAGAAGATTGGATTGCGAGTTCTCAACATTTCACTCCCTGATTTCGACGTGGATGGCATGATTAACGTTAGTCTTCCTGTAATTTACTCAAATGCAAGCTGCGGGGGTGACGGACGTGCTGCGCGGGTGAGCTTGGAAGGAAGTCAATTTGTCTTCTCCCAGACAAGGAATATCTTTACATTGGTCGGTTGCAACACCCTGGCCACAGTGAATACCACACAATCAGCTTTTGTCGGTTGCAGGTCGAGATGTGCTGGAACCAACACCAGCTTTAGCTGGAATAGTCCTTGTTCCGGGAGGGATGGCTGCTGCCAGACTATGCTCCCCCTTAACCTTCAAGGCTTTAGTGTGGATTTCAAAGAAAAAGGTGGACATCAGGGGTGCAAGTATGCTTTCTTGAGGTCTGACTTTACAGGTTTATATGATTTGAAATTGAATAAGACGGTTCCAGTGGTGCTGGAATGGGGGATTGCGAACAATACTGACTATGGAAGCAAGCTTATCCAGCAGTCGAAGACTATTTATCCTTCCTATTGTCGCAATCAAAGCGTTGACGGCAGTGAAATGCTATTTACACAATGCTATTGCACACGGGTGTATGGTGGTAACCCATATCTTACTGAAGGATGCAAAGGTAACACACTCCATGCTATCATGTTCCGTATTTTTTATTTTGATAGATAATACGGAATGTGCTATCACATTCCGTATTTAGGGTCATCATACAGTGAAGCGGTTTGTTCATTTCCAGATTTTTTTTCTGAGAAGGACGCATTCACACTGTATAATGATTGCATACATGCTTTTCTATCTTCTTTTTGTTAGTTTTTTCTGCCCAAGATTACACAAAGTGAATGCACTTTCGAACAAAATTGATCAAATTACATTGATAATAATTTACCGGAATTTCAGGGGAACAGGACAGTCCTTTAGTTACAAGCACAATATTTTAGCCATGGAATTAACAATTTATGTGGAAATGTGACCTATTTTTGGTAATTTTACTCAAGGAGATTGGTTTCGCTGTTAATATATTTGCTTCTGGCTTCACAACCATCAGGAGATGCACCTCAAGTGCAAAGTGTCTGTGCTGAAACATGCGGGAACGTCACCATTCCCTTCCCCTTCGGAATACGAGCCGAGTGTTTCTTGGATGACTGGTACCAGATCGTCTGCGAACAAAACAACACGGTTCCCATTCTGAAGAAGATTGGATTGCGAGTTCTCAAAATTTCACTCCCTGATAAAGACGTGGATGGCATGATTAACGTTAGTCTTCCTGTAATTTACTCAAATGCAAGCTGCGGGGGTGACGGACGTGGTGCACTGGTAAGCTTAAAAGGAAGTCCATTTGTCTTCTCCCAGAAAAGGAACATCTTTACAGTAGTCGGTTGCAACACTCTACTGACAGCGAATGGTAAAGAATCAGCTGTTTTCGGATGCCAGTCAAAATGTGCTGGAACCAACTTCACCATTAGCAAGTATAGCGCTTGTTCCGGGGAGGACGAATGCTGCCAGAGTTCGCTCCCCTTTGACCTGCAGGGCCTTGGTGTGGATTTCGAAGAAGAAAGCGGAGATGAGGGGTGCAAGTACGCTTTCTTGGGGTCTGATTCAGGTGTTTATGATTTGAGATCGAGTGATACGGTTCCAGGGATGTTGGAGTGGGGGATTGCAAACAATACCAAGTATGCACTTGACCTTATCCAGCAAGGACCGTATGGCTATAATGAATCTTTCTACTGTACAAGATTTAAAAGTTTGAGCAGTGAAGGAGAAGGAATTATATATACATATAGAAGCTACAGCGTCAACAGTGGTGAAATATTATCTGCGCAGTGCTATTGTCGTAAGGGGTATCATGGTAATGCCTATCTTACTGGAGGATGCAAAGGTAACATATTTCATGCTATCACATTGGGAATTTAAGTGCACAATATAGCGAAGTGGCTTGTTCATTCCCAGATATTCCCCTGAGAAGAATTCATACACGCTATTTAATGATAACATGTATAATTTTTTTTTCTTTGGGCCCAAGAATGCACAAAGTGATGCACTTTTAAACAAAATTGAACTTATTATATTGGTAAAAATTTACTGGAAATAAAGGGGAACAGGACAGTCCTTTTGTTACAAGCACGATATTATAGCCCTGGAATTAGCAATTTTATGAGGAAATGCGACTTACTAGCCTCCTTAATTTTACTCAGGAAGATGGGTTTTGCTGCTAATATATTTATGATATCATTTGTCATCAGGTATTGACGAATGTAATTCACGGTGCCCCGGGATTTGTGTGGACACAGGGGCCTCCTTTCGCTGCGTCAGTGGTGGAAAGACCAAGTTCATTCTTATTGGTAAGCAGATCTTTTAACCTAGAATTTTAGACCGCTTCATGCTGGCGAATTGCTAGAAAAAGAGCAGCATAGCATAAATTATGTTCAGAAAAGGTACATAAATAAGATTTACATTACCCTTCGTTCTAAAATGATTGTCCATTTGCTTGGTGATGATTATAGATAAGTTTCCATCAATAGAACCTATCAAGACAACCTCAAAACTTTCTTCGTGCACGAATACTTATATTTGATAGCTAAGACAGCACTTAGAACTTTTCTAATGTTGCCGCTTCAAATCTATCAAAAGATGACCAAGGTTCCTACTTACTCTTGTCGTATTTGAATTGGAATTATTACAATCATTATCAAGATGAATGCTGGTAGGATTTTTTTCACTTTCATCAATGGTTTTCTCATTTCCTAGTAAGGGAGATTAGTTGTACAATCTAGATGTACGTAATAAAAATATCACCTGATGGAATTTAGCAGGAGACAAATTAATTATTCAAGATTGTTAAGAAAAATCCACATGAAAGGAGCTCAGGTTAATCACTCTTATATGATTTCCTCTTAATCGGATTCACTAAAATATTTTATGATAAGACCTTATAGATAAAAGAAGGGTGCATTTTTTGGACTTTTGCCCCCTAATTTTTTGTAATGCAGGGGTTGGGGCAGCCCTTGGGGCACTACTTTTGTGTCTTGTCTTATGGGGGCTGTACAAATACATCAAGAAGAGAAAAGAAATCAAGCTTAAAGAGAAGAACTTCAAACGTAACGGCGGTCTTTTGTTGGAAAGTGAGCTATCTTCTGAAGGCCATGTCGAGAAAAACAAATTGTTCAACTCCAAGGATCTAGAAAAGGCTACTAACAATTTCAACGAGGATAGGATACTTGGGCGAGGTGGACAGGGTACCGTTTACAAAGGAATGTTAACAGATGGAAAAATAGTTGCTATTAAGAAATCAAAAGCAATAGACGAGGGCAAAGTCGAACAATTTATAAATGAAGTCTTCATTCTCTCACAAATCAACCATAGGAATATCGTTAAGTTATTGGGGTGTTGCTTGGAGACAGAAGTCCCACTTTTAGTATACGAGTTTATACCAAATGGGACTCTATACCAATATTTGCATGACCCAAAGGAAGAGTATCATGTATCATGGGACACACGCCTACGAATTGCAACTGAAATTGCAGGAGCCTTATTCTACTTGCATTCAGCAGCCTCAATTCCCATTTATCATCGAGACATCAAGTCCACTAATATCCTCTTGGATGAGAAATATCGGGCCAAAGTGGCAGATTTCGGTACTTCCAAGTCTGTTTCCCTTGATCAAACTCATGTAACCACATTGGTGCAAGGGACTTTTGGTTACCTAGATCCCGAGTATTTCCAATCAAGTCAATTTACAGACAAAAGCGATGTGTATAGCTTTGGAGTTGTTCTTGTTGAACTCTTAACGGGACAAAAGCCAATCTCATCGCTAAGGGAACAAGAAGGCAGAAGCCTTGCAACCTATTTCATAATTTCGATGGAAGAAAATCAGTTGTTCGACATTGTAGATGCTCAAGTTTTGAAAGAAGGTAAGAAGGAAGAGATTGCATCAGTTGCTAACCTTGCAAAAAGATGCTTGAACTTGAATGGGAGGAACCGGCCTACAATGAAAGAAGTGGCTATGGAGTTAGAGGGGATGAGGAAGCTCCCAAATCCTTTGGGTATTCAGCAAAATCAAGAGGATGGGGAGGCAACTAAATCTTATGCTACTGCATGTGAATCCAGCAAGTCAAACATCGACGCAGATGTCATTACATTTTCAAATGCGCAGCCATCCTTACCTAGTGAGTCGTGGTGAAGATCTGTTTTGCCTCTACACTTATGAGTTATATTGTAGTGTTTGTCATGGAAATTGGTTTTCAGAGCAAAAGATATAAAAAAAAGAGGGAAGGGAGGAAAGCTTGTTAGTTTACTAATAGGAGGATTTTGGTTAGTTATTTATTGTTATGAACTTATTCTCGGTGTTCGGGATCAATGAACTGTTAAGTCATGCCAATCCCAAGTTTATTATAGTCCTGTAATTAGCATGATGTCGTGATTTCAATTCATCTTGAGATCTTTGAATATTTGTCGTCAATTCGATTGTTGCAAAACTTACATCGGTCATGCAGGGCACCCGCCTTTGCAAATCAATTAGATTTGTCCTTGCTGGGAAGGAAAAAAACAAGAAAGACGTTTCCCTTCCGAAAAAGAAGGCGAATTTGCATTCGCTTTCCCTGCTGGTCTCTTCCCCGAAGATCACACTGAATTGCTGGTGGCATAGAGGGATTGTTGCCAATTTTCAATAACAAAAACAAAACCAGTAAAAAATCAATCGCGCATGGACCAACTCATATATAAGAGATATTTACTCTCCTCATTTAAAGCATAGAAGATGTTGGGTGCACTTTTTTCATATTTTCATTGATTTTTCACAATTGTAGTGTTTGAGAAAAAAAAATGGGATACAAGTTATATATAATGCTCATTTTAATATCAAAGTTTTCATCGACTCAATTTAGTATTAAATCATAAGAAGAACAATTACTTTAATATTGACGGCGAGAAATTTCGGCTAGATTGATTAAGTGTTATTTATAATTAAAATTATAATATGATTAGGCAAAATTTTTAAAAAATCCGCATGGCATGCTTGGCACTAAAGTGATCCTTTTATAACAATGACTAATACTAAAATGATCACTTAAAATAAAATTTGCCACTCAAATGATCATTTTTAATAAAATTAGATACTTAAATTATCACTATTTACAACTTTTGGATAACGTCATTTAGGGATCATATGTTGACTAGGCACATTGATGAGCGACATAGGACTGAAAAATTAATAATATATAGACACGTCGGATTTCCGACAATCCAGACCGGAGTTGGCACTTAGATGATCATTTTTTTTTTCAAAAAAGTAATACTTAAGTAATCCGAAAAAATCTTTAGCATTAAAATGAGCATTGTACATAACTTTTAGCACTTTTAATATCCTTATCCCGAGAAAAATAAATGCAAGAGATCCATTCTTTCAGGGAAAAAGAGCAAAACGAGAGAAATGAAAGGCTGAGAAGAGGACGTCTTTGGTTTTTCCCTAGAGTGACAAAAGCGAGGTTGCCAGAGCTCATTTCAAAGCCGATCAAAGGTCCATGCCGCGTTGTCCCTCATCATTTCAATTTTTAGTCTATAAAATTTCAAAAAAGGACCCGAAAGGCCCTCATTTTCTCAAATAAGGACCGAAGCAGACCTTATTTCAACTAAGAGCTCGAAATGCTATTACTTTTTTCAAATAAGAACCTAAAGTGTATCTTTTATTTAAATAATGGCTTGGAGTGGCTATATTTATTTCAAACAAGGGCCTGATTTTTAGGCGATCAATAGTATTTTCATCATTTACCATTTTTCCTTTTTTTTCTTTTTTCTTTCCTCTCTTTTTTTTTTTTTTTTTTGTGGTTCTTCTTCCTCTACGTCAACGACTAATCGGCCAACCACTGGCAATGGCCATAGAGGGTTGGGCGAGGGTTATCCTTGCCCAATTCAACAAGGGCCACCCATGCCAGCCATAGGTAAGGGACGGCCTCACCTCGATGAGGCGACCCTCACCCTAGGGGAGGCTACCCCTCACAGCCATCCATGAGGTCAACCCTTGCTGGCCGCAAGCGGGGGCTCCGCAACCCTTACTAGTGGTCGGCAAGGGTCGTTGAGCCCTCACTAACCCCAAGCGAGGCTGATACTCACTAGATCTAACGAGGGTGGCTGGTGTGGGCTTGCAGGCCCTCACTCGCTATCAATGAGTGCTTGTAGGCCCTAACTAATCCTTCCCAGTAGTTGGAGAAGGTGGTCGAGCCCTCGTCGGCCCTTCCCAGTAAGTAGTGGGGCTGATGTCGAAAAAAAAAAGGGGAAAAGAAAAAAAATGGCTGAAAATACTCTTGACTGATCGAAAAATTTAGCTAGCTGGTGATCAGCGAGGTCAAGCCCTTATTTGAAACAATCATGGCTACTTGAGGGCCTTATTTGAAATAATCAAAGTCACTTCAGTCCTATATTTGAAACATGATCCACTTCGGGTCCTTATTTGAAAAAAATGATGATACTCTGGATTTTTTTTGGAATTTTCCCTTGTTCTTCTGCAACCGTGGAGTGGCTTTAGCCTAAACTCTCTCGCCATCACCAATCGAGATCTTGACTCGTCTAATATACCAATACCAAGTAAGATTCGCCTTTCCCGAACCCCAAAAAGAACTGCCTAGGTTGATTCATGCTCTCGGCTAAATCTTGTTAAACCGAAGTAATTTCATGTCGAGCTATAATGCTTTGAACCCGGAATGCAAGTTCATTAATGAACACCAGATACTTGATGTGTTTCTTAAATGAAACACAAAATGTTTGAGAACCCCGAACTCGAATGGAAAATTTCAAGTGACTCGTGATAGCTAAGATGGGTTTAGCAAGAAAATGTGTTGATTCCAGCCTTTTTGCATCATGTTTAGTGTGTAGGTTGCAATAAATTTTTCTCTGGAATGCATGCTTAAAATCGCATATCAACCATTTGATAAAATGGCTGAGAGAATGCCGAGTATTGATTCATCATTGAATCCCGAGATATATCCGTTCATGTTTGCTTCTGGGTTGGTTGAATCTACTCTGATATTCTTTTTTCTCTTTGTTTGGCTACGTGATTCTATGGGAACGATCGATCATCAGCGAGCAAGCCGAGAGTCCCCCCTTTGGCTGAAGCTCTCACTCCACATCGGCGAATCCCGCTGTTCAGGGCTATTCTAGTTAGGCCATTCTCTCCATATTCATGTACTTATGTTCGTTTGTATTTCTGATTTGCTTATTTCAGAACCCATGGTTCGCGTAGTTTTTGTTTTGGTAAATTTGTTTTAGGTCGCTGGAGTAGATGGTAGGAGTGAGTGTGGTTCCCGAGTAGAACCAGGAATCAGAGAACCAATCGGTTCGCTGTTCTTAAGGGACCGGTTCCAGTTCCCGATTCCCCTTTTCTGGGAACTGATACCGAGAACTAGAACTGGAATTGAAACCGGACCGATTATGGCTTAAAAAAGCCCCAAATCACAAATTGACTTTCACATTTCACAATTCACACGACACTTTCAGTTTGATAGTTCTCTCTTCACCCATTCTTCGCCTCTACTCGATGCCATCGCTGCTCGCCCTCGATGCCACCGCTGACCTCTACTCGACGAGCCACCGCTTCCTCTGTATAGAGAGAGAGAGAGAGAGAGAGAGAGAGAGAGAGAGAGAGAGAGAGTCATTACAAGTGCTCGGCTCTTCCTTCAAGAAGAAGGTACGTGCGGCCGTGTCCGTGTTAGTCGCTCTTAGGGTTTTGTGGTTTCCTAATGCTCTCTCTTTTCCCCCCATCCCATTTTGCGTTTTCGTTTTTGCTGAGATATGTGTGTTTCCGTGTCTCTCTATGTCTCTCTCGTGTCCTTGTCTCCTTTGTGATCTTGTTGTTGTTGTTGTGTGGGCAGATGGTGAGAGAAAGTCGACCACGAGTTTGTCGACAGGAGGTGAATCTCCATGCGACTCGGTAGAGTCAAAGGTATTTGAAAATCGATTGACTTGTTGTCAGCTATTTATGTTTTCCTGTCGGACCATTTCCTCCTTACCTCACGTATCGATTAAGCGGGAATCATGAGATCAAGCTGTTTGGGCGTCAGTCGGGCAGGCAATCATACATCCTCTGATGTCTTCCTTGGATGCGAAGAAACCATATATAAGATGGACTTGAATCGGGAATGAATGGCTCTCCTTAATGGGGCATTTTGCTAGTTTACCTGATATGATTAAATCTTAGATCGAAGCACGGATTTTATGTCTTTTTTGGGCACTGGGACGGATGAGAGGCTTTACAATTTGCACTCAAGATGCCTGATTTTCCAGTTCCGCAACGAGCATGATTTGTTGCAATAACCATTTCCTTTGCTTTGGTGTGAATTTGACCACTCAGGCATACCACGAGTCAAAGAATTTGAGGTGGAGACCACCACCAATAACGTTAGGGACGAAGCAGGATTGGCAGGACAGATTGAAAAACATAAGAATAGGAAGAAAAAGAGCCGATGACACTAAGAAATCTAAGAATTCGAAGATGTCCTTCCTATTCTTCGATGAAAACCTGTACATAGTGAATGAGAAGAATGATTCTGAATCAAGGGTGAGTTTTTTTTTTTTTTTTTTGTGCTTGTAACTCTTTTACACACTCAAAATGTTTATTCTATGTGTGTGTTATAGTAATTGAGTTTGGTGACCTACTAGCTAACTCATTGGTTGCTACTAGTGTTGGACGCAAATTACGCAACCCCAAGATTTCCATAACTAGAACAAGAACATGCATAATTGAGTAGAAAGATTAACGCACCTATTTTGGGATCCATTATTCTTGAAGCGGAAGCGGAAACACAATGTTCCACGCGCAAGTTATTCTCCTCTATTGCCCTCCGTATCACTGGCTCAATGAGGCAGCCTCCCTCACGAGTAGCGTTAGGTAAACGCCCCTTAGGTGAGGATACATGTGAGAATATTAGGGTTAGAGGAGAGACTTGAGCACTATTTATAGAGTTTTCAGGCAGTCCCCCTCATTACGGGCAAGGCTCAACTCGGCCTACACTAGCCAGCCCATATTAGACTAATTAAGAAACCTTCTATCTCACCTTAGACCAACCCTGTTTTACGGTAACCGTAAAAACAGTAAATTATAATATCAATTAATTTAGTCCACATCAAGAAAACTCTTACCTTCTCCCACTTGGACTATATTAATTGAAATCGTACCGTATGTGCACACATTTGGTCCAAAGATAATTCTTAATAGTCAATCATATCCCATAAAGTCTTAAACATCGAATCATGACGGTAACTGCATGTATACACACAGAGCCTTCCATGGTCATGAATGTTCTCAACTTTATTAATATGGATTCAATATGGTAGTGTGTCAAATGGATAACTGGATGCCCGGATGCCCCTAGCCTTCACTCAAGGTTTATACAATCCCTTGAGACTTTATTAATATGTATTCAACATAATAACAATACATTCAAAAATATTTTATTGAATGCAAAAGTTTTTTTTTTTTTTAGTGAAGGTAATAATAGTATTAAGGGAATGGACAACTGTACAAAAGATCGGGTCCAAAACCTACACTCTCGCGAAGAAGCAAAAGTGGAGGGGATCCGATGTAAAACCACAAAGCAAATAAGCCCACAAGGAAGAACCCACACAACAAACCGAAGAACCCACCCTCAGGCAGGACCACCGACCCTCACACCCTCTAACAAGGAAAGCGAAGAGCGGAAATGCGAACAACAGCAGACACAACCTAAGGAGGATCCGGAGAGCTCGAAAAAATCACGGGGTCAAATCCCCACCCACTTTGAAGCCTTTTGTTCCTCAGAGAAGGGCAACATCCTTGAAGGTAAGGGCTTTGTCCCTAACCACCATCAGCAAATGGCTTTTGAGAGCGGCCACCACGCACAATTCACCCTTGAAGATGATTGCATTCATTTTCTTCCATATAAGGTGGCACAAAGCACCAAAGGAGAACCGTGCAATCCTGTGATAGAAGTCATTTCCGGAGAGGAATTTCATGGCCCAGGGAAGCACTTCATTCCAGCTTTGTTCCTCCGGGGAGGTTGCACTGGTGGCCCAAAGAAGGCCAGTGAAGCCGAGGTGCGACACCCAAAGAAAAGGTGGTCTATAGAATCTGGGACCTCACTACAAAAAGCACACACATTAAAGTCAATACATCCATGGGATAGAAGCATGACTTGTGTGGGAAGCCGATTCCTAACTATGAGCCATAAGATGAGCTGGAAACGAGGGGCTACAGCATTGTCCCAAATGAGAGGAGCCCAGCTGACCCGAGGTTTCTTCGATCTGATAGAATTCCATGCAGATGCAACTGAAAAAGAACCTGACAGATGACCGCACCAAATAAACCTGTCGCTACCAGCAGTCAACGCCGGAATAGCAAGGCCCCATCTCGACAACAACTCCCTAAATATGAGACCCATCGGGGTAAAAAGATTAGCTACCACCGCATGATCGGGAATAAAGAGCCTTTCCCTAAAGGAAGGAGGCACGAACCCATCCAGAGGGCCACAAGACAACCAGTAGTCATGCCATAAAGAAATAGCCAAGCCGTTTCCAATGGTCCACCGAAAAGAAGTTTGGAAATACCTTCTAAGCTGGAGAATTTTCTTCCACGACCAAGAACAAGTCCTCGGTTGGGAAGCGATCCAGAAATTTCTCTTAGCTAAAAAGATAGAGTGGATCCACCGACACCACAGCGATTCCCTATCAGAAAAGAGAATCCATATAAACTTTACCATCGAAGCCTTGTTGCAGTCTCTCAAGTTCCGAATGCTAAGACCGCCTTCCGCTTTAGGGTGGCACACATCCTCCCACGCGACCTTGGCTCCCCCTCGGCCCAGGGCCGTGCCTTTCCATAGAAATTGTCTCATAATTCGTTCAATGTTTGAAAGAACCGAGGCAGGGAGAGTAAAGACACTCGCCCAGAAAGATTGGATCGAATGAAGAACAGAACGAATAAGCTGCAACCTCCCTGCAAATGACAAAAAATGATGCGCCCAAGATTGGATCCTAGCCGTAATGCGATCCTTCAATGCAATGCAGTCCGCTTTACTCAGTCTGGAAGAGATAAATGGAACCCCCAAATACCGAACAGGAAGCTTCCCCTCCCGAAATCCAAACGCCCAAAGGATTCTGTTCCGAATGCAGGCGTCGCCTCCTGAGATGAAAATCTCACTCTTATTTTTGTTGGGGACAAAACTGCTCCAAGAAGAGAAGATGTCGAGTCATCTCTTAAGCATAGACACCGAAGGCCAGTCCGCCTGACAGAAGAGGAATACGTCGTCGGCAAAGAACAAGTGAGAGAGTTGGACGAGCTTACATCTCCAATAATACTTGAACTGTCGATTAGCCGTGCGAGATGCCAAAATGCCCGAAAACACTTCCATTATTAATGTGAACAGGTAAGGGGACATAGGATCCCCTTGCCTAAGGCCTCGCCCTCCCGGAAAGAAACCGTGAAGATCACTGTTAATGGATATGGAAAATCTTGGTGTCCGAACACATGCCATGACTAGCTCAACAAAACCAGCAGGGAATTGAAAGGCCACAAGAACAGATTCTTAAAAATCCCAATCAATAGAGTCATAGGCCTTATGAAAATCAACTTTCACCGACACTTGGGTAGATATGGCTGAAGGTGGAACCCTGCAAACAATTCTTGGGCAAGGAGGATATTATCTCTAATCCTCCTACCTTTGACAAATGCATTTTGAGATTGACTAATGAGATCATTCAAAACCAACGCTATCCGGTTAGCCAAGATTTTCGTAATCACTTTGTAGATAGTGTTACAACATGCAATCGGTCTGTAGTCAGAGACAGCACTAGCATTTGGGACTTTAGGGACTAGAGCAATAATTGTAGCGTTTACCTCTTTTAAGAGCCGACCGAATTGGAAGAAATCATGGACCGCCAGCAGCACCGAAGGTCCAAAAATCTCCCAATTGGATTTGAAGAATTCCACCGAAAAACCATCCGGTCCCGGAGCTTTGCCTTTGGCAAGGGAGAATAAGGTGGATTTGATTACCTCATCCGAAACCGGCTCGCTCAGGATACGAATCTGGTTAGGGTCCAGCGGACGGCGAATGACACACTTGACCTCCTCACTAGATGGCTTGGATAAGGCCTCATGAGGGGATAGCAGAGAAGAGAAGAACTTGATGAACACCTGAGGTACCACCGCTGGATCGGTTATTACCGTCCCCGAGGGGTCTTTGACAGAGAGAATCCTATTGGCGAGCTGTCTCCTTTTCACGAAGTGATGGAAGAACTTAGAATTCCTATCCCCTTCTTTTAGCCATCTAATTCTCGATTTTTGTCTATAAAAAGACTCTTCATGGCTTCATAATTCAACAAAAGCCCGACGACAACTCCTCTCCCTTTCAGTAAGATCCAAGTTTGCCGGGTCATCTTGAAGATCAGATTGAATGGCATTTAAGGCCTGCCTTGCCTCCGCCGTTCTTAGAGAGACCTCCGAAAAGGCTTCTCGATTTAAGAGCTTTAGGTGAGCCTTCAACATCTTGAGCTTGGAAACTAACTTATACATGGGTACCCCAGTTACCAAAGTACTCCACACATCCTGCACTAAGGATTTGAAATCCAGGTGCTTCTCCCAAATTCAAAGAACTTGAAAGGCTTACTCCTATGGGGAGGATGAAGAACTCTAACCACCATTGGCGTGTGATCAGAGATACCCAAGCTGAGGAACGCCACCTTGGAGAAGGAAAAATCAACATTCCACTTATTATTGACGAGAACTCGGTCTATCTTCCTCATCTTTCTAGCAGCACCGGCCGACGTACTCCAAGTATACCGAAGGCCAACAAATCTTAGGTCCGTTAGCTCCGTTTGCACCAAACATTGAGCGAATTCGTCGAAGTAAGGGATCCATGTGGTAGTACCTCCAACCCGGTCTAACGGATCTTTGATTGCATTGAAATCGCCAGCAACCACCCACGCAACATCCTGAAAGATCTCATTGTAGTGCTGGAGATCATCCCACAGAGGTCGACGACAGACAAAGGAATGCTCTCCATACACAGTAGAAATATAACAGCTCATACCAGAAGGTATCCACTTAAGACAGCCATGCAAAACCTGGTCACTGACCGAAATAGAATTAAACTCAACAAAATCCGGGTTCCACCCGACCCAAATCCTCCCACGAGGAGCACGGTCATAATTAGCAAGCCAACTCCAACCCCTAATGAGGGTGGAGGAAATAGAATCAAAAAACTCCTCCGGGACTTTGGTCTCAATCAACCCAATGAAGCAAAGCTTATTAACAGCAGCGAAGCGCCTAATCTCGGCACGCTTAATAGGATCATGGATGCCTCTTATATTCTAGAACCCAAAAAACATCAAAAAAAACTTGAGAACGAGCAGACTTACCTCCTCTTGGAGGTCCTGGAGCCCGCCGCAGGGCCCTTCGAAACCTTAGGAAGGGGGGAATCATCCAAAAGCTTAAGAAGCTGGTCTTGAAAATTAGCAGCCAAATTTATAGACGGTCTTTCCCTTACAGGTTTGCCGACGGCTTGAGAATCATCATCACTCGATCCTTCATGAAGGCTGAAATTACAGATCTCATCTGAGTTCTCATCCTCGGCCAACGCCAACTTCATATTAGAAGGGTCTGCTGAAGGAGAGACCTCCTTACTTACCGGGGTATGCGCCTCTAAATAAGAGGATTCTTTATGGCTAGAAGGGTCACAATTCAGAGCATGACCTTCTTCCGTGAGGGGGAAAAGGCCAAACGAAGTCTTAGCCACAGCCATCTGCTTGTCCCGAGCTAAGGCAGCCGCTTCCCTCGCCGCTTGCTTCTTCTTCTTCTTTTTATTATTCTTCCGCTTTACCTGATTCCACCCCAACTGAGAGTCATTCGCAAGTTCAGACGGAACAGGGACACAAGGATCGTATCAGGAGGGTCAGTGGTCCTCGAGGGACCGCTTGGGGAGCGCTCGATTCTCCCACAAACAGGGTTCTATTAGTGTTACCACCAGCAGAGGGCCCAGCAAAAGCCACTCCAGCTTGATGGTTGTGAGAGTTGTCAACATCTTTCCCAGCTGGGGTGGGCAAAGCTACCTCTTTACCTTTGGCCGAAATAGAAGCAGCTTCAAGATTCGACTGGGCAGTAGCCTTATCCTGAGCAGACGCCTCTGCAGAAAAACCAGCACGCGTTTCTTTGCAGCTATGACCAAACACGCCACATTTGAGACAGGCAACCGGCTTCCATTCGAACTCTACTTCCACCACATCCGTTTTCGCGTTTGTGATTAAGTCAATGGTCTCGCAAAAAGTTTGCTGCACTATGATTTCCACACATACCCATGCAAATGACAACATGGACATTTGCTCCGTTCTCTTGTCCACATAGAGTGGCCTTCCAATAGCACTAGCAACCTTGCCAATTTACTGAGCAGGCCAATAAGCGAAAGGAAGATTTCTTAGCCGAACCCATACCGGCACGGTCATGTGAATGTCTTTTTTAAGCTCAACACCCGGTTGCCATTGCTGCAACATGAAAGGAATTCTTGCCACAGTGATAGGGCCGCCTTCCAGGATTCTTCTCCTGAATTCCTTATCAGTAATACGCAGAAGATACACTCCTCTCCCATTTGAAAGGACTTCCAGTAACATTGGACCCCAGGCTCTCCTCAGGGCTTCTTCGACTACTTTGAATGGTAATTTCCTACCGATAAAGTAACCAACCAAGCAGTCATACAGTTTGAGATCAGCTGCCTGCAAATCAGACTCATCCATATGTATCACAGGCTTGTTATTCACAATCTGCGGAGCAGTATAATCCAGGTCATAGCCTTTGTTTGCCGCACTAGCTACCGCAGCCCATGAACGGGCTTCCGGCTTCTTCGAGGCACCCCTTGATTTAGGTCTCTTGGACTTAGATCTCTCTCTGTTATTCGGCCGGCCTCTACCAGATGTAACAGGAGATCTGGATTTCGAACGGCCAACAGAGGAAGAGGGGATACTTTGATTTCCAGCATTCACCGAAGGAGCAACCAACGAAGGTCGCACAATCCTAGGGGAGGAAGGAGACCGAATACTAACCCCCTTATCATTCTCACGGTACTGTACCGAGTTGCTCTCCATTGCAGCAGAAGATCGCACACAAAAAAAAAAAAAAAAAAAAAAAAACCTAATCCATCGATCTCAAAAGAAACCGTTGGAGGGAGACGTACCAGGCGGAGCTTCGGAGGTTTTAAAGAGCAAGGAGAGGCGCCTCTTGACGCCGAAAATCGGCCTTAACCGACGGCCAAACCGGGCAAATCAGCAACTTCGGAATCGCAGGAACAGTGCAGAAATCGGGAGCTCCTTTTGCTGTCCTCGCACTGCGGCCACCTTGAGCCAAACCTCGGAGCCTACTTCCTGCGGAGTAATCCATGCCGCGTCTAGGCTAATGCCGCTACGTGACGAGGCTGAGTTGATGCCGCTGCGTGACGAGGCTGAGCCGCCCCTCCGTGTCCAAGACGGAACGCTTCAGATCTGCGAGCGCGCTCCAGTTCACAGACACTCCGCACGCACAGGAAACTCAGAGAGAGAGAGAGAGAGGAGGACACGGCGGGACGATGGCTACTCCAGCGAGGAGGCTTAGGGTTACGCCCATGCGAGCGCACCCCCCATCCCCTTGGGTTTTCTTCGTCCTTCGCGGCCGTGAGGAGATGTTATCAAATACCTATCTTAGGAAGAGTTGAATGCAAAAGTTGATACATATCAAATCGTTACAAAGTGTAACGAACACAGATGAAACATTTATCAAAGTAAAGCCAAAATAGCTCCGCTAAACAACAGCATCTCATGATGCTCCTAGGCCCATGCTAATGATATGTCACTCAAATACACACGGGCGTAGGCATTTAGTTAGTGGATCTACAACCACATCATCTGTGAAAATATGTTATATTAAAACGTCACATTTATGTACCATTTACTTTTGGTCAAAAATTTTGATCATCATATAATTAGACCCCTTAAGACCTCTATAGTAAATAAATAATACTACAAATTTGTTATCTCAATATAACCGTATGGGTCTATCCATAAAGTTAAAATGATCAACTCCTTCATGAGGTTCCAGAACCTAATAGCCCAAGTAACAGCCTAAAAGAATGTTACTAACACTACTTATATAGTAGAAGATGACATAGAACTTTATTTACTGCACTTCCTGTTAACATAAATATGTATTTCATTATTGATTTTATGTCATCCTAACAGCCATCAAAGTTTACATCTGAATACCCTACTAGCTACAAGAATTGAACATATCTGTAAATTAGCATATAATCTCTTGTCTTATTTAAGTACCTTAAAATCTTCTTGGCAGCAACCTAGTGATCGTGTCCTGGATTTGATCGATATCTACCTAGAAGTCCCGTTTCAAAGACAACATTTAGTCTAGTGCAAATTCGAGCATACATTTTACTTTTAAGTGCACTGACACGAGGTATTCCCTTAATTAGATTTTTCAATATCTAAATAAAGACAATATGATAGATTCAATCCATCACCCTTAACAATATGAGCAATTCCTGACTTGTAATGATATATATTGAATATTTCCAATATACAATTAGCAAATGTCCTCCGAGAAAATCTAATATAATATGGCAAAAAAAATCCTTACAGACCTCAGTACAAAGGATATATAAGATGTCTCAAGGTCACAACTTGTAAGCAAAATATCATGTACGTAGAGTATGAGAAAATACAAATTCCCTCCCACTAACCTTGCGGTATATTGAATTACTTTGTTCCTAATTGAACAAGATAACAATATTATGAAACTTTAATAATATTATTTGGAAACTTGCTTATAAATATGAATGAGACTTTTCATTCTACACACAAGTTTACTTGAAACATCTGTTGCAAAATCCTCCAATTGTACAATATAGATTTTGTATCTATTTGGCGTAACTCCATATCAAAATAATTATTAATGATACGTTCACTCTGAAAGAATCTTTAAAAATAGTAGAAAGAAATATTTATTTCTTCACTATTAACTATCCACCCATCTTTCAGAGTAAAAACTTTAGCTACCAATTTGGCTTTAAATTTCACAATATTTCTGTGAAATTCTTTTAGTTTTGTACGCCAATTGGCAACTAATGAACTTATGATCTTTAGGCAAGTAAGTTAGTTTCCAAATACTACGATGTTTCATAAATTATATATCGCTTTTTGTGGCATTTAATCACATACTTAATTGAGAACAAGAAACGGCATTTATATAAATTGCTAAAACAACCATGTAGTAGATATTCTAATCATGTTCTCACAAATAGACTATATAGTATGATGATATAACTTATCGTCTTTCCTTAACAAATCTCCTTAATAAAGCTGCAACCACTTCATTCTGCACTTGAGAGGTTTAAAAAATTTCATTATAAACTATATCGAGAATAGTACCTTGAACCTCAACAAGTTTAGTCTATGGTACAGGAGATTCCATAATTATCTGTATAGGTAAAGACAAAAACATAGTAACCTCCATCATACTATTATCTTTAATAGTCTGAGAGCAGTTATCATTTACAATTACGTCAATCTTTAGAAACTTTAAAAGATGTGATTCAATAATTCTTGTACCTTTTTTAACAATATAGATAAGATACAAAATAATTCCGAGTGGATCTGAATTCCAACGCACTTAATATTGGATTAGAACCTTACTTTTGCATGACACCTCTAAATTTCATATAATTCAGGTAATTTATGTCCAGTCTATAACTCAAAAGAAGTTTATGAAACTATTTTTGTATGTGAAAATGTTACTTTCATAATATCAGCCAACAACAAACCAGATAAATTAGTCTTACTAATCACACTCATTACCAAGTTCAATATGGTGCATTTATGCCTTTCAGCCAAATCTTTTTGTCAGGATTTTCAGGTATAGTAATTAAATTACCACCCCAAAATCTACCAAGTATTTGACAAATGACCCTTTAAGCTATTTCGCATTGTCATACTTGCCAAAATACTCACGGCCATTGTTAAGCCTAACAACCTTTTAAAACTAATTGTAATTGTTTTATTATTTATCTTGGTTATTTTCCTTAAATAGAAAACTTTAGGAAACAATATTTTAACCATATACAAGATGTATATGTCATTAGGACTTAAACACAATCTTTGTAGATGTGTCCTAATTTCAATATTAGACAAGACATAATTTCAAGCAACTAAGGCTTCCATCATCTTATAGCAGTGCAGTCTACAGGCAAACCTCTTTTCAAGTGTTCCAAAATGGAATGCTTTATAGACAGTAAGCAAATTCAATTGCTCTTTTCTCAAGCAACAAATCATATGTCCACAACTTAAAATTTGAAGAAGTAAAAACCTCAATAATAATGAAGTTATTAATTACAAAAAATGTGACTGAAAACCAAGCAATATATGTAATTAGCATCATGTGAATACTGTGTAACTTGACGTACAAGTACACATCCAAAGAGTTACACGCATAATTATATAATCACATTTGAGCAGAATACATGACATGCAGTTGTACACTCCTCACATGATAGCGGTTATGAGAATATATTCTAATTTTCGTGAATTCATCACCTTTGGGCAGATGAATCATTGGGATCAGTCAATCCTCTACCACACTATCATGTATCCCTCCATGAACTAATACGCAATCACCTCCTTTGGGAGTATGACTACGCATTCGATTAGGAGACATTCCAATCATCATACAAGACTGAAATTTCTCAAACACAATCAAGCGTGTCACTTTGGCGGTCACTACTCAATTGAATCATTGAAATTCTCTTATACCAGCAATATAAACTTTACTCCTCACATACACCATATACATGTGATATTAACTTTAGTGATAGGAGCAGCATATCACCAAATTCACATATTATGCTAATTACATTGCTTTATCCATTAATAAAAATTAATCATACATATATATACAACGAACCTGAAAGACAAATTCTAATGAGATCATTGATCACAGTAACACAAGAAACTTCTTATAACAGAGAATAAAACATCTCTTATGCACCCCAATTACATATTACCATAACAACATTAAAAGAATGTTGATCTAGAATATCTCTCACAAATTAACATCAATAGTAATATAGGTATACCAAATCAACAAGCTTGACAACTGATCCATTATCACTCATGAATTTATAGCCAAAGTAACAAATTATCATTATAATCAACCAGTGGCCTATTAATTGAGTCAAACCAGATAACCAAATATCTAAAATTTAACAGTAGATACAATTGCTCTGCGTAAATATTGCCATACTCCTTTACCATAAAAAAATATTTAACTCGATAGACATTAACCAGTGACCATATGAGTTTAGGTACAATATGCAATAACTTTACTAACATGCATTACATACACTCAACATATGTGTTAATTAGTACAAACAGTTTGGTCACAGATTCTTAAGACGTCCATCATTCAAAGATTACTAACATGTCAAGGAGTATGTTTGTGTAACAAAAGTTTCATAACATTTATTGTTTCTCTTCAGCTCAATACATAACTCAATTACTATTCTATAATGGTTGTATCTCATCAAGCCAACTTCAGTTCACAATAAAGTTTGATTTTTATTGATCACACATTTATAATGATTATGTGATAATATACCTATAACCCAACACTTGTATTTCCAAAATCACAAAAAAATACAAGGAAAAATACACAAAAATTCATTTAAAATACACGTATTTAGGGTTTCATAAGCAATTTCACATCAATAAAAGCATCAAACATATAAAATAAATGTACCACAAGATAGGAAATCACCATATGAGTACAACGCCGCCAGCCACGCGCCAAACGGAGGCTCCACGTGCTCACACACGCCACCTGAGTGCGCGGCGCATGGAGCTCACACGCGGCGCGCATTCGACGCCCAGGTGGCGCGTGGGGGCACGTGCGGCATCCCCCGGCGATGCGCCACTGACCCTCTTGCTCGTCTCGTCTCCCCAATCCAAATTTGTGATTTAATTTAATTTTTATTGAACAAAAAGTCTCGAAAATCACAAATTAGGGCAAGATCCGTACTAATTAGGGCTAATCCGTACAAATTAGGGCAAAATCAATTGCATTCAAGTTCTAAGGTTATGGAGACTCTGATACCACATGTTGGACGCAAATTGCGCAACCCCAAGATCTCCATAACTAGAACAAGAACATGCATAATTGAGTAGAAAGATTAACGCACCTATTTTGGGATCCATTGTTCTTGAAGCAGAAGCGGAAACACAATGTTCCACGCGCAAGTCATTCTCCTCTATTGCCCTCCGTATCACTGGCTCAATGAGGTGGCCCCCCTCACGTGTAATATTAGGTAAACGCCCTTTAGGTGAGGATACATGTGAGAATATTAGGGTTAGAGGAGAGACTTGAGCATTATTTATAGAGTTTTCAACCAGTCTCCTTCATTACGAGTCAGGCTCAACTCGGCCCACACTAGTCAGTCAATATTAGACTAATTAAGAAATCTTCTATCTCACCTTAGACCAACCCTGTTTTACGGTAACCGTAAAAACAGTAAATTATAATATCAATTAATTTAGTCCACATCGGGAAAACTCTTACAACTAGCTCATATTATCATAAGTCATAGATGTCTTAGAAGTCATTAATGTGACAACTCGCTTACATGTATAAACATGTTGCATCGGATGTCCCTGAATGGCCAATAGAAAATGTCAATTCTGGGACAGCAGATTGATTAATTTTAAGCTGTGTTCTTATTGTCTAAACATCTACTATTACACCAGCAAAATTTTTTTGGCAAAAAAAAGAATTAACTAGTGAAGCTTTTGTTATACGTCAAATATGTACAGTAGATAGAGAACAGAGAGAGTCCTCATTGTTTCAGCAAAATCATCAATGGAGAAGCCAATTGCCTGCTCACAGTACATTTACTATAATTTTTCATTACAGTTCAAAGAAAATCTTGTACTTCAATCTCTCTTCAGCTTTCTCATATCCTAATATGTCTACTACAATAATACCTTGAGCTGTTCTTTTTGTGTGAAATCGGAAATGGCTGCAAATAGGTTATAGTTATGATGACAATTAGTATCTTTTACTTCAGCAGGAGATCAAACTTCGAGGTTTAAGATCACATGTTTATGGTTTTACTGTCTAATTTGGATGAAAAATGTTTTGATAGGATTCAGAGTCTATATCCATATTGGACAGTCTAATTGCTAGTAACACAAAGAAAATTCCTCCATCACCACTTATCAAGCAATTGGTTGTGGCTATAGAATAAGTCTTTATTATCCACAAGATAGCCATTCTAACGTTTAGCTCTATATATTTCTCCTATCAGTTAGACATCTTTGGAAACTTTTCCCAGGAATGGGAAGAAATTTAGCTCAATGAAAGATTTTCTAGCAACAAACAAAGGTTCTTCTCCTATCAAGGAAAGGGCAGGACTAAGTCTCTCTGCTGTGAGGTCGCTTGTGCTTTGTGAAAAGGAAGATAACATATCGAGTTTCCAGATGAAGTGAAGCTCTATTTTTTTATTAGTTTGTTGTTTGATGCAAGTAAATCGATAATCAGATTATCAAATTTACTAGTCCATGAAATAATACTCATCCATTATAAAAAATTTATCGGTTCTTTTTTAAAATTATCCTATGATGATCTTTCACTTCTGTTGTAATATCTACAAGATATTTGCAGAGGAAAAGTTTCTCGGGAGAAAGATTAGTTCTGGTTCAAAAACCACTGCTACAACATTGCCAAGAGATATTCATGCAACCCCACTTAAAAGCTTTGTTACTAAAATTGCTGAAGTCATTAGAAGCTATAAAAAAAATAAAGGATATGGCTTTATTTTGGCGCAAGGTTGTTGCTGAGGTAAGGCTGGACTTTGTGAAGTGAACCGCTAGACTTTGCAAAAGAGAAATAGTTCACATTCTAGAATATTAAACGCTTATGAGTATTATAGATTGTGTCTGTGTTATATTCTCTTTGATAAATGACAAGTTTGTCTATTATTGATGCATTCATTTCCATTTTTTTAAATTAAAAAGGAAAAAAAATCTGTTAGAACCTGCAACCGACCCCGAAACCTATGACAGGTAAGTTCTAGATTCTTGCTTATGACAGGTAGGTTCCAGGTTCTAGGTTCCAAAAAATAAGGAACCTGTACCCGATATTAGGTTCTAGGTTCCAAGCCAAAGGAATTGGGAACCGCTCACCCTTAGTAGATGGCCGGTGATGGGCCGGCGGCGGTTAGGGGTAGACGATAGGCCGACGAGTGGTGGCCTAAGTGGACAACCATGTAGGGTAAGGGCTCAGCTGCAGCCTGAGGTTTGGTTGAGGGCCCCTGGTTCGGTGAAGATGAATTTGCAGGCGGTGAAGGAAATGTTATCGGTCTGCGAAGAAGAATGAAGGTGCAGGAGAAGAAGACAAAAGGAATAAAAAGAATTAAAAAAGGAAAATCAATAAAAATTCCAAAAACCCAAAAATAGATTAAAAAATCCTTTTATAGTCTAACGCAGGTCGGATTTGGATAGATGAGTCGGGACAATGGGTCGAATTAAGTAAACCCGGTCCAAACCCATTGCCTAAATATAATGATAAAAAATATTAAAATTTCTAAAAAATTGTAAAAATCTTTATAAATTTCAAAAAAAAAATTGAAATTATTAAAAAATTCGGAATTTTTTAAAAAATTTTAAAACTCAGAAAATCCCAAAAAATTAATAAAATATTTTAAAATTAGTAAAAGTATATAAATCAGAAAAATCATTAAAAAAATCAGAAAAATTGTAAAAAAATCAGAAAAATTATAAAAAAATCATTATATAAATTTACTTAATTAGAAAATTAAAAATTGATCAAATTTAGAAAATTCAGATAAATCATAAAAAAATTTAAAAATTCTAAAAAACCATAATATCATAAAATTTTAGAAAATTCAAAAAATTGTAAAAAAAAAAATCAGAAAATTCAAAAAAATCATTAGAAATATTTATAATATTTAAAAATTCTGAAAATCCATAAAAATTCATTAAAGAAAGTCCAAAAAAATACAAAAACTATGAAAATTGAAAAATTCTTAAATTGAAAAACCAAAATTGGACAAGTCTTTAGGGCTTTATAATTGGGTTCTTTGTTTTGAATTGTTTTCTCTTTTTCATGATCATTTAGGATATTTATGTGTTTTCTTTGTGATTATACTTGGTAGTGCTTCTTTAATACCTTGGATGTTATTTTCTTTGTTTTAAAATGGTTGGATGAAACCTAGAATTCTCCAATAGTTTACCATGGCATTAGTTAGCATTCAATCAAGTTAGGCCTTTGGAAGGACATCGGTTTTAAGATAAGTGTAATCAAGTTCTTGAATCTAGGGAAATTTTCAAATAAGGACCCAAAGTGCCATCATTTTCTCAAAAGATGACCTAAAGTGAAATTTGTCTCAAAGAATGACCCAAAGTAGTCATTTAATCTCAAAGAAGGACTTCACTTGCCAGCCAGTGAATAAATGCATCTTCAATGTATATTATGGTGGCTTGATTACGGTATTTTCGTCCATATTTTTTTCTTTTTCATTTTTGGTTGCCATGTTCATCGTCTTCTTTGTCTCCTGTTCACTTCTTCTTGCCCAAATCAAGAACACCGGACTTGGGGAAGGGCCAATGAGCACCGGCCACTGGTAAGGGCCGGCGAGGGCTTGACACCCATCGCTGGCAGCGAGCGAGGGCTCCACACCCATCGCTAACAGCGAGCAAGGGCCATCAAGCCCTCGCTAGCCATGGGGGAGGGGGGGGCCATCCAAATTGAGGCCCTACAAGAAGGTCCTCGAGGGCAAAAGGGTAGCCGAAGAAGTCGTCAATCTAGGAGCAATGGTGGGCGGAAGGGATGAAGAAAGCAACGCAAGCATCCCAATCGTAGTCCTAGCAGAAGACAAGGTTGTTGATGGAGCACCAGGCGGAGGTGGGGGAGGTCGCCCCTCATGGCCATTAGCGAGGTCACCCCTTGCCGGCCCTGGACAAGGGCTCACCCACCTCACCGGCCACTAATAAGGGCCAATAAGGGCTTGCAAGCCCTCACCGGCAGCCAACGAGGGCTCGACGGCCCTTGCCAGCCGTAACTAAGACCAACCTCAACCGAGGCCACCCTCGTTAGATCTGGCGAGGGTCGACCTACAAGCCCTCGCCCATGGTTAGAGAGGGCTTGGTGGCCCTCGCCTACTGCTGATGATAGGCGTCCAACCCTTGCCGACCCTCACCAACGGCCAGCACTCATTGGCCCTTCACAAGTCCGATGTTCTTGAGAAGAAGACAAACAGAGGACGAAGAAGATGATGATCAATGCCACCATTGACCCAAAAATAATAATAATAATGATAATAATAATAAAGAACAAAACAACTAAAAATTAAAAATTAAAAAAATTGACAAAAATATCCCTGATCAGGCTACTGGAATATGTATCGGAGATGCATTTATTCACTAGCTGGCAAATGAGGTCCTTCTTTGAGACTAAATGATCACTTTGGGTCCTTATTTGAGACAGACTCCACTCTAGGTCCTCTTTTGAGAAAATGAAGGCACTTTTAGTCCTTATTTGAGATAAATTTCACTTCATGTCCTCTTTCGAGAAAATGATGGCACTGTAGATCCTTATTTGAAAATTTCCCTCGAATCTATAATATCCGGTTGCATAAAGAGCAATATATCCTCCCCTATCTTATTAGATTTCTAGCCAACTACAAACGATTAGTAGCAACTCTTGAGTCAAAATTTATAGAGGATTAATTGATCAAAAAATGAACGTCCGATGTCGCATGAGATATGGGCTTGGGAGAATCCATGTTTATCATTGATGAATCATTTGTGGTGTTAACAATCGAATGGTCCATCCGTGGTCATCATTTGTATGGACCATTCGATTCATCTCATAAGCAAGTATCTTAAACCTAATTTACCCTCATTAGAAGGGGTTAGTTGCGACAGCTTGAATTACAAATTGAGCACAAAACTGTGAAATTTACACTATGAATTTTTTCGTAGTTCGAACAATCGGGGACACTACTTTTCAACAACATAAGATCGCCTTAGATATGCTCCTTGGATTGTCTAATTCTTGTACTTTCGTCTCGAACTTCACAGTTACCAAATTCTTTGAGTAAGAACTTTTCTATTAAGATGAACGTATTGGAATATCAATTTGGAAGAGATTATAGGAGCAAGAGTTCTTTTTGGTAATTTTATTTTCACATGTGCATTATATTTGTTCCATGAAAAAATCAAAAACTGTGATTTTTCAAAATCTTATCTACTTTTCTAGTCAATTGATTATAGATTCTATGTTTATTTGATAATCACCTTTAAAACGACAAGTAAGAAAGAGGGATCATGACCAATATTGGCTTCTCTTTTTCCAATGTTTTTCTTTTTTAACTCCGGCGTATGTTTTTTCAAAAGTTTGGTCTATAATGGAAAGCTTCATAAATGGACTCACAGCTTGTGGTATACTTCTCTGAAACCCAAATCTTCTTCCTAAAAAAGTTCAATATCCAATTAATGGGCCTCTCTTGCAGCCAGGCCCCCCTTAAGCCCAGATCCATTCGCCAGGCATAGAAACGACAATGAAAAGGAATGGGCAAAGCGTGGCCGACCAACGGACATAATTAGGAATCGAAATCGAAAATTGGAATACGAATTGTCCACGGTCATTACCCCCCCCCCTCTCTCTCTCTCTCTCCCCCTTTTTTTCTCAATCCTACTCAAGTGTGTTTAGTTCAGCATTTTGAAAAGCCCATTAAGAAAATATAAGGCAATTCAACATAAAAGATTTTAGGTAAATACAAAAACTGTTTGATAAATTATGCTTTAAGAAGCAATTTTGAGAGATATGTTGTTTGATAGAAAACATATTTGAAGAGCCCTTTGGGTGATTCATATTAGTTTTTTAATTTTTATTTGTTTAAAATTGAAACAAAAATGATGTACGCAACTTTTTTAACATAAAATTTGACAATAATGCTAAAAAAATCAAATATGTATAATTAAAAAAAAAAAAAAAAGATTACCAAAGCTTTTGTCGAATGATCGTTGGTGAGCTGGATCTAGCAACAATGGCTATCGAGGTCGCTTGACCTAAAGCGACCCTCGGCATAGGTCACGCGACCAGGCCGCACGCAACCTAGGTGACCATTGCCTAGGTCTCACAAGGGTCACTCAACTGACGACCTGGGTCACATGCTACCTGAGGTCATGCGACCCTCGCCAAGGTTGTGCAATGCGTGACCTCGACCAATGGCAGCCGTGGCTAGATCTAGTTGCTAGCGGCCATAGCCCTCTATCGATTCAACAAAAAGTTTGGTCCTTTTTTAATATAAAAAAAATAACAATGGACAAAATCAAAATTTTCAAGAATTCTTTAGAATAATTATAAAAGAAAAAATGAGTTTTAATATTTAACAAATATTGAAAGCTCAATACCAGTGGGTTTTCAACCTTTCCAATACTGGCGTTCATTTAAAAGCTCCTTAAAAATAATGGTCAAATGGTCCAGTATTTCTCTAAGGGTCTAGCCCTTAAGAATGTTGAATCAAACACACTTTCTGAAGAAAGGATGTTCTAAAGAGGCCTTAATAGGTCTTTGTGATCTCTTGAGGAAGAGAATTTTCCAGCCTTTCAACCTAGTTTGAATTAGTGGACTTCATATTGGCCAACAGCATCTTGCAATCATCTACAACAGGATATAGGGTCCATAGGCTTTCTACTTTTCCGACTTGGCAACTCCACCACAAATCTACTGTCAATCTTTTTTGGTGTATTTGGCAACCGGCCAAATAGTGTTTGATTTTGTTCTTTTGTTTCCAAGAGTAGATTTGTAATAGAAAATTGTTTGGTAAATTTTTTGTTCTAGAGAATAAATTTATTCCCAGGAATATATTTGGAGTAGAATCAAGAAGTAATCAAAAAAGTTGATTCTTTGTTTCTAGGAACAATTCCAGAATCAGCCAACCAAGATTTTTTCTTTTATTTTCTCTTCTTCTTTCACCGCCACACCATCGGCCGCCACTGCCACCGCTATCCACCGCCGCTGGTCACCAAAGCTTGCTCAGCCACCGATGAGGCTTGGCCTCACTTAGGCCTCCCTCAGCCATCGGCAAGCCTTGCTTGGCCAGGCGAGACTTGACCGAGCCCTGACTGGGTTGGGCTGGGCGATGCTCAACCGAGCCCAAATCTGGCGAGGCCGAGCTTGCCCAACCACTAGTAGGGCTCGACCTCACCGGCCACCACAAGGTCTAGACTTCTCTTCTTTCTTTTTCAAAGTCACGATCAGTCTTAGGTTGAAATCAGAAAAGGTCCTTTTTCGCATCCAAAAGCCTTAGTTCGAATCCAGCGTGACAAATACATAAGTCAAATTCTAAAACGAGAGCCTAGCCTCGGAGCAAGGGATTAAGGAAATCGAGTAGGAGTAGGCAAACTACGAGCTGCTAGGGAAAGCTTTGGGATCAATGGCTAAGAAATGAGAATAAGTTCCACGGCTCAAGTTAATAATAGACTCAGGAGGTGCTAGGCTATCGAAGAGATTGGACCAAGATTTGACACTCGCCCGGCCCCTAATGGTTGCAAGAGCATGCATTTCTCCCTCGATGGATTGGGGCTTTCTAAGTTGGCACTGCGCTCATCGGTTGCTTGTTTTGCTTGCTTTACCTGACAACGAGGTGAAAGACTGCCTTTTCTTTATTCTATTTCACAGGCTCGATGAGATCAGTAATACTCTTTTTTAGTAAGTAAATAAGATGAGCAGATAGATTATGTAATTGGGGATATCTGCAAGTCAAATTCAATCCTTCGAATGTGGATTCAAAGGGTCGAGTCCGCATTAGTTTAAGGTGCTTATGCTCCTTTGCCTTTGAGTTGGACTTGACTTTAACACTTTCACGAAGGAGGTTGAAGGAGAAGTTTTTTTGTAGCTGCGGCCTCGCCTTGGTCAACAAGGCTGACCTTACGGTGGCCCGACGAGATCAAGCCCTGCCGGCAGCTAGGTGAGCTCGACCTCACTAGATTTGGGCGAGGTCGAGACTCAGCCAACAAGGTGCGGCCTCACCAAGGGTCGGCAAACCTTCGACAAGGTTGCCAACCCTCACCTAGCCGGTTGCTAGTCATCTAAGGTTGGTGATTGGCTAAGGAAGAAGATAAAAGAAAAAAATAAATTATTTAAAAATTAGAAAAAAAAAAAAAAAGATTGTTTGAATTATAAATTTTGAGAATGACGTCAAACGCAATTCTATTCCAGAAATAAAAAATTTTAGTAGTCACCAAACATTTTTATATGCTTAGAATTTATTTTTGGGAATAGAATAAAAAATAATTATTTTTAACGAAAAATTATTCTTAAGAACAGAATAATTACTAAAATGGTCTTTATCTCCACAAAAAGTTGATCCGCTTTCTCCTTCTTCAAATACAGAAGAGCTCGGAAGACGGCTAGGGCTTCGGTGGTCAACGCCGAAGCGAGTTGAAACGTTCAGGAAGATGGACAGAGATGACGGACGCGATGCGATAAGCAATCTGCCGGACTCGGTGCACCTCCATATTCTGTCCTTCCTGCGCACGAGAGACACCGTCAGGACAGTGATGGGGGTTCCGCCATCTCTGGACTTCTACCCGCCACTTGTCTTTCTATCACTGTCCTTACCACGACTGCAAAAAGTTGGAGACTGCTTTTGAAGCGGACAACAAATTCCTGAATTTTACCAGTCACGTGTTGACTCTGCACGAGAGCCCCACCATCGATTCGTTCCCTCTTAATTTAAACTGTGCATCTAAGGTGCACCCCTATGGTCCTGAATATGAGGACTCTGCAACTCCAGAGAGGAGAAGAAGGTGGATTCGTTTTGCAGCGAGGAGAAAGGTTAAGTTCCTCGATTTGGACTTCTTACGGTGGGCTTGGGAGTTCCGATATTGTCTTTACTTCCCACTTAATCTTTACGTGCTGCCCAGCATTGTCTTTAGGTGTAGCAGCTTAGTAGAACTGAAGCTGGCTTCCTGTGTGGTCTGACTGGTGGCGGGATGGGTCCAACTAAGGTCGCTTACAAAATTGTTTATGAAGGATATTCACTTAACTGAAAGAAGGTTGGCTGACATAATATCTGGTAGCCCGTTGCTAAAAGAATTGTCTATTGAAGATTGTCACAGCCTCCACGAGCGTAAATTCGGTCGTGGCCCATCCATTGAAGTTTTAAATTTAAAGGAATGCGGCAGTCTTGAAAAGCTTGATCTCACACGATTAGATATCAAACATTTAACCATTGATCAGTATGGGGATCTGGAGCTAGTTTGTCCTAATGTGAGGATTTTGGATATTGCTGTGTGTCTAAATTATGTTAAGGCGACTGATATGTCATCACTGGTTTATACGTCCCTCAGCTTCAGTGATTATTTAAGATATCCTTACGGAAAATATTGTGAGTTCGGACTGCTTCTGGAAAAGCTCAGCCGCAGTCCTTATTTTATGCTATGCAATTTGTGCATACTAGCATGGTTTCTCTGCTTTTGCTCTGACCTATTTTGTCTTGCTTTGAGGTACTTTTGAATGATTTGGGTTCTGATCCTTCAGGTGAGGAGTATTACCAAGGCCCGGGCGACTGTTTACCAAAAACACAGGTCTCCGCAAAGTCGTAAGATCATGTATGGGGGCTGACGCCTGCCCAATGCCGGAAGGTCAAGGAAGGAGATGTAAGGATTGATACATAAAATAACTTTTTATGGGATTGATAATCATATAAAGCAGCAGATATTTTAGTTTGTTCGATTGGATATTCTCACATTTCAACTGTCCTAAAATTTGTAGAATAGAAGTTGGGTGAACTGATTTTGGATGGGTCTTACTTGAAATGGACAGTGGCTGTGCCGTTTCTCTGCTTTGACTTCTGTGTTCTGTAGCTTTTTTATGCTTCAGTTCATCAGGTGATGTCCTAGATGAAGGGTAAAAGAAAATATTATTTACTTAGGCTGGGCTCTTTTATTTATGCCCACCTAAACTTTTATAAGGTGGCCTTCCTTGCATCTGCTGGCCTATAAACTTTGAGCAATTGTAAACTATGATCCATAACCTATTCATGTAACTGAAAACTACAGCTTGTTAGGTGTCTGGCTTCCTTGTGTCCTTGTTTGCTTTGTGGCATTTTGTGGACGATATTGTTTTCACTTTTTACGTGACATGTGTTACCATTTTAAATGTGCATTCTTGTGATTTGCCTTTCTAAATATTCTATGATAGCTAATTGAAAATTTCCTGACATGACTCTGAATTGAATGGTATCATATAATTTCATTTCAGTCAGTCCATACATACACATGCACTCGAGTGCCCACAATGTATGTCCGATAGTAATTTTCATTCAAAGTCGGTCCAAGTAATTCTTTTTAAGCCAGGTATTAACTACATGGGAACTGACAAATCAGCCATGCCCATCTTTCACCTGGAAGTATGTGACACTTCAACTGCGTCTGAATACGTGGTACCTCCCCGGCATCTCTAGCTCGTTGAGGAACTCTCATTTTCTTGAGACACTCACTATCTATGTTTATCCTAGAAGAGATGAAGATGAATCCGAGGTATAAATGCTTGAACTGTAACATTTTGTTGGCATATCAGAACTTGGAATTAATGGAGATTGAAAAGTCACTTTAAATTTCTAGCTTGCCGAAGCAGGGTGTAAGCTTGCATTTGAGTTCAACGGCTTTAGTTACTGGAGTTCAGTGGACAACACATTTCCTTGTCTGGAGGACCAGCTTAAGCATGTTAAGATATATGGTTATGTACTTGAGCCTGATGTCATTGAGCTCATCGAATTTCTGCTCAAGAATGCACAGGTCTTGGAGAAAATGGAGATTTCTACCAAGAAGACTCTGCAGCGAACAGGTAGCAAGTTCATGTTCGCCAGCGACATTGGTCGTCCATCAAAGGGTTATTGTACATTGGACGTGCTGCTAGAGTTTTCACAGAAGTTGTTAAGTTACCCAGGGGCCTCAACAAGTGCAGTAATTCACCTGGGTTAGATATTGGTATTGGAATTGTGTTCACCCTTTATTTTGGACAACCCTTGATGTTTCCATGCCAGGCATGTCTCACATTTGGTAGACTTTACAAAAGTAGTTGGGCTTTATGATGAATTCGCCCCTTTGCCTCAGGTCTATGATTCGCAGCATCCACGACTCTGTGCAGGCAGCTTTATGAATATTTTGATGGTGGATGTGCCATTTTTTTTAAGTACGTTTCTCTTAACAGCTTTACTTTTCATATTACCAGCTCTTGCAAATAGTTCGGCTAAAAATTCTGCAGTACAGATTTACTTGAACAATCCATTGACAATAGTTACAATCTGTTCATGAGTTGGCCTTTGCTCTTCACAAAAGTAGTTGGCCTTCGCTCTTGCGGCTGCTGTTTCTCTCTTGGTTTTTCATTTCAGAGGCTGCCATCTTTGTTCTTTCGCTTTTCAGGTTTAGCTACCCTTTTCTTTATCTTGAAAAGAAGTCAATGCAGTTCAACATTCTTAATGATTATTATCAATATCAATATCAGTACAATCCGAAGCTACTTTGTACCATAAAATATTGAGTTGTGAAGTCCTCCAAGTTCGTGTCTTTTCTTGATGTCTGCCCTAAAATCGTTATTATATGTGCTCTTCTTGCAAATTAACAAGATCATTTTGTCCCTTATTTGACGTGCGAGTTCTTTTCCCTTTATAGATAACATGAGTATCCAACTTTGTATCTTTACTTAAGGTAATTTGGTAGTCAACCTCTTATACCCTTATACTATGAATTGCATCAAATCAGTCCAACTATGTACTTACTTCATCCCCTCCAGACATAGGTTTTACAAGGAGACTTTTCATAGTAACATGTCCATCGAGCATTGACCGGTATACCACGCACTCCCTCCGCTGCAATTCCACGATAATAAGTGGTGCTCTAATATGAGATTTTACAAAATAAGCACTTCCACATTGTTTTCTGAAAACCTAACAGGAACAATGTCAGATTCGATCAAAGTCAAACCGAATGGGATTTGATAATTTGAACAGAACTTTTCTTGCTCAATTTTATTAAGTTGTAGTCCGAGTTGCTTCTTTCACACTCCTCCAAGTACTTTCCTTGAATTGGTATTCTTTGTATTCTGGGAGCTCCATCTTTAAGGCTTCGACTGCTTCTAAGCAGAGCGACTCCTCCCTGGTATTTCCACCTCACACAGGAATTCTTATTGTCACGACTAGTTGTGCTCATCCTGGATCTCATCGCATATTTACATACGAATTTCCATTCAATCTATCGCAAGTGCTGGAGATGAAAGAACGGCTTGCATTCAAATTTCAGCACGCTGAAGCTGGCTGGATGCAAGCACGTGACTACGATGGCGAAAACTAGTGCCTCGAGCAATAAGCTTAAGCAATGTAACGATACGGGGATATGTCATTGAGCTCATCTATTTTCTAATTGAGAGTGCGCTGCTCTTGGAGAAGATGTCAAAAACAGCAATTTACGTCTCTGCGTTTTTTTCCCATGAGTTACTGGGTCATCCAGATTACCGGGTGCTTTTTGACCTTTCTCGCTCCTCTTCGATTTCCCACGCTTTTTTCCTCACGGAAAAGGAGGTTGAATTCTGATTTTGGCTGGTTCCCGGCAGGCTTCGTCACTTGGCTTGTTTCTTGTCGCTCTCCAAGCCCGTTTCCAACATATTTCTGTTTAGCCCCTGATTTCTCTATCAGATCCGTTTATTGTTTGCTGCAGTGTTTCTGATCACATCATAGTGTCCTGGAGTAGATCAACTTTGGAGGTCAATAGTGTTGTCGGGCAAAGAAGCAATGCGGAAAGTTTGAAAGGGCCATCAAGATGGTAGAAATGGTGTAATCAGTAATTTCCTGGACTTGGTCCTAGTCTACATACGCAAAATTATCTTTTGATCAGTGTGCTTACCAAAAATGGGAAGAGCAGACAGTGCACAATGGTCTTGAGTATGATGGCAAGTTCTTAAATTTCACCAGCCATGTATTGAGCCCCGCACGAGAGCCGGACAATTGCTTGGAGAGTTGTCTATTGGAAAGATGCTATGGTCTCCAGAAGCTCTGATTCGACAGGTACCCGTCAATTGAAGAATTGAACCTCGACACATGCATGGGTTGAAGAAACTTGATCTTGCTAGGTGAACATTTTTCTTCACCCCACCCCCTCCCCAGCTGGGAATAACCCCACATTTTACGTCTCAGAGTTTAGACGAAATAATTTAAGGACGTGCTTAGTTCCAAAGTACTTTTAACTGGTAGTCCTCAAGCAAGAAGTAATAATCTCTGTTTGACTGATTTTTCTTGGATAATTTTGAAACTGGGTTTAATGTCCACTCTATTTTAGTCTCTTCGTTCTTGTTGTCATGAGACTGTCGATGAGGCAATACGAAGAGGTAGTCGAGAAAAAAGCTATTCACTCACACCATCATCCGTTTTACTCGTCCTACCCTTAAACTTGTCTTTGCATGCTTCCCCTCATGTAACTCAGACATTGTCGAGGTTTTTTGTGTGTCAGTTTTTGCACTGTTATGAACAGGTCATCCTTTCCCAAGCAATTCATACTTTGTGGTCTCATTCTGTAATATATTGTAAAAAAAAAAGGACAAAAAGGGTTTGAAAAGTCAACAAAAAAAGCTGAAGGAAAATAGTGGAAGCTTTGGCTATTTTAAAGAGAGGAGAGAGGGAGGGTTTCAACAGAAACGAAAACGGGGAAATGGAGAAACAGGGGAGAGGAGAGAAAGAAGAGAAAGGAAAAAAAAAGGAAAAAGAGAAAAAAATTTTGGCACACTCTCAATCCGGACGCCTTATCAAGCCGACTCAAGTTTGTTTTGCAATGCCAGTAAGAGATTTAAGCCTTTAATCATCTACTCGAAGCAATCGTCGCAATTAAGGCTCGAAATTCGGATTCTTGGATATTTGTGTGGCAAAGCCCAATTTTTGAGTCGTTGAGCTGCATATTTTTATGGAAAAGTACTTTGGGATGTTCTGAAGTTATAGCATCTTACGGATCGTAATTTGAGCTTGCGGTTTGTCCGGAATGGAATTTTAAAGTTGGGGGTTTATTCTAGAACTATAGCGAATAATAGCTTTGAGTCTGATTTTTTGTCGTTTTCAATGTTGTTTTTGGACTGCTGAGTTGGGGTTGTTGTAGTATGGAAAAAGAGCTTTCTAAGGATTATAAGATGGCTTGAAACAGAATTGTGTGAAGGAAATTATAGCACGACGAAATTAGTGTGTGGGCCGTGCCTAGCAAAAAACAATGGGTTTCCGCTAAATGCGAGCTTTAGTAGCACATAGATGTCATTTCATCAACAAATAGGTCTAGTATAGGCGACTCATTATAATAATATCATTTTTACTCAGCCTTTTGATATTGTTTTTCCATTAATTGTTAAGGATTCGAGTGCGTTGGTTCAAGTAAACGTCGTAGCTGATTTTTGGCTTTTCCCAAATGAGTGACATTATTTCTTTTTTATATTTTAAACCCATTTTTTGAGAAATATGGTGGATTATATATTTAAAGCATCTTTTGTTTCATAAAACAAGATGGAGCTATTACTGCCATTTTGTTATCTAAAAGGAATTATATTTCGAATTCTATTTGAATGGTTGTTTGAAAATGGTTTGTGAAATTCTTTATGAAAGAATCTTGAAACTTCTTGAAGAATGATTTGATATTTATATATCAAATTTTGAATTGTGATATGACTTTCCATGTTGAATTACTGGATATTATGATTGGTTGTTGGTGCCCAATATCTCTATAAACCCTGAGGGGTGTATGGGTATGCTCATACTAGTCTAGGATATCCTTATGGACCGAGCCATTGGCTAATAATAAGTGGAGGCCTTACCAAAAGGAAATCTTGGTCGTCTTATCACAGGGGTGTTGCATGATCATGGCTAGACATTTGAGCATGAATTGATCAATGGAGTGGACCATTGACATGTGATTTGAGTTTGATAAATGGAATGGACCATCGATGTGTGATATGATGAGATTAATCAATGGAATAAACCATTGATGCATGTTTTATGAGATTGGCCGGTGGACTGGACCATTGGTATATTTTGTATTTGAGTTATGATTATATATTATGTTAAAGTGAGTTAGGATTGTGTTTTAAATATGCATAGTGATTTCTCAATCCGCTTAGATGAAATGTGCTACTCACTGAGCCATGGGAGTTTACTCCTTTTATCTACTTGTTTTTCAGGTTCTTCAGCGAGCCGCAAGTAGGCGTGAGTATTTGTTTGGGAAAGACTTTTATGGTGGAAACTTTTTGGTATGATTTGTGCATGGTTGATAAGTTTATAAGTTAGTCTTTGTAGAAGGTATATGTTTTAATTTGGTGGATTATAGAAATACTCTAATATTGTAACCAAATGTCATTTTTGTTATATATATGTTGATATCGAGCCAAATCTTGATTATGTTGAGGCTACATCCTTTGGTGAAAGGATAGTTGTGTCATGCCCTTGTTTTTGTCAATCGAGGTGTGACACATTCATCGATATATTCTGTCATTTGCAACTGTTCAAGTGAGTATGAGATCAGCTCTCTTGAATAATTTTGTAATGCTCCAAAAGCATAGTTTAATTAGGTGGCTTGAACGTGTTGAAGATATGAAAGAAACCGTACAATCTTGATCTTCCTTCACTAACACGCTTTGCGACATGTCCATTGTTTTGTTCCAATGGTGTAATATCCACCATGTCTCTTCCCTCTATATTGACCAAAATCAGACACACAAAAGGTTGAATTCAAGTTGATGCTTTTGACTGATAAAAAAATAATAATAACGTTGTCGAAGTCGGTTTATGTTTTCATAGTCGCAATTAAGTTGAAGTGTCCGACTTCCTTTCTTATCAACCTAAACAATTCTTTCTTCTATCAAGTATTCATTTATGGGAATTGACACAACAGCCATGCCCATTATTTACGCGAAATCTTTTGAGGCTTGAACTAAGTCAAACAAAGTGGCACCACCCTGGGATCTGAGCATATTGAAGAGTTTCCATATTCTTGAGAAACTCACTACATATGTTTAGACCAAACTACATGTGTCCTTTAGAACAAGTTTATTTTTTAGTTTTACTTTTCGCTCGGTTGTTTACGTTTGTTTCACACTTCCGCCGTCTCACATAACATTAGCTTTTAAAGTGGATTTTTTTCTTTTAGGAAAAATTATATATATTATGTCAATTTAATCAAACGGCACATTATTTTATACAAACAGAAACTCAAATAGAAAAATACGACAGTTCTTGCCTTTCATCAATCGCGACATCACTTTCAGCGCCCACCTCGATAAGGAAAGCGACGGGACCGGTGAAATTTTCTTGACTTTCTCGGATAAAAGGAAGGTAATTTATGAACGTTTTCATTGGCTGACTGAAGGGGCACCATAAGAGCAGCTCATGTAGGGACAAAGAAAACTCAATCGATCCCACCTTCCATTTTTATTATTTTAACCAAAACCCATTTGCTCGAAGCCATCCGTCGCCCACGGTTGCGGAGGAAATCAGCGGTGCCGCCTCGACACTGGACCTGCACAGGGCGGGCGGCTGAACCTCAAACCCATCAAATCCCAGCCCAAGTTTTCCGCCCGACCGACACATGTCCCATGCTTCGATCGATACTAACACCTCGCTTAAATCCATTTCTTGAGGGAGGAAATATAACTCTCTCTCTCTCTCTCTCTCTTTCTAGTTTTCTGGAGTCTGCCTTCTGTCTCACTCTGTGTACTATTGAAAAAGTGAGGTTCCTTTTGTCCCCACGTGAAATCATTCGCCTGTGGGATGAAAGACCATGTTCATCATGGTCCCACGGTTTTGTCTCTTGTAAGAAACCATCTTTTTAAATCAGGTTTGTCCATCAAAGATCGGAAATCTCTCAACGCCTTCTATGTGTGAACCTCGTCCGTTTCCGAAAGTCCTCTTCATGATCCTTCTTTTCTCTTCCGATGCCTCGGTCCAATAATTAGAGCAACTCTTCCTCTTATCCACACTACTATCATTTTTGTCCATTGTTTGTCATCGCTCCCTCCTCAGATCAACCTTTTTTTTCTCTCTCCATATTTGTATAAGTTTCTGGTAGATCCCCATCTGCTTAACAAAAGCGATTCTCAATCCGCATAAGTGGAATTGGGATCAGTTCAGTTGTCTGGACTTCAGATTCGTTTGAGTTTGTGCAGTTAAAGCAGAACAGAGGAATCATTTTTTTTTTTACGAATTTGCTTCAAGAGATGAGCTTGAGAGCAACAGAGGAAGGTTCAGCTCAAAGATTCAAATCCCAGCAGATGTGGATTGGCATATGCTTGACAAATCAAGATTCTTCTTCCTTGGAGCAGGTCTCTTCTCAGGTGTGTCGGCTGCTCTCTACCCAGTTGTGGTGCTCAAGACGAGGCAACAAGTCTCACACGCGCAGGTCTCTTGCTTCAAGATGTCGTTCTCCATCATGAGGCATGAAGGCCTGAGAGGATTTTACAGAGGGTTTGGGACGTCCCTGCTGGGCACAATCCCAGCGAGAGCCCTCTACATGGCTGCCCTTGAGGTCACCAAAAGCAGTGTTGGTTCAGCCACTGTGAAGCTAGGGCTCTCAGACACCAGTGCCTTGGCCGTTGCCAATGCCGCAGCGGGGGTAAGCTCAGCCATGGCTGCTCAGCTCGTGTGGACCCCAGTCGATGTGGTGAGCCAGAGATTAATGGTCCAAGGCCAAAAAAATAGCTTCACTAGCAAAGGGAGCTTAATTGGTCAAGGGGGTTTTGGTTCTTGTAGGTACAAAAATGGTCTTGATGCATTCAAGAAAATACTATGTGCTGATGGTCTGAGAGGCCTATACAGAGGATTTGGGATTTCAATTTTGACATATGCACCTTCAAATGCAGTTTGGTGGGCTTCTTATTCTGTGGCCAATAGGCTCATTAGAGGTGCTTCTGTGGGCAAAAGTGGTGAAAGAAGCCGAAAAGACTGCTCTTCTTATGGCCTTTCTTTTGGGGCTGAGTCAAGGTCAATGCCGACGGTGGTCGTGCAGGGTCTGAGTGCAGCAATGGCAAGTGGGGTTTCTGCAATAATCACCATGCCGTTGGACACAATCAAGACGAGATTGCAAGTGTTGGATGTAGAAGAAAATGGCAGAAGAAGAGCACTCACTACTATGCAGGCTGTGAGGAGTTTGGTAAGGGAAGGTGGGTTTAGTGCTTGTTACAGAGGGTTGGGACCAAGATGGGCTTCGATGGCCATGTCTGCAACAACCATGATCACCACCTACGAGTTCCTGAAGAGATTATCTGCTAAAAACCAGGAATGCTTCGGTTCTTGATTGAAGGATTAAATTGAAGCAGAACAAATGAGATCGCATAAACTCTTCTCTTTCCTTTTTAGATAGATATTCTCAGATTTCCTTTTAGATAGATGTTCCGATAATGGCATAGAGAAGAGGGCTCGCCGGATGTAAATCAATGATTCGATCAATATTAGCTATTGGGATTTTATCTTTTGTTTGCCCCAGCTTTTCATTACTCATAATCCATAACAATGCTAATGCAGTTGAACAAAGTACCAATGCCTGTTAAGTGGAGAGTCATGCTGCTAAAAAGGTCATTTTTACAGTAGATGGTTGAATAAAAGAAGATACAAAGGAGGAAAGACCAAGGGGCTAAACTTGATTTTATTTAGTTCCATCTATTCCACATGATGATATATGATAAAGTTTTTAAGGTTTATCTACATCTAATGGGAAACAATTCTTTTGTCCTTGAGAAGTTGCATCTGTTCTGTGCACAGCTTGAGAATGTACAGATCAACTCCAAGTTGGACCCTCTAAGACCTGAAGAGTCATAGCTACTTACAGAACTTGAATGAAGAGGCGATTTAAATTAACAAATCAACACCCTTTCCATGTACCAAGAGCTACCATCCCCAAGTTTGGTCAACTCCTATCGCCTGCTGAAAGACGGGGACGATTTTTGTCGAAATAAGCGTCGGCAAGTTGTTTGTCAGCATGCTGCAAACACTAAGCATTTACATATGAACATCAAGATATTGATGCTCGAATATTGTATTCGTTTCAAGCTCATCATGTTCAGAAGTTTGTCTTAACATGCATGTAATGGGGATCTAATAGAGTCTACCTGCTGCAGATAAGAAGTTCCATTTTCCCAATTTTACTGTTCTAGAAAACCCAAAGAAGCTGTACTAAATTAAATAAACAATGGGAGAGGTGGGCTGGGGTTTTTGGAGGAAAGTGGATGTGAACTCCCATTGTTTCTGAATACCTCCAAAGAAGTGTCGACTCAAGTCCTCGTAAGAACTCTGACCAAAAAAAAAGGAAAAAGAAGTCCTCGTAAGAACCGAAAAGAAGCCGTACAAAAAAATCATATAATTAAATCCAGGTTATGGGAAATATCTTCTTAATGTTATCATCAAACCAAGTGGCTGATTGGCAAAGCTGAGGGCCACCTGAATCGGACAAAAGAGGAAAGACGTGGGATTCACCTCCAATTTTACTGGCCTCACCAAGAAACAAAAATCCTCAATTTATTAATGCAAAAATTATGGGTGGTTTCAAAATAAGTAAGTTCAAGATTAGATATTTTAAACCCAATCTATAAAAACCGATTCTCAACTTTTGAAATCTCCGAAGCCGTTGATTTTGGATTTGTCCTAGAAATAGAATATAGTCTAACGCCAACGAATGGCTAATGAAATTTCTCATCCCTATCTTTGACAAAATGCATAATGAAACATACTCCAACACCAAAGAATTTGCAATCTTTTTCCACTGACTATTCATCTCTCGCATGCAGAGTACATTATAGTATAGTCTGTTTGGGAGTTCGATGAATTACATTTAATATGGAATTTGCTATTTTAATCGAGAATAATTCTTAATACGCCTTTTTTTTTTTGTAGTTTTGTAATGATCGAGTGAAGATGATGACGATGCTTTTATTTATTTATTTATTTATTTATTTATTGGTTTAAAATTTGTAAAATGGGAAGAAAAGGGACCCAAAACCTGGGGCAGCCGCACCATCCCAATTGCCAAGATTCCCAAATTCTATGGACCATTCAGGCCTCACCATTTATTATTGACTTTTCTATGGACCATCAAACCGTGGGCCATTTTTCAACACTTTTCTCAATCTCATCAATCTCAAACAGTTGCATCCACTACTGAATCTGATCTCCCGCTACTCCTCTTGTGATCTCAAGACAAACCTTGCGGACCACTTGCATCTGGGTTTCCAGCTAGTCCCAATCCAAACTGTCCAACACAACCTCATTTAAAGGAAAAGGAGACTATCTGTACTCCTTATGTTTAAAGGAATGAAATCATTACTTGATAAATACAATTAGGTGTGCTTTAAGGCATTTGCTAAGCCATATTCAATTTACATCGACAAGATAACAAGATGTAATTCAGTGATGTGTCAGATTGTTGCATTATACTCATTTCAATACTCAAAATAAATTTTTATTGTTACCAATGCTTGGGAGGGGCTAACACGTAGTATTTGGTGTAATTTATGTTGCCAAAGTTTATTTTACCCACTTTTGATTGCTCACGATATGCTCTTTGCCACGATATTTTGTATACAAAGTCACGACAAACGAATCTAGATACAATGTATAACCACATGAGATTGATGCTTTTAAGATTCTCTAGGAAACTCCATCCACGATTAATGTCTTATAATAGAAGTGATTTACTATGAAATGTTCCCATATTTTTTTTAAGTGACGTTGTCCGCATGCACGGCCTTCTTCATTGTTCAGATATGGCATGGTATAACCGTCATCTGCAAGTCAACGTCCCTTGCACATTTGATGTGCATATGCGTGAAGCATGGAATGGAGGATACATTGGTCAGTGTCATGAGGGAATTTTTTTGAATGGATAAGATTTTGGGGCCCACTTTTCAGCAAATGGCCCGGCAATAAAGTAAATCTGTCATTCCCAGCAACAACTTGGCCTATTATGATAATCATTGAATCTCATTGGAACTGGAAAGAATATAATAGCCAACAACTCTATAGAATCAGATACCCTTGGATTGGATCAATACAGAGGTTTGATCATTGTTTTAAGTCGCAATGTGTATAAGAGACAACCCCCTCCCTTGCATACGTGAGCACATAAAAGGTTTGAGGTCTCTTCTAAGAGAAAATGAGTAACGGATGAGCCATAAGAAAATGAGTAATTGATGAGAAAGATTATCGAAAAGGCAAACACTTGCACGAATCCATTCTGAGGATCAGGCCAATCTTTTTAATGTTAATATGGCTCTCACAGAGAGGTCACAACATTTAACTGCTAATGATATCCCTGTGTCAAACCCTTAAGCACTACCACCGCTAGGGCATGATCCTCCCGAATAGAGGTGGCAAAATGGATTAGGAACCCATTTTTTTTACTCATACTTATTAAGTTAAGTGCAATATGAATTGCCTAAAATTAAAAATATAGGATAAAATGGGTCTAATAAAACAAAGTCCTAAATAGTTTTAATGGGTTCGCAAAGAATCCAACTTCAACCCATTTACTTAAAAGGAATGTCCTGCGCTTGCCCATGCCCAATTCATAGAGGTCATGCCTGGGTCCCAAGAGCCATGCTGGAGTATCCGGCTCCCAAGCCCAAATCACTAGCACTCGGCTCGGGTCCATCGAGTCCAAGCTTGCTTCCTTGATGGTTGGGACCAAGTCCATAGAAATTGGGCCGGAGTCTCGATGTCGAACCTGAGGTACCCAGGGCCACGAGCCTATGACTGGGTACCCATTTCTCACGCCCAAGTCATTAGCATCAGGCCAAGGTCCATGAAGGCCAGCATAGAACCATAAAGGTGGGGCCCCAGGTACCTCGAGCTAAGACCCAAGCCTTGGTGCCTATGCTGGGCTTCATGAAGGCCAAGCTTGGGTCTCTCAAGGCTGGGCCCATTTTCCCAACAACAAGCCCAAGTCTCTTGAAACTAAGCTCAGGAGCCCGTGGTGGAGTTATGCGGCTCCCACGCCCAAGTCACTAGTGTTCACCCCAAGCCCATCGTAATCGGGCGCAAGTCCATAATGACTGGGCCAAACTCCCTCGAGGTTGAGCCAAGACCCCGGAGTACTCATGCCCAGGTGCACGGAGATTAGGCCCGAGTCCCTCAATGCTCAGCCAAGATCTCAATGCCCATGCCCGAATCCCCAGTGGCCATGCTCTTAAGGTCTCGCGCGCAAGTCCCTTTGATGGGCCTACTTATAGATTGACCTTTTCTAAAGTTGATTTAATTCAAGAATGGAGATCTAGCTCCCATATGTCCACAGACATCCAAGTGCTCGGCAACTACGATGTTCGCCAACCACGGTTGGTTATCATTGCAAGACCGAAATCAGCTGCGTTAGCAATTGCCAGACCACCCTAATACGTACACTTTACAGATGCAGATGCGCAATGGAATTACTACAGAAGATATACAGCTAAAACCAGCAGTAGAGTCGAGCACAAAAACACGATTCACACAGCTCGATTCTAAGTTCTAGCAAATATAGCAATTTTTGGATTCCCTCAAGGGTTTGCTTTACGTAGACCGACTCTCGGAATCATGCCCACATTAAAAAATAATGAGCAAAAGCATCGCCTCACACCAAATTCTACAAACTTTGCACCAGGCAGAAGCTGGAACGAGGAGACAATACATCTTCCGTAAATTAAAATTACAACTGACATTTAAAAAAAAAAAAAAAGGTGTCCTTAACAGGAAAGTCTGAATTCCGCCTTAACTCAACCATAAAAATATGAATCTTTAGTTAATGAACAACTGATCTGCAACCTACACAACTTTCTCTAACCAAGGAACACCGAACTAATAAAAGTGACCAACTACACAATTAGCAGTCAAGGAAAAGGAACCATTTGAACAGCTACCTCCCAAGCAACTATCAAGGCCGGGATCTCTTGTTGCTGCAAGATGGGCATTTGTACTGCTTGATGTGCTCAGCCCTTGCAGGAGTGATTTTGACACACTTCCCATGGAACCACTTCTCACAGATATCGCAGCAAATCCAGAACTCATCCGAGGCATAATTCTCTCCACATGCCCCACAAAGAGTCTCCCCGTGCTCCTCCTCATCTTCCTCCTCCAAGCCTTCCTCCTCTTCTTCCTTCGGTTGCACTGGCTTTGTATACTTTGTCTGAGATTCTGATCCTTTCTGCATTCAACAAGTACCGTTAAGTTATGACACATAACAAAATATCACCAATAATGCATAATTAGATGAATCACAGTGCTCCACATTTGGCATTTTGACCATCCCCTGAGCACTCACATTCAATAACTTCAAACAAAATGAAGTCATTTATCAACCATGGCATGGATACATTCACTTGACTAGCACACTGCTTAAGATTGTACACCAAAATTTCAAATGTCCAAGAACAATCAGACTACTACAGGAAACAAATCACAAGGGCACATCACGCATCACTGCTTCCAAACTAGACTGCGCATTAAATCAAAAATACAGGTGCAACAGTGCAAAGCAAGTTTTTTTATTTGGCTTGTTTCTCTCTCTTTGGCATGGGAGATTATGGACTTGGGATGCAGAAGGTGTGGTGCTTTGTAAGCTTGACACAGAAAGGAGTTTCAGGAATTGCTAAATATGGGATTCTAGGGGTGCATACAGCTCACGACGCACCCAGGCTAGCCAGCCTAAAAATGAAGCTTATCCTTCTAGTGACTTGGAAATTGGAAAATCAAGTAAATGACCCAAAAGAATCGCATAAGATTGCCTCCACACCTTGGGATTCGATTTAGATTTGCTGCTGCTGTTATTTGTAATTGATGACTTCTCCTTGACTTGCTTCTTAGCCGTGCCTGTCACAACCTCAAATATTGTGGGAAGATCATTAATCATATTGAAAAGGCGTTTCCTGCACCAGAGAAATCTATAAGGTTACAAAGCCTGATGATGTGCTAGACCACTGAAACATTAAAAGCAAAAGATCCATCCACACCCAAGATAGTATCACAGAAATCTAACAAATTGCACAGTAATTGTCTCATTGAAGAAGTGTAACAACTCCAGCTCCGTCTACACAATTACCATACCATATGGAGTCGCTATTATTAACCATTCACTGCTTCACAATATGAGAGAGAACAGACATTGCAGCTAGGCATCCAAAGGCATCCAAAGCCGTTTTGGGTTTTATATCAAGGTAATGCTCTATGTGCTGTCAAAGCCTTTGGATGCCGAGCTGCAATGTCTAAGCATAAAGAGTATTACCTTGATATAAAACCCAAAAACGGCACAAATGCAAACTAATTATGAGCCAACCAGCCCCCCACCAAAAAAAAAAAAAAAAAAATCCCCCTTCAGTTTCAATCATTTGGAAGGTTTCAAATTCTCAGAGCGAATGAACGAATTAACAAAACTAAACATCAAATCACTCTGCAAAAGTCAAATTATGAATCTATAAATGTTCTGTAGTCAGGAAGAGAGGGAAACAGAACCTGTCAGCTTTATCAAATCCGAATCTTGCACCAAAATAAAATGCGACAGAAAGTAGCCATGCATCACTGTGAACCGCGACCAAAGACAACCAGTCCTTCTCTTGCATCCCATCTCTAGCAAAATTAATGCCGAGGGCAGGTTCCGGAAGCTCCGGTGGAACCTCTTCCGCAGGTAAGTTGACTCCCACTGCTCACTTGGAAATCCATAAAGGCAAAGGTTCTCCTTTTCTAAAACAAAGGAGGAGCAATAGTTATATAGAAGCCCAAACAGAACAAGTATGTCAGAATCTTGGAGTTACTATTTCAGTCAAGCAGATAAAATTTATAAAAGAAAAAGTCCAGAAAGCACAATGATTTCAAAAAGGCCTCGAATTTCATAAACAGAACAAATTTATATCACTCACTTCTAAGAAGCTCTTGCATCGAATAACATGTCATGCAGTACATTAAAATTTCATAGACAGAACACATCAAATGTGTTACTTCTAAGAACCATTAAAAATATCCTGAGTTTCACAGTAATGGATGGAGTACATTATCTTACAGAAGACAGACAGGCCTAGTTATTGTCAATTATATTAACACAAAATTTTGATGACCAACACATATACAGTGGAAAGCCAATGAGTTGCAGGTAAATTCAAGAGTGAGAAGTCAAGAGTAACCTTAACAGATGTCAATTTGAACTCATGAGTCAACATTTGTCATGTAAGAAGAGTGGCAGAAGTTACACTGCCCCAAAATTTGGTATCTTATTCATTGGAAGGTATTAGCAAGAAAAGGGCAATCCTCAGGATCCTTAACATTAAACAGCATCATAAAAAAATAACCTGGACAAAGCTTGGTCAATCAAGCATTTTGCAAACAAGGGTTCAATATCAGCTGGTTTTCTCATAGTAATTGCTTAAAACAAAAACTAGACATACAGGTGTATTGCTTAGTCTCCGCATAGCTAAAGTATTTTAACTGCAAGCGAAACTGCAGGCAAATAAGTGACAAAATAAGCTTTTATCTGTTCACCAGTACGTAACAACTGAAATAAACATGATGTTTTAGGACATTTTTTTTTAAATTAGTTGTCAGTTGCTGTGAAACTACACATGCAGGCCACGAATTGAATAAACTAATCTTCTATAATTAAACAGACATGTTCCTCAAAACGCATCCACATCAAAGCCCAGTGAAAAAAATAAAAACTACTCTCAGAACAAAAGAAAAGGGAGTTGCAGAATTCAAATAATCCAAACCAAATGGAATCCAAGAAAAAATCATTTTGCAGGAGGAAATTAGAGAACAAAGAACATTCTTGAGGATACACGGGCCTTCGTATTACGTTACTCCTCAAACACACTGCGTGAAATCTAGCAACAGACCAAAACATAACGCTCGAACTCCCCCTTTCCATTTTAGCCCGTCATGCATTCCAAAAAGCGAAACTTTCTCGACACCCACAAGACAAAGTCTCCAAGTTCGTCTCATACAAGCATCGCATCAGCAATAGAAAAGCAGCAACACAGCTAATTCCTATCAGCGAACGAATTCACCACGCGAAACCCAGCCAGAAAGAAAAACCACGACACCACGAGGCAGAAGAGATGGAAACCCTAACCGGGATCGCACTGCTGGTAAAACTCCTCGACTTCTGCATCACAGAGCAAGGAAAGAAAAACCCAGAAAAACTCACGTCAGAATCTCGAAAACCCAGACCCGAAATGGCGCAAGAACCCGAAATTCCTGCAACCCATTTAACGACGCACGGCGCAAAACCCGAAAATCACTCGCCGGGACCCGAGAGAAAACGGAAATTTCCAAGAGGGAAGGGGCGTACCGGTGGTGAGGGCCTTAATCATGCCGGCCCTCCGGCCCTTGAAATCCCTAAACACCTCCTCGACGGTGCGAGGATTGTACTGCGCGCCTCCGTCCATGATGGCACGACGACGACGAAGCGTGCGAGCTCGAGGGCCCCCGAATTCGGAGGAACGGCGTAGGAGGGGAGGCGGTGGGGGGTCGGGAATTGAGCACGTAGGAGAGGGAATTCCTAGAGAGAGAGAGAAAGCAGCGGAGATCGAAGAGGAGAGGGAGTGAGGGGGGAGTGAGGAGGGGAGGTAAAAGGAGGGAAAGATGGGAAAGTATTTGACCTCTGTGCAGAGGGGGAGAAAGAGAGAGAGAGAGATGGGTGCGGATTTGAACCGGGTTGGGGTGGCCGGATTTAACTGGATTTGATTCTGGTCGGGAGGAGTCCGGGGAAAACGGATTAGATCTGGGAGCTCGTTGGGCTTGGGCCTTATTTTGGGCCTCAAAGAAGGCCCAATACGGGTGGGGAATCTTAGGATGAGCAAGACGAGCATTGCTTGGGGAGCACGGTGAGATTGAAAATGGAAAGCGTCTCTAGTCCGTTATTCATCGGTCCGTAATCGTGAGGTTTGAAGCCCTGATATGTCGTTGTGTTCAAGTCGAGCTTGGTATGATGTTCGGTGGGGCATTGCTTGCTAGAGTAAGATAGCGCCGTGGCCCGACCCGAACTCCTCAAGAGCGGCTTTTTTCCGACCCGGATCTGTCGTTGGATGATGGATCTTGAGGGTCAGGGCCCATGAGCTTGTGGCCCGTGTTTAATGGGCAACTCACATTTGCATTCTGTTCACACACAATGCATTTGCTAGTTTACTTCTAACTTTTGAACGAGGATGACATCTGATCAACTTATCGGCGAAGGTTTTTAAATGCGTCCCCGGCTGCACATTGAAATTGCTAAAATCATGCCTAGTAAAACTCGGTACATTCCGACCCAAAAAAAAAAACTCGGTACATAACAACTTTTGAAAAGTATATGCATTTGAGGAAACATATTGTTTTATGTTTTCCTCGGAAGCGTGACCAAGTTGTGTTCTTTCTCTAAGGCGATTAGAAAAGAATATGTGATATCTCTGGATTAACTCGCTCAAACATTATCCTACTTTGGCCCCTCCTTTAATTCAGAGGTATTACCTACTTTGACCCGTTCGATATCGATTTTTTGCTTTTTTTTTTTCCTTTCCAAAGCCAAGCATTGTCGTTGCGTCAAAAAACGCCTCCATAAGTTCATTCCAATTTTTACATATTTCTCATAATCGCTTTCACCATGTTCGATACACAGTTTAGCTCATTCCTACCCCCTTCACTATCTTAGAAGCTCGCTAAGAATCACTTCTTATCCAAGCCCTCTGGCCCCAACAACTACTCTCCACTCTTGTCAGACCGAGTCATTACAAACCCATTAGCTTGCGCATGGTTCGTCCCCGAACTATACATCTATTGGAGAGGGTCTCACTTTGATATGATATTGTGACATCATTGGATTAACTCACTAAGATCGTCCATTTTGGCACGTCCCACGCTGAGCCTAACAGTTGTCCTTTGGCATTGTTTTGCTGAAATTGCTTCCTATAACAAAATGTCTTTCACCAAAAGTCATCCTTCGGTTTTTATCAAAGGGGACAAGGGTTCTATGCCAACTACAAACAAAGGATATGTAATGTAATGTCAAATTAGCTTCTTTGATCCAAACAACATTGTACAATTTTCATTTGAGTTGGAATTTAATTAACAAAAGGCTCACAAGTTACAAGATCATACTTGAACTATGTTGGAACTCAATCAATGACACAAATTGAAGATAGATGAATACAATGCTAAGATTTCATCGACAACACCACTCCAAAATAATGAGATACAATGCCGAATTTTAATCAACGATGATGCATTGGGATAGGGGGACACAATGCTGGAATATAATTGATGACAATGTACCAAGAAATAACTACGTGCCAGAATCTAATCAATGACGAGAATTTGAAAACCACAGCTAGGAAAATTAAAGTGTAGTGCAAGTAAAGTAAAGATAAAGAGATAACATTTTGATTGATTTTGTCAAGGGGCCTCCTTTGCTGGATGACTAACAGTATTTATAGTGAAACCTAGCAACCGTGGGGGTAGTTGTGTATTCTTTAGTAACCACTCACGGCTTGGTTCACATACCTTTTTCCTTGCAAATCACTTCATCCACTTCCTTTACAACCATTTTGATTATGCTCCAGAATTTACATGGTTGATGGCCATTCCATGGCTAGGTCTTCAAATGGCAACTACTCCTCAATAATGCGCATCCTTGGTGCCTATTGTCCTAGTATCTTGAGTAATATTTAAGTGTTTCAATTGAAAAGTTTGCCACCAAAATCCATTCAAGCAGCCACCAATTGTCCGCCATCATATTTCAATTACTATAGATGTGGCATATCCCTACCTTATCATCGATCATCGAGTATTTATCCTTTTGCTCACGATAATCAAACATATATCAAACACTACTCACATGACATGCATGTGATTGCAGTTTTTTTTTTTTTTGTCACATTTTCCCTCATGACAAGCATGTGACGACTGCATCAATTTTGGGTGTCAACAAGCACACAAGTGGGCACCTACCAAGAAGGACACACGCACACACACATCAGAATCGTTCTCCTCTTACTCGATGCATAATT